>VWZP01000519.1:0-33253 GCA_013396995.1 Dicaeum eximium
CCCCACCCCCCATAATTTTTTTCTTTAGTTTTTATACTTTCCTTCATATCATTTGTTCTGTCAGGTGTTGCCTGGCCATCGCCTTGCCCATCTCCTTCCTCTCGCCCACCTTCTCGCTACCAGTCAGGTCCCAACTCTCTTCCACCTCGGGCAGCCACCCCTACACGGCCGCCCTCCAGGCCCCCCTCGCGGCCCTCCAGGCCCCCGTCTCACCCCTCTGCTCATGGTTCTCCAGCTCCTGTCTCTACTATGCCTAAACGCATGTCTTCAGAAGGTACAATATACCACAATTTGTTCATGTTTTTTTCCTTTATTTTTCCTTTTTTTTTTTTTTTTTTTTTTTTTTTTTTTTTTTTTTTTTTTTTTTTTTTTTTTCTTTTTTTTTCTTTTTTATTTCTTTTTTTTGCCTTTTTTTTTTTGTTTCGTTTTGGTTTTTTTTTGTTTCGTTTTGGTTTTTTTATTGTTTCGTCTTTGTTTAACTCCTCCGTGAGTTTTTAAATTATTGACAAGAGTTGTTTTGATTTTTTTTTTAATTACTATTTTTTGTTGTTGTTTTTTTTCCTCTTCATTACTTAACCTGTAATTTGTGTTTAACTTTAGTTTATCAGACTATTTCTATTAACCTTTTGTTTTGTTTTGTTTGTTTCGTTGGTTTGGTTGGTGGTTTGTTGTTTTTTTTTTTTTCTTTTTTTTTTTTTCTGTTTGTTTGATTTGAAGAGCTTTACAAAAACTAAAGAAAGCTGTGAAATTTCCCGAGTTTGGTATGAAATTAAACTCAGCTTTGTAAACGCTGCTCAGTGTCTTAAATTAACCAACAGCAACATGCAGGACCTGATAACTCTAACTGATAATTTTAGAGAGCATTCTTAGGACCATAAATTTATATAAAAACCAATTTTAACACAGTTGTTCCACAAAAAACATAACTAAATCATTGAATTACCTCTTGTGAAGCAACCAATAACGATAATGATAATAAAAATGCTGCATTCAGAGAAGTGAACTGGGGAATGGGGTAGGATGAGCTGCTTCAAAGGTGAATTTGTAGGAAATTTCTATTCAGAACAATGAATCAGCTCCCTAGCAGTCAGTAATAGGCAGAGAAAGGGCTGACCTATGAGGCTTTGGTAGCTTTAAGCAGAATTATCCAAACTAAATTTGTCCTGGGAGGGTACAATAAGGAACATGGTTTATAATTTTTATTTCAAGTGTGCTTAAACCCTGCACAACACGGTGTAGCAAGCCTAGAAAATGCAAAGTGGTTATACTGAGCTCCCTGGAAACTTGCAGTGGGTGCTGTAGCTGGTTCCACTGGAGCTGTGGGAGAGAGAGGAATGATCCCTCAGACTGAGCAGGAACACTGGGAAATGCTCCTGACCAAAAAGTGGGTGGTAGCCACATCTGCCTGGCCTACTGTCCATTTGTTGTGGTTTTTTTTTTTTTCTGGAATAAGGAACTGAGAATCCACCTGCAAACTGAATTATTTCTTAGCACTTGTGGTTGGTTTGTCAGGCATGCAGTGAAGTGCTGCTTACTGCAATGTTTAATTCCTACTGCTGCAAGATTATTCCTGGGAAATGTGTATTCTTTAAAATACCTGTGTGAAATTTGCATTGAACTGGACTTGAGATTCATGGTTAAAATAGAGGCTGACATTTAAAGAATTATGTAACCAGGAAAGGTACTTGATATTTTAGAAGTTTTTCTGAAACCTTTAAGCCATTATTTTAACTTGACCCTGTGACTGACCTGTGTTAAAAATGAACTGCAATCAGTGAGATTCTGTTCACACACAGTTTGTCCTTTGAAGCATCAACATTTGAGTCTAATCCTGTCAAGAAAATGTTTATTAGGATGTAATAACTGTATTGCTGCTTAGATTTGAGCATAACTATGGTGTGGCAGCTGTACAGGCTGTGCAGAATTCCTGTATTCACTTTTGACTTTGGCTTCTGGTGTTAAACATGCATGACCTGAACCTTGGGATAACAATCCCTTGTTTAGTTGCAATTTTTGCTGACTTGTAAATGCATTGTGACCTGCTGCAGGCAATTCAGCCTCGCTGCAGAGAATGCTCTGCTGAAATTCCCCAAGAGCATTGGTCAGCCAATGGTGACTATAAATGGTTGGGATCACTGACCACCTGACAAAAGGGCTGGGAAATTTTTATTTTCTGGAAAAATGTTTGATAGCCTGGAATTGTGCTTATCCAGGGGCAGCTGCACCACTGACCTTTATGGCTTGGCAGTGGTGGATGCTTGGATTGAAATATTTTAAATCCAGGCCTTGCACACCTGTCTCAGTGCTGATAAAGCCTCTGAATACCCAGGAGCTGCCCTGGGGAGGTGATCAGTGTTGGCAGCCTGGCTGGACCAATGGCTTGGCCATTTCAGGATATCACTGCCAATTGCTTGACTTTATTGCTGCTTCATTGAGAGTTTTAAGATGAAATGCAATTTTAAGAAGAGCTGTTTGGGTTTTGTGCAGAGGACATGAAGCACTGACCGTGTGGGGTTGTCTTTTTTCCTCAGGGCCTCCACGGATGTCTCCAAAGGCTCAACGGCACCCTCGAGGTCACAGAGTCTCTACTGGTAGGGGTACAATTTCAAGTGGCTTAGAATTTGTATCTCATAATGCACCTGGGGAAGCATCTACTGCTGCAGTGGCACGAGGCAGCCCTTCAGGTGGGACGTGGTCATCAGTTGTCAGTGGGGGTAGGTAAAGCTTGGCTTATTGCAGATGGCTTGCAGGGGGATCCTTAGAGTGGGAATGCTCAGCAGAATCCTGCCTTTCCAGGCAATTCAGGCTCTGAATAATCAAATACTGGGCTAAGGTTGGAGTGGGAGAAGGATGTTCCCAGATAGCTGAGTGAGAGTTGGTGCAATATTGTCCTAACTGCAGAGTCAGGTGATGTGGGAAGAGAAAGAAAGGAGAAGTGTGGGAATTAGTTGTTGAAAGGATTCATTTTTAGGGGATTTATTGGAGGAGTCAGGAGGAGTTAGGGATTTGCCACTGCATCCCTGAGTTTGGTTATGGCAGCGTGGCTGGATTGTGGTTTACAGATGAAGGAGGTGTTTGGGTAGAGGAAGGTTGGTGTTAAAAGATGAATTGATACTCAAGTTAAGTTGGATGTATTTCTCCTTTAAAATTTACATGGATTTTATGTGGTGATGTTGTTCTTGGCTACTGTAGGAGCAGTTACAGTGAGTGTCTTCTTTTTAAGCAGTTAATATTTTTCTTTTAATATTTGACTTAAAAGTTTGAGCTCAGTCTTGCGCCACAGGTCTAGTCTGCAGCTCTTGAGTTAAGGCCATGTTCTGGTGGGCTGTCAGGAGCTGGGTGTTTCCTTGAGGGCAAGAGAGCAACAGTTTGGTCCTTTTTAGGTACTATTTGGGTATTTTTTAGTAGTGCAGAATTCTAGAGGAGCACAGTGGGAACACATTTCTCAGAAAGAAAGTGGAAATTAGACCCACATAGACTTGTTGCCTTGTGGAAACAACTTCACCTCTTCTATTGTGGCATTATTTGTGATTCACCTTTCCTGTTTATACATTATCAACATGCAAGTAGGACTGTTAAACCACTTACCTGCCTTTCTGCTCATCACTTGGAGTTAATATGTGACAAAAAGCACAAGTGGGATGAGCAGGAAGCAGGAGCTACAACTTGCTGTTCAAAAAATACACAACTTTCCTTGCTGCTTTAACACAGGGGCAAAAATATACCTAAAAGCACTCTTTTTCCAATAGGCTGTGTTGTTTTTTTTCCAGCTGGCAAACCTCCAAAAGAGGACGCTGTAAAATGGATGTGTTTTTTCAGCCCTCTTAAAAAATGTTTTACATCTCTTTGTGTGGAGACCTGACCACCTTTTGTGTTCTGCCTGAAACTGGGTTAATGTGAGCTGTTGTAGTTGTACTACTGGGGACTTGGGGAAGCATTTTGCAGATTCTTGGTGGGATTAGAGAGCAGTGATAAATTTTGGGGCACAATCTGCAGAGAAATCACCCCATTCTCTGAAATGCTGCATTGTAAAGAACTAGGAGATGTGCCTGTAAGGTAAACAGGTTTTCAGTTACTATATAATATCTCACAAAGTGTTTCAAAGCATGTTTGTAGCCATTTTAAAACTAAAACAAACTGCTGAGCAGATGGGGAAGCTCATCCTATAACTGCTTTTTCCTGTTTGTTTCTAGTTCCGAGATTATCCCCTAAAACACACAGGCCTAGGTCCCCAAGGCAGAGCAGCACTCCCATGGGACCAGCTCTGCCTTCTCCTCAGCCTGGTACTATTCCCTCTGAATCTGTTGCCATGCCTGTTCCAGCTGCCTCTCCTACACCTGCCAGCCCTGCATCCAACAGAGCAGTCACCCCTTCCAATGAAGGTAAGTGGCCCTCACCACCTGGCAAATGCTCCCTGTCCCTAATTCCTGGCAAGGAATGTGCCTGGACAAGAGCACAGCTGCTTGCTGAATGGTGGGAAAACTTGGCATGCATTAAATTTTATTGTGAGCTCCTATTTCTCCAGCTGTAAACTGAGGCTGGAGATAGGCTTTTTGAGAAGTCTCTATGCTTAGTTTCTTCTGCTCTTAGGGAATATGGGCTTATAGGTGTCTGACTTAATTGAAGATTTCTTTTTCCAAACTGAGTTTTTGCCTCTTTTTTTTATGCTAAAGGAACACAGGCTACTGGTTTCAAAGAAGTATTTTGAACACAGCAAAAGGAATGGGGAAAAAAACCCATTCAGGAACACAGTCAAATGTCTAAGAACTCTCAAATCTTTGTAGCATTCTGTATGAAGAGCTTGGACCGCTGAAAATAATTGGCTCTAAGTTTATAGTTTGTTCAGTGGGGTTAAAGTTTTGTGTATGATGAGAGGGATGAGTTTAATTGGGTTTTTTCATTTGACAGTAGGATGGGGAGGGAGGATGATCCTCCAGGCACCAACTAGGTGGCAGAGAATGTGTAACTTAAAAGGTTTTTCAAGCTAAAAATGGTTAAATCTCTCCCCTGTTTCTCTCTTGCCTTCTCTCTTTGGTTAGTTGGAGTTTTTTATAAGAGAATAACTTTATCAATTTCTTTTCCAGCTAAAGATACAAGGCTTCAGGACCAGAGGCAAAATTCTGCAACTGGAAACAAGGAGAATATAAAGCCAAGTGAGACTTCTCCTAGTTTTTCTAAACCTGAAAACAAAGGTTTGTATCCAAAGCTTTCATGTACTCGAGTGATGTAGGAATTGTGCACACTGAACCTGCTGTCCTGGCTGCTTTAGTTGGCATTTTAAGGAAGGCTTGGAGGCAGTCTGGTGTTCTACAGTGAAATTTGGTCATGCAGTTGTGAAGTGGCACTTGGAAATGTTGTTTGTGACTCATTCCATCAACACCAAGTGTAGAGATGCTCATGTGGATGGTGTGATTTCACTTGTTTTTTTCTTCCCCCCCCCTTCTTTCTTCCCCCTGCTCACAGAGCTGCTTTTTAGCTGCCTTTGGACTGAATATGTTTCTGCTTAGAGCTGTGCTGACAATACTTCTGAGCATCGTGGTCAGCAGAGCTTTTCTGACTCTGCTTTTCCTGTTATGCCTTACATTTGTTTGTCTCTGTAGCATTGTTTGTTCATTTAGTTCTCTTAAAAAAAAATCTTTTCACATTGTTAAACTGAGAACCAGATTAATTCATTCTCTCATTGGAGAGACCTTTAGGATGAGTCCAGCTATAAAGCTCACCTTGATCAGTGTTTCTCCTTCCCTTGCTGTGTTTTGAAATGCTGGCACAGGCTGGGTTGGGGGTTTTGTTGCATGTTCTTTGTGTTCAGTGAGTTCTGCAGTCCCTGCACCTCGGGGCTTCTGCCTTGGTGTGGTGCATCAGAACTAAAGATAAATCAGTTATGTAATGCTCTGCTTTCACAGAGGCTTTCTGTGTGCTCGTACACGTAGGTCATGGATTTGTACCAAATTAAAACCCAAAATAAGGCGCTGGATTTCATTTTTTATATCTGCAAAACAGTTACCTTTCTGCAAACTTAGTAATGTATAAAACTTGTATTAGAAATGCTTGGACAATGTTGATCTTGTATTTGGCAGGTGTCTCTCCAATTGTTTCAGAGCATAGAAAACAGATTGATGATTTAAAGAAATTTAAGAATGACTTTAGGGTAAGTTTCTCTCTGTTAATGGTGTCATCATCCTCAGGTGCATCCAGATTATTTTAATGAATTGAACACACTGCATATGTTAACAGGTCTTTATACTTTTGCCTAATTTATGAAAATATCTGTAAGAATTCATCTCAGGCATTGTAAAATCAATGCTGACTCTTGTTTGTACAATTGCTTAATGCACATAAATGTGAATATTGACTGTACACTGAAACCAGGACTTGAAATCTGTTTGATCATTAGGCAGAAATAATTATCTCACACTCCATATGGAGGAGCTGTTGCAAAATTAAATGAAGAGTTTTGTGGAGGAAAATTGAAGATGAATTCATATTACTTATTTCCTGGTTATAAGGGTTTATTAAATCAGGTTAGCTTTTCAAGTGGTGCTGTTAAATCACTCAGGGGATGAGTCCAGAGGGTTGTCTGAAGCTTTCCTGTCACTCCTTAATCAACATACAGGTCACTTGAGTGGCTGAATAGCTCCTTACACAGTGCCAGCTTAAACACTGTCAGTGCCCATGGATTTCTTTCCTAGTAGAAATGGAACTGTGTGTTTTAAAAGGTCATTTCCAGATGATTGAGGCTTGTGGGACTGTGCTTTGCTCTGTGGATGTGACAGATTTAGATGGTCTCTCCTGAGTTTTGTATCAATTTACTGAATATATCCCTTGGGTTTTTTCAGTTACAGTCCAGTTCCTCTCCAGATGCAGTGGATCAGCTGCTAAACAAAACCCGAGAAGGTGAAAAATCAAGAGATGTAGTTAAAGAAAAGACAGAATCCACCCCTAAAGAATCTATTATAGAAGCTGGCAGTAACACCAACTCCAATGGTGGCAGTAGCAAACCCAACAGTCCCAGTATTTCTCCTTCCATGAGTAACAGCTCTGAGCAAAAGCGAGGGCCTGAGGTGACCTCCCAAGGTGTACAGACATCCGGGCCTGGAAGTAAACAGGACAAAGAGGATAAAGAGGAGAAGAAGGATACTTCTGAGTGAGTAATCATGCCTTTTGGAATAAGCACATCTTTATTAACATCAGGCCTTGTGTAGAAGTCATGGCTGGGTGACACATTCCTGGCTCTAGGTGCTGTTACACAGGAGGAGCAACAGGGGAAGGGACTGCTCTGAACGTCATCTCCTGACTCAGTGCAGAGCTCTGGTCCTGTTGATGCCTAGTTCACATCTAAAAGTTCACATTATTTCAATGTTTTCCTGGCTGACACGATCTGTGGTATCAACTGGAAAACTTGGATGGATAGTTGTAGTAAGAGTCCCTCAGAATGAGCCTGGAGTGGCTTTTTGGATGCCATGAGGTGTTTGACTTCTCAGAAATCTGACTCACAGATGAAAATGAGCTTTTTCTTAAATTATTAATTGCAGATACTCCTGTAAAAGAATAACGCCCAACTTAATTTTTTGTTCTTTATGTTTAGGCAAGTTAGAAAATCAACACTTAATCCTAATGCTAAAGAGTTCAACCCTCGATCTTTTGCTCAAGTAAGTGATTTGATGCTGTTTTTAACGGTGCCTTTGAGTAAATCTTTATAAGCCAACCTTTTTTTTGAAGGATACTCAAACTAACCCTGCCATATCCGTTGCTCACCTCTGTTTGTAGCCGAAACCTTCTACTACACCAACCTCCCCTCGTCCTCAAGCTCAGCCCAGCCCCTCCATGGTGGGGCATCAGCAGCCAACCCCCGTGTACACTCAGCCTGTTTGTTTTGCACCAAATATGATGTACCCGGTTCCAGTGAGTCCAGGCGTGCAGGTAAAGTGCTGCAAACTCCTCAACACTTCTCAGAGATCCTCAGGAAGCTGAGCAGACTTAGGAATCATAGAATGGGTTGGGTTGGGAAGGACCTTAAAGATCAGCTTGTTGCAGCTTGGGAGCTCTGAGTTAAAACAGTGAAGCAGTACAGCTTGTATTGCTCTTGTAAATATAAATCATCTTGTTGTTAAGTTTTGGCTGTGCAAATACTGACTTTTCCCAGTGCTCCCTCAATCTGGATGTTCAAATAATTCCAAACACTTGTAAATGCCAGCAGCCCACATTTCTTGTGGATCGTGCAGGTTTCCTCCCAGTCCTCCAAGCATAGTCTCTCACTCTCTGCAACTGTTTCTTTGTTTCCAGCTGTGTCCCACTGGTTTCTGGTTGTTGTAGGGATCACTGGTATTTCAAATCTAGCTCCATTATCATAGAATCCTGGAATATCCTGGGGTGGAAGGGACCCACAAGGATCTTCAGCCCAACCCCTGTCCCTGCACAGACACCCCAACAATCCCAGCCTGTCCCTGGGAGCATTGTCCAACAACTCCTGGAGCTCTGGCAGCCTTGGGGCCGTGCCCATTCCCTGGGGAGTGCCCAGCACCCTCTGGGGGAAGAACCTTTCCCTGATATTTCAGCCTAACCCTCTCCTGACTCAGCTTTATACCAAAAAGCTGCTGTGGGGCTGTCAGGTTGAGCCCAGTGCCTGCAGTAGCAGCAGTAGCGTTCGGGGCTGGTTGTTGCCAACCATCTGGTCTTAGTTGTGTGTCCATGCAGAATTAATGACACTGATCCAAGAAAATCTCATAGGTTAGGCAGAGTTCACTAAATTCTGTAACAGAACACATCAAAGCTGAGTGGGGCCCCCACCCCAGCACACCCTGAGTTTTTAAAGGAATATCATACCTTCAACTTCTTCTGTTTCAGCCTTTGTATCCTATTCCCATGACGCCCATGCCAGTGAACCAAGCCAAGACATATAGAGCAGGTAAAGGTGAGAATAATACTGCCTGTTTGGTTCTCAGTCTGCATGCAGCATGGCTAAATGACAAATGTTTGTGTGCTTTCTAATCCATGGCAATTTGCTTTCAATCAATGTTTTAAATGCTGTTTTTAATAAAGGGAAGTGGAAATACTAATGGGTTTTTAGATAAACTAATTCAGCCAAAACATGCCAGGTTTGAGTAATGGGGGGGTTCCTTGGTTTGGAATCCAATGTGACAAACAGGAAAACATCTCTGTTACTTGGAGCATTAGGATGAGCTGATCATCTCCCATATTTCATAAATATTACAGGTTTGTTTAAACAGAACTTCCCTGCTCATTTTCTGTACTGGTTTGCAGCAGTGCCCCAATTCGTGCTTAAATAGAGGGGTTTTTTAACAACATGCAGAGTCACTATTCCTTCATGAAATACTTCCTCTGGAAAGAGCTGGTTCCAGTTTGTTCTTGCTCATTCCTGCTGCCCCAGTGACTCAACAGCTGGACTAACAATGACAATGCCGTGTGTTTAAGTGACACCCGTGGCTGTGGAGTCACAATGGGTGGTGAGATGTTCCCTGTGCTGGGCAGGGCAGTGAGGGAGCAGAAAGTGCTGCTCTTGTTCTTGTGCTCCTGTTCCAGGGAATGCTGTAATGTGCCCAGTGAATGCTTCTGCAGTGGCATCCAGTGCTGCAGGACAGGACCAGCACTGCAGCTCCAGTCACTGCAGGAGGAAATTGTTTCCTGCTGTTTAGAAACAGACAAGTGGCCTTTATCAACCCAGGGGAGACAAAACCCTGCAATGTATTTCTGTGTTAAAACACAGTAACTTCACTGTGGCCTCCCCCCTGAAATCTGGTTAGTAACACAGTTTTAATCAGAAATACATTGCTGAGTGCTCGCTTGCTGGGTCAGGCAGCTCCAATTCTGAATTCCTTTTTAAGTTTCAGTATTTTCTGCACATCCATCTGTGTGCAGCACAGCCCTGCAGGACCTGCCTGGGTTACAGCTCTGTGCCTTTACACTGTTCAAGTTGCCTCCTGTATTGACTTCTTATGTTGTTGATCTGCAGTGTAAATAAAATCATTGAGTGAATTTACTGATGTTTTCAATATTTCCCTCTCCTCTCCCTAAGGGATTTGGGGCATTTCCCCTGCAGTGGAATTTAGAGGAGCTTGAGGTAGCTCAGTTAATAGTTGCAGCCTGACTGCAGGAAGCTGGAGCCCTCCTGGAGCCCTCCTGGAGCTCTCATGCCCGTGCTTTATAGGCTGAATTAGTTTGTTCCAAGTGAGTTGGGTGGTCACCTTCCCAGGAGAGCTCAGGTGATCCCACACTGCTCTGCTCTTTTCATCTTACTTCCCTCTTAATTATTCCTACTCCTTATAGTTTTGTCTCCCTCAGTGTTGTCTGTGACCTAAAATTTGCTTTCTGTTGCCCTGAGGGGTAGCACAGAGCTCAAAAGATGTGAATACCTTGAGTTGTGGCTGGGTGGAGACCTTTATTGTGCTCTCCTCAGCCATAAGCACAAGTCATTTTAACATAAAGACTCAGATTTCCAGCTGATGGAGCAGGGGCCGAGTTGTTCCCACAGGATTAATTGGTTAATGTAGGTATCCTGATACAACCTCTCTCTTCCACTTCTGATTCCTGTCAGTCTTTCTCTCCCTCCACCTTTCTTCCTTGACAAAAAAGGCAGAGCTGGGTTTGTGGCTGTGTATGAAAGGCAGTGATAAAAATCATGTGTTTCCTGGAGAAACTCTTCTTCACACTGTTCCTTTTTGACAGAGCTCTAACCCATGGCTAAAGGTGTGGGGTGAGGATATTCCACATGGTCCCAGTAACTTTATTATAACGTAGAACCTTTCAGGAAGCTCCAAATTTTTTTCTCTATGTTTCTAACACGAGACAATCTTTGTTTTCCAGTACCAAATATGCCCCAGCAGCGGCAAGACCAGCACCACCAGAGCACCATGATGCATCCTGCCTCAGCAGCAGGCCCTCCAATTGTAGCTACTCCACCTGCTTACTCTACACAATATGTTGCATATAGCCCCCAACAGTTTCCTAATCAGCCTCTTGTGCAGCATGTGCCACACTACCAATCTCAGGTAAGAGTCTTTTCCATGCTCCTGATCAATCCAAGCACAAATAATGAAGTGCCTCAGAGCTAAATAACCCCCTTGTGTCCAGTCCTAAGTCACCCTGAAGAGTTTCTGTGTTCTGGAGCACACGTGGTGATCTTGGAATGTGCTTCAAAGGCTGTAGCAAATTTAATGGTCCTGATGAATTTTAATGTCCTAACAAATTTTAAGGTCAGTTTAGAAGTTGGCATTTATTATTGATATGGTTTTTTAGCTCTTTGAAGAATTTCTTTAGGTCGTGGCCAGCACATCTCCTGGTTAAATGTTCTAAAAATAACTTCCTTGGTGGACTGCTCTTAATTCAAAGGCTGTTAAATCTACATGTGTAATTGGATAAATGTATAAGCTTAATGCATTATAAGAGTGGCAAAAATTGGATATGCCCATGTTTGCTGTCAGTTCCTGGCCCTTAAATTTTGGAACCAATTGGGACAATCCCAACGGTGTGAAATCTCCGCGTTTGAGCAAGGCCAGGCTGCCGCTGTTTCAGTCACCACTGTTTAGGTGACAGAAGCTTCTTTGGAGTAATTCCCCAATTAACTGTGTGGTTTTTCCTTTGTTCTGCCTGCAGCATCCTCATGTTTATAGCCCTGTAATACAGGGCAACGCTAGGATGATGGCCCCACCAGCACACGCACAGCCGGGTTTAGTATCTTCCTCTGCAACACAGTACGGTGCGCATGAACAGACACATGCTATGTATGGTAGGAAACGTTTTGTGTTATATGTAACTTTTTAAGTCCTTACCTTGTGCAGGGGATGTATTTAATCTCAGCCTTCAAACGTGGGTATCGTTCAGTAGATGTGGTTTATATTTCATAAGATGATGATGATGATGAGCAGAGCATTGAAAACTGAGCCAGCTGGTTCAAATGAAAACTCAAGTGTGCTGATTTCGGTAGGATGCCAGTGACCAAGATGAGATTTCAACCTGGGAGCTGCTAAAGAATATCTGCTGAAAGAAGTTTGTTCAAGTTCTCTTGATGCTCTTGATACATCATCCCTTGTTTGTTCCTTGATTATAATTAGTACTTGTTTTATTGCAAGGTTATGATCTCAGTTTCAAACTTGACTTTAGTTCTGGCAACTAGTGAAGTGCTGTCTTTATGATACTACTGGCATTATTAACAGTATGAACACTGCTGTTTAAGCAAAATAAACCATGTGTTGCTTACCTTTCTCATTTGGTAAGTCAAGAAAAAGTAAATGGAACAGCTCATGTATTGCTCTCACTTGGACAATTAGTCTCTAGCATTATCAGATGGGCATTTCTCACTTACAGTGAAGTGCTGAAAATGTGGGTTACCTTGTGACAAAAGTAAAATGCGCAAGAACTTTCTAAAGCATTATAAATGTATGATAAATCAAGGCCCAATTTGGAGAAAAAGAGCTCAGTGCAAAACATGCTATTGAAAGAGGTAGAGTCAAGGTTGTTTAAGGCTTGGAAATTGTCATAAAATGTCAAAACAGCAGATGGTCTCTTGAAAACATGGCATTTCAATACTTGTTACAGCATCTGAGGAAAAGTTTTATTGGGTCACGTATATTATTGACTTAGATTCTAATAAAAGATTTTCTGTACCTTTAGACATCTTTGTATGTTTTCGGGTGCTTAGTTTTACACTGCTACTTAATGGAAGTCCATGACTTGTCATGAAAACTTACAGAGAATCTGGAGTTTAGTGGGAAATTAATTCTGATTTTAAGAGTTGTCTTACCCGTCTGAAAACATCTTGTCAGATCTCTGCAGTGGTGTGGTAACAGAGTTAAGAAATAACAAAAAACAGTAACAAAAATAACTTATTTTGACACTTGGAGGAAGAGCATTTGAACTCATTTGTGCTGAAGCTGAAATGGAAGTTACTTGTAGAGATTAATCTTTTCTCTCACAGGTCCTTGCTAATTGTATTACTTTGATCTTTTCAACTCTTGTGCTTGAGGTGTCCATGTAAACAGATCTTCTGTTTGCTTTTTCATTAGATTAAATAGAATTCCCATAAAGCAAATGATCAAAGGCTTTCAGACCCTTATTGGTGAAAACCATCCACTCAAATTCTAATTAAAATAAAACCAAACATGAGATAATCTGAAATTTGATTCAGAATGGTTGCATGTGACTTTCTAGCAATTTCCCATTGTGCACCATCCTTATCTTCTGTAATCAGTGGGTTCTGCAGTGCTGAAGTACGAGCCTGTTGCCTTGTTTGGCTTTGATCAGATGTCTGTATAGTTTTTTTCACTGATATTCTAACTTACAACTGTTAGATCTCATTCTGTGTTGGTTTTGCAGCTTGTCTGTTGTAGATTTGTGACTACCTGCCAGTGCAAACAACTAAGTTGGGTCAAACTTGAGAATTCTTTGGTATTTCCTGCCATGTAATTAAATGTTACTTTCCCAAGAGCACCTAATTTAAGAGAAATGGCCTGTCCTCCTGTGTTCTTTCAAGTAGCTACTTGGTGACTCTTCTAAATATTCTCCCACCTTCCAGTAAATGATGGAGTGCTTGAAATTTTTGTTACTGAAACCATTCAGCCCAAGAGGATCATGAACTCCATGTGACAGACCTTTTTAAGGGTGTGTTCTTGCCCGGTGCAGACGTGTTTAGTGAACATGAACTGTCTCAAATGTACCCTTCACCTTCCAAGGTGGCAGTGACACATGGAATTACTCCTGATGTTCTGCAGCACCCTCTCAATTCACATTTTTGCAAGTCTTGCATGTGCTGAGGGCCTGAAGACCTGGCCCAGATGGACTGTGCTTCCTCAAAGTGTGTCCAGCTGGAACGTGTCCACTTCAGCTTCCATTTATCCATGTGTGGGAAAAGGCAGGAATGCCAGAGGAGACCAATCTGAGCTGCTTGTGGAGCTAAAGAACATCATGTTGGAATTGTTCACACCTGACTGACTATAAGAAAATATCCATAATTTATGTGCTGTCTTTTGGGAATCTTAAGTTTACCCACATTTGAACTAAATATACCTGTGCACTTTGATTCTGGTCCTCTCTTAAAAAATAATTTGAAAGTACAGAATAACAACTTCCTGAGAAACAACCATCGCTGCTGCTTTTGATTTTGCTCAAACAATTTCCCTTTTGGCTCTTTAAAATTGCTATCTGATTTTTAAAAAGTATATTATTACTCACTTTTAGCATTGGCATTAGGATTCAGTGAGCCCCACTGCCCTTTTACCCTTCAAGGTATTGGTGCTTGCTTTGAGTTATTCCTGCAAAATTCACCCAGTTTTTCTCCTGCATATATGGTAGAGAGAAGATGTCTGCAAGAACTACTGTGCTGAGACCTGGGGGTTGGGGGGGAAACTGCTTATCAAGTATTCCTAAGGTGTGAAATGTTTTCTGGTAAGATCTGAAACTCCACCTTCACTAATGGTTTGGGACGAGTTGAAAGTCTGTGACAAATAGTAACAGCCTGGCAGCCAAGAGAAATTCCTGTCGATTTAAGGGAGCCACCCTCACTGCCAAAAGTTTGGGGTTGTTTTCCTTCCTGTCTTGTGAAGAGATAGCTGAATCCAAATTGCATACAGTGACCTACACCTGGTGATAAGCACTCTTCCATTTTAAAGGAAAGTACTTTTGTCTAATGCTGTTTAATGGGATATTCCTGCACTTCTGGGATTTCCTTGCCAGTTCACAGTGTCACAACCCCGCTGTTACCAAGAGAGAGAAGCAGAGCTGCGTGGCCCAGCTAAAGACAGGACAGAGGAGTGGTCAGATCACTGGGGTTTTCCCCTCAAAATGGGGAAGGACAATGTCCAAACAACTTTCTTCCCAGCCAGACGATAACAACGTCTGTGACACTTCAGCTGCGGAGCCGCCCGTGTCCAGGAGAGTTTGAAATGTGACACCTTTACCTGCCACACAGCCGACCTGGAGGTGTCCTCCTTGCCCTGCTCAGCTGCACCTCGGGTTCAGAAGGTTCTGTGTGTGTCTGGCAGCTGCTGGCTCGGGGTGGCCTCCCAGTCCCTGTCCTTGGGCTGCTGGAGTTTGCTGGCCACGGTCCCAGTTTGGCTCCTGTGTCACACAAAGCCCAGACCAGGCTTCTGCTGCTGGTAGAAAATTTGGTTACAGAGTAGAGGGTGGATCTGTCCATTCCTGTGACAATGAACTTGTGTTAGTTTTCCATGTGGCTGAATTGTTTCCAGATAATTGGAGTCCTCTAAAAAACTTAACTTCTGTGTTTAAGAATGTGTGTAAAACCAGACCTTGGTTTTACACAGATGCATTTCCTGTTTTTTGTGCTCTCATTCCTGTCCCCATTCTCCCTTCCCTTTTCCCCTTCTGCATATGTTTTACTGGTCTGGTGTTGTCTCTAACTTTATCTGGTTTCTGTCTCAGCAGTAGAGTAAATTCTATTCCCCTGATAGTACACTGGTGGATATAATATAAACTTCAGAGGATTCTCCAGGGACTAAGAGTGAACCAGTCACCAAAGTTGTCTTGGAACTGTTCAGAATGGCAGTGCTATAGCTGAAAAAGCAAGGGCCAGTTTCTGCTCTAGTGTAATTGCATTTTAACCTTCTTGTTACAGTGGACAGTAATAGACCATGAATTGACATAAAGTTTCTTTTTGTGTTAATTAAGAACTGCAGACCTCAGTGTCACAGTTAAGAAGGAAGGCTTACTTGAGACTTGTGTTTCATCTCCACTCATTTGTAAAATGAAATATTTGGCTCTAATAGCAGCTAAGTAAATCAAAATATCTGCATGGTTCTAGAGTCTTCAAAAAAAACTTGAAAAAATTAAAACTGACACTGACCTTTCCAGAAGGTGGGAAGTATGCACGTGGCAAGAGGCTAATTTACCTTTCTATTTCCCAAATTCAGCATGTCCCAAAATACCATACAGCAAGGAGACAGGCCCATCTTTCTACTTTGCCAGTGAGTTGGGTTTTTTGTACTAATTTTGATTGTACAGAAAAGCACTTTCTAAAGAACCACATGTTAAAGGAATGGGACGTGTTGAGGGAACAATTTTCCTTGCACCAAACCAGGATGTGGAAAACGCAGGAAGGTTCCTCTCAGTGGGCAGAGAATGGAGCTTTGGAACAGATTTATATGATCACAGGAAGCTGAGTTGTCAGTTCTTGAAAACCTTGATTTTGAATATAGAACCATCTCTGACTTCACAACCCAGTCTTTTCATCTGCAGCCAGAAGTGGGCTGTAAGAAATCCTTCCCTGTGAGGGTGGCAAGGCCCTGGCACAGGTTTTCCCAGAGAAGCTGTGGCTGCCCCTGGATTCCTGTAAGTGTCCAAGGCCAGGTTGGACAGGGCTTGGATCAGCCTGGGACAGTGAAAGGTGTCCCCTTGGCAGGAGGTGGAACTGGATGATCTTGAAGGTCCCTTCCCACCCAAACCACTCTGTGACTCTGTAGCCTCTCCTTAAGGCTGTGGGAGCTGCCTTGCTCCCTTTCATGAGCTAAACAGGATTTTTACACCTGATGAGTTACCAGCTTCCCAAAAGGAGAAGTAACTTGGGCCTCATCCCTTTCAAAAGCCGTGGCTCAAGTTTTGAGCCCCTGGGAGGAAATAACTCGAGTTGCAGCCGAGGTGGAGGAAGTTTTCTGTAGAGCTGCCACTGAAGGAGTGCTGGGAACAACTTGTGGTCATGATTGTATGGCAGGGATGAGATGAGGGCTCCTTGGAACTTGATCTGCTCCATTCCCTGGCTCAGGTGGGGCTGTGCTGGTGACCAGCATCACTGGAAGCACTGGGAAAGGAGCTGGTGCTCTCTGGACACAACAGATCCAGCTCATCCACACTTGGAGGAAAGGCAGAGAACTGCAAAATACTGCCTTGTGTGCTGGTGTTCAGCAGCTGCTTTGAGGAAGCTGAGGTTTGGGGGGGGTGCTTGCAGGATGAACTCTCACCCAGGACATGGGAAAGGAGGAGTTGCAGTTTCAGGGTGTTTCTGTTCTTGCTCCTGTCCTGCTATGGCACTTGTTGCTGTGTCTGTCTGTAAGTCTGTGCAGCCCATGCCAAGCACTCTGCTGGTTTGTTTTTTTTTTTTTGCATTAGCTCATGCAAGAGGGATGTGAGAAAAACCACTTGTTCTCCAAAAATCTCCTCTGGAGCAGATTTCCTGTGTTCCTTGTGCCACACTGGTTCTGCCTGAGCAGGGGCTGTAGGATGCTGACCTGTGCTGTGTTCATGCCTCTTGGTTTGGTGCACTGAAATCACTTCAATAACCTCGTTCCTTTCTTGGATTATCTTTGAAGTGAAGTCCACTCTACCTGTGTAAAAATGACTTCTTGAAATGTTTGTATGATGAAAGAAACATTTGCTATTTCTTTGCTTCCTACCATTCAGGTCTTTTAAATGTAGTTATCCTCACCATCTTACTGGCTCTGGCAATAGTTTTGAAGTTTGTTCACTGGTCAGTTCTTGAAAATAGGCTCTTCAGTTCATCTTTGGACCATGACCAACGCTGACCACCATTGGCACCATTGAAATTCCAGAGAAAAGACAAAATTACAAAATGACACGATGTGGTTTCACATATTCCCTTGTAGCTGGGAGTTCTGCTTGATTTCTGCTGCTCTGACCTCTTTTGATTTCAGCTCCTTCTGTGGGTTCTGTGGCTGACTACTTCTTGTTTGCTCTCAGAAATGGGGTGCAGTTCTGTAGAGTTAATTCAGTAATTCAATCCCTGTGATGTTTTTTCCCATTCTGTGACTGAGTCGCTTCCCTCCCCGTGTGTTCCTGCCAGGTCAGTGCAGTGGAATTCCTCACATTAGAACCAGTTTGATTAGAAAGATGCACAAGTGAAGCTGGTCAGCCCAGGCAGAGGAATTTAAGGGATAAAAGGTGAGAAACCCAGTGTATTTTGTGCTAGAATGAGCTGAGGTGACTTGCAGCAAGGTGTGTCCTTTCCTAGAGCTTTCCTGGCACAGTCTCAGATAATAGGTGGAAAATCTCCAAAATACTGACAATTGGAGAAAAATGTTGGATAATGGGTCTTTTTTTTTTTTTCCCCACCTCCTGTCTTGTCTTATTTGCTGTTAATTTGTGTAGTGAGCTGTTTTGATGACCAGGCAAAAATTCCTTTTAAAAATCCCAGAGAAAGTGTTTCAGTTCTGGCTGAGCAGGTGAATTTTTCATGACTTTTACAAGACTCCTTGTCAGCCCTGCTGGTTTCAGAGATTTCACTGGCTTGGCAGGAATTGCTTGCACTAACTAAACATGAAAAACCATTTACACTGCTGGAGTTGGAGTCTGAACTCTGGTTTTGAACTGGGAATGTATTTCAGACCTGCTGAGTTGTTCTTGGTTTGTGTGCAGGGACTGGCCAGAATTTAGAGAAGGGCCCAGATAACATGGAAAGGCACTTTTAATATTACTATTAAAACATAATTTGCAGCAGCATCTAAAGTGGTTTTAAGCTCTACAAATTTGGTCATTTGGGTGATCTGCTAAAGACAAAATGAAGGTGAAGAGAAACTAGAGAAATAAATATTCTTCAGTATAAAAAAGTCCAATGCTTCAAATCCAAAGCTATGGATAAAATATTAGGTGGTTTTGGAAGAGCTGCCACTATGACAAAAACCTGATCCTCCCCCTGGTTTATATCTATCCTTTAGGGTGCTATTCCTTGGTTTAACTGGTGTCTCTTTAAGAGAGAAATTCCTTATTGTGAAGTTTTATTGTAGAAATATCTGCTTCAGAACAACGGAGTTTATTATTCTCTTGGCCATAAAGAGCTGAAAGATGAATTGCACAAATGGTTTAAGGGAGTCCCACGTTATTTTGGGGGCTCTTAACAAGTGATGTGGGAAGCCTTGAGTATCTTACAACTTGGAATTAAATTTCATGTACATTTTAAAGCCTCTTGAATGGAAGTGGAGATAATTTGTAGTCAGGCTTGCCAGCTCTGTGGCTGAGGCACTGGGAGTATTGCTGGTCTAAAGTGCCCTTTGGCAGGCAAATAATCCCTCCTGCCATTTATTTCTATTACTTTGACAAAGATAATGATTTCTGGCCTTCTTCAGAGTGTGTATAATAATGAGATTGAGAAATTTTCCTCCTGTAGAAAGCCATAAATGTGGCACTGTAAAAATGATCAGTGCTGCCACTGATAATTTTGGTAGAGGAGAGATGTCTGAAAGTCAAGTAGGAGCACGGCAGGGATGCTGCTGCAAAATACATTTTAGTAGTGATACCAAAAAAAATCCAAAATACTTGGATTTAAAACATTACAGAATGCTGTGGCAGAAGATCCTGCTGGTTTTGACAGTGTGCTTAGAAAATATTGAGGTGTTTTTGAAACCCCTCTCAATCAGGAAGTCTCAGAGTGTACAACTGTGCTTGCACATGTGGATAAGAACATTAGGATCAACTCCAGGCTGCAGGAATTTAGTTCATCTGCATTAATAGCCTGAAACTGCTCATCACTGCCAGGCCATTTGCTCAGTGAAGATTTAATAGAGCTTGCCAGGGATTAAGTTAAATGTGGCAGGCAGTTATTTTCTAAAGGAGGAACCTGTAGAGGGGAGAAAAACCTCAGTAAGGCAAAAATCTCCTGGCTCTCTGTATTCTGGTGAGTTGGAATGTGTTAGAACTTGGATTTGTGAGGTTTATAGCAAACCAGACTGGAGGAAAACTGCAGTGGCCATCAAGTTCTTTTATAATACCAACCCCATTAAAAAATATATATAAAACCTGGTAGATACTCATCAGTAATTAACTTCAGAACAACCAAAAGGCACCAAAACAAATAAGGAAGAGTCAAAGGAAATATTGAGGAGCAGGTTGATAGTTTTCTTTGGCTGTTTGCTTTTTTAGCACTTCGTCAGCAGAACTCTCCTTGGTCCTTCAGGCTGTGACATCAGAGGGATTAACACACGTTGTCACACACAGAAGTAGCTGCAGACAGGGCCTGGTTGTTGCACAAGACCTAAAAAAATTAGGGGAAACATCCTCATTTTAGGGTCCTGCTGAAAGGAAGACTTTTTGTGATTATGGATTTTCATACTTGCTTAGATTCCCTCAAAAGTTTAAAAAAAAAAAAAAGTATTTAGTGTGGCCCATTTGAAGCAGGACAGAGCAGGATCCAAGAAGGAACTTGGTGTTTGTTGTTGGAGACTGGCAGGGCTGTAGCAACAGATGTGGCTTCACTGGGGTGAAAGTTTCCTGTTGTTCAGTTTCTTCCTTTTTGGGAATTTTGTACCTTATTTGCTACCGATTCAAGGAATGAAGAATTCCCTTGAATGAAGAATTCCGTGGCAGTGTTGGGGAACTCACAGGATGGTGGTGATCCAGAACAGATTGGCCTCGAGGGCAGAGGCAAAATGGGTTATTTCAGCACAAGAAAGTGGCTTCAGCAAAAATGTGATGCTCGAGCAGCCTCAGTTTTGTCAGCTGTGATGTGTTTATTTACTCTGGAGCGCACGGGCGGAGTTTGTGCTTCCCTCTGACTGCTCTGTGAGCAATTTCCAGAAGAGTAGCATGGTGAGGTTAGCCAGGTATAAGGCCAAAGAATTTTTTTTGGATGGTGGAAATAAAAATGGCTCGTAACACGTTTGAAAAGTATATATCTCAGGAAATCCTAAATTGTATGAAAATTATAAATTTGATCTTTGAAACTGGTCTGTTTGACAAAACAAAAGATGGAATACTGCTTTTCTCTATGTAGTATCTGTTACATTGTCAGATTAGGGAAGATGAACTGTCTAATTATGGTTGTTTATAGACTTTCCTGCCAAACCAAACTACACAAAAGCAAGGTAAGATCATCAGCTATTTGCAAGATAAATATATTTATTTTTTAGAAGGGGGAGGGAATGTATTTACAGACTGAGTTGTAGCGAAATCTTCAAGTGCAGGTGGTGACTTGATAGAGGTGCACGTCCTGTACCTGGTGTTAAATATTCCTTTTTTTCATCCTAGTTTCCACTGGCTCAATTGCTCAGCAGTATGCCCACCCTAATGCTACCCTGCATCCTCATCCTCCGCATCCTCAGCCTTCTGCCACCCCAACTGGCCAGCAGCAAAGCCAACATGCTGGAAGCCACCCTGCTCCAAGCCCCGTGCAGGTAACACAACCCAGGGCCTGAGCAGCTGCAAATGGTGTTTAATTGTGTTTAAGGGATTGCAGCTGACTGGTGGGGGTGGTGATGTATTGATTTCTGTGAGAGGAAAAAGGGTAGGATGTGGAGCAAAGCCCAGCTGCTCATTTCTCCCTGTTCATAGGGGATGGGGGATGTTTCAGTTTGAGGATTAAGGAAGGGTCATAATTGTGTCAGTGCTTTCCTGTGAGTGAAGTGGAAATAGCAGATAAATGCTGAGAAGTGCTTGATTGGATTTCATCAAAGCAGCTGAAAACAGAGAGGTCCTTGGAATAGTGCTGCATTCCTCAATTCCCTCCTGGGAATAACTCTGGCTGCAGCTGTGAGGCACTCCCAGCTCCAGGTTCTCCATGGTTTTACCTGGCAGTAAACCTGGCATGGTTTTTAGTCTGGCTCCTTTTGCCAGCAGAAGCTGAGCCTGCTGGGGTTGTAAAGAGTTTCCCCACACGGTGATCCTTAGATTCGCCATTTCCACATTCAGAATTGAGAGCAGTTTCCCACTCCTTTCTCCTTAACAGAACCAATGCAATTCCTCAGCCCTAACCTGGATGATCTCTGTGTTTTCTTGCAGCACCACCAGCACCAGGCTGCCCAGGCCCTGCACCTGGCCAACCCCCAGCAGCAGTCGGCGATTTACCACGCAGGTCTAGCTCCAACCCCTCCTTCCATGACGCCAGGCTCCAACACGCAGTCTCCACAAAACAATTTTCCTACAGCACAACAAACAGTCTTCACCATTCATCCCTCCCATGTTCAACCTGCATATACCAATCCGCCACACATGGCCCATGTCCCCCAGGTAAACACAGTTTAACAACCTTCAAGACTAAATGTCTTAATGCCACAAAAGTTAGGACAGTCGGGCCTGCTGAAGTGATTGCCAATCTGTCACCTCTCAGCACAGACTTACCTGTTGTTGTTTTTTAGGTTTCTGTCTGTACATTGCCTTTATTTAGAATTTGACAAGGTGTACTTGGACCTCAGCTTCCAACACCTAGTGCATTTGCAACTGTAGTTTAATGAAGACATCTTAAGCTGGCACTGCTACTGAAATAAATTGAGCTCTCTTCCCAGTTCCTGGCTCCCATCCTTGTCCCTGCCCCACCACTCTGCTCACAGAACTGCTTGGTCGTGGAGCAGACCAGGCTGGAGACACGATTCAGCTGAAATGTGCCTCCCCTACCCCCCTTTTTAGGCTGTTTCTTGGTCAGATTGGTTCCCTGCTCAGTCAGGTGCCTGATCCCAGGAAGAGCTGGCATACAGAAAGGTTGGAGGTGGGAGCTGAGTGCAGAAAGGCTGAATTGCTGCTTTTGGTGGCAGTTTCAGGCTCTGCATCGTAGACAAATTTTATACAAACACATCCAGAAAAGAGCATGACAGAATTTCCAGGGAGTATCAAGGCAGTGCAGGGAGAGAGGAGGGAGTTAAGGTGACTGCAGGACAATCCTTGCAGAAAGAAGCCTCTGTGTGTGTGGTGTGTGTGTGGTTCTAAATGAACTGCTTGTGCTGAAAATCCCCAAAGATTGTTGGGCAACGTGAAACAACAGTCTTTGCTTCAGAATCAGAAACCCACTTCTCTTTAACTGCTTCCTTGTGGTCAGCTCCCTGAGGAAAAGGATTTGGGGAAGGGAAGCACATGATAGATTAATCAAGAGCTCCATGTAAAGCAGTGTGACACAGATTTTCTGATGTTTACTAAATCTCCTGGATTTAGTGTCCTTTGTCAAGGAATGGGCAGTTCAATCAGTCATTTGCCTGCACAATTTTTAATTCAGACCAAGAACTTGGTGTCTGGCTTCTGCCTTCTCATACAGGTTAACAATAGTTTGGGATAAGGTGACTAACTGTGATTAGGGATGCTCATCTGACAGGTGTCCAGTCCCTTGCAGAATTCTGATAAAATCTTTGCTTTGGTCCCTGGGACAGTCAGTTAAGCCAATAAATCAATAGTTCTGTAGGAATCGTTTTACTGATGTTGAGTTTTTAGCTTTTTGATTCTCTTAAGCTTTTGATTTCTCTGCTTTTTTGGGGGGAGGATTAAGGAGAGGATGGCCAAAGCTGATGATTGCTGTGGCATCCTGGCACATCCTCCCCTTCTCTGGTTTCTGCCAGAAACAAGACTCCTGCTCTGCTCTGGTGTGAAGACACTGCTGTGAATGCCTGGGTTCTATTTAGAGCTTCTCAGAGAGGTCTTGGCTTAGTGGCATGTCCAGTGCTGTGATTTGAAACATGAACCATTTGCTTGAAGGCCATGAAAGGGTAAAGCTGTGTAGAATTGTGCCCTGGCCAGGCCAGGGATGCAGGATGTGACCATTGCCTTCCTTTCTGTGTGCCAAGCAAACCAAATTAAACAAATCAGATGCAGCTCTGAGTCACAACTGACTGCTCAGGCAGTCAGATTTTTAGCAATCACAGACAAAAAGCCTGCCATGCCCTTGATTTTAACTTTTGCAGTCTCTTCTGCAATTTTTTTTTAGAACGAAAGCTGCAATTTGTGATATTTACACCAAACTAATTGACTTTCCCAATGAAGTAGTTCCCTCAAAGATCTCTAGTGAAGGCATAACTACAGTTCTGTCAGAAATTTTAAATGCATGTAATTATTCCATCGTGGGGAAACTAATCACTGGATTTAATGGTTTTTTAGCAGCCTCATTCCCAGCTTCTAAACACGATTCTGAAATACCACGTAGTAAGAATTTCAGTTAGGCCAACACAGGGGATCAATCCAATTTCCCTTCAGGTTATCAGATGAATCTTGAGCTGGTAGATATCTCACTTGAGAACCAGTACTTTAAAATTCATTACAGAGTGCTGTCAGCTGCCAATTTGCAAAACGTTTGAGCCACAGCAGAAAAATTTTATCCACTGTGTGTATTGACTCCAGCTGCTCTATGAATAGCTGCTTTATAATGATGGCTTCTACAATAGCATGTTTGTCAAAGTCAACGTGGAGCCAGCCCTGGGAGGTATTTCTGTTCCACAGCCTGATCTCCTAAACCTTTTTTAGAGCAAGAGTGAGATTTGAATTGCAGTTCCTGCCTTTAAAGGCTTCTGGGGTGCTACTAACACGTGCAAATCTGATCAAAGAGTTTGGGGAATGTCTGTGATGAGTCAAGTAACCCTTTTTGTCTTTAAGAAATAAAATTCTGGCCACTACCTGCTATTTGTCTTTACTGGCATGGGAGACCTGTGAGGCTGCAGTTCTGGGATATGGTAGAAGGACAAAACAAACCTTAGGTACAAATGATGGGGTTTTGGGGCTTTTTTTTCCCAGGAGAAATCCACTGAGAGCTCTGACTTCCTTTGTGCTTTTAAGAAATTAATGTTTGCTAGGTTTTTAAATAAAATAAAGTGATGACCTCTAGAGACATGAACTGCTCTGAGCTAAAGAACCCACCAAGTTCCTGAACTTGTTTGCCAGAGGTGATCAGCCATGGGAAGGATTAATCTCCTTTTCCACTGAGACTTAGCCCTGATTGCTCAGATTACACAAGAACTGCGATGAGCTGAACTGGAAGCAGAACAAAGCTGCCCTGAGAGTGTGAAGGGATGAAATCACTCATGTCAGGAGCACTTGGCTGAGCACTGTGTGGGCACAGGTCACTGGAGAGGCCAGGGAGGTTCCCAGGGCAGGGAGCCAGGAGAGAACGTGGGGTTGTGCAAGGAGAGAGCTGGGGAAGGGATGCCAGACTCCCAGTGCCTGTGAAGTTCCTATCTGTACCCTCTAGGAAGTGCTTTGATGTAGCTGACTAACAGAAATGTTTTGAAGATTTGTTGCTGAATTGTTTTTGGTTTTTATTTTTTTAATACCCCTCTGTTTAATGCTGGCAAAAATGGCTAAAGATGAGAACACAACTCAGAGCCAGCAGTAAGGACTTGAGCCCTTTTTTTAATTATTATTTTACCTTTTTGTTGTTATTATTATTTTTTTTGTGTGTGTTACAACCTCTGCCTTAACCCCTAACCTAGTAAAAAAAAAAAAAAACCAAAAAAAAAAACCAAAACAAATGAAGAGTAAACCTCCGGATTTGCAACCGGAGCAAACTTTCGCCAGTCATGTGGCCAGGAGTTGCTGCCTCCTTGTGACCATGATACTAAAGAGCTCTTTGTTTCAGGCTCATGTACAGTCAGGAATGGTTCCTTCTCACCCAACTGCCCATGCTCCAATGATGCTAATGACGACACAGCCTCCCGGTGGTCCCCAAGCCGCCCTCGCTCAAAGTGCACTACAGCCCATTCCAGTCTCGACAACAACACATTTCCCCTATATGACCCACCCTTCAGGTGAGGAGTGTGTGCCTGGGAGACCTGCACCCTAACTGAGCCAGGTCGAGGAGTGAGAACTGGGAGAAACCAGATTTTTGGGGAAAAAAAAAAAAATTTTAAAAAAAAAAGAAACTACAAAGAAAACCAACCGACCTTAAGATGTCCTTGTATTTCACAGCTGTGCTTTGGCAGCCTGGAGGAACTTAGGTTTAGGTGGTGAGATGTACCTAATGCAGGGAATATTCTGGCTTTTTCTCTAGCTGGAGTAGAGAAAAGGAGAAGTGTGAGCCTGGCACTGTGGGACTGAGTTTTCCAGGTGTTGCCGTGGATTTGCTGTGGGGGATGGACTGTGTGTAGTTGATAATGATCAGAGGTTTGATTAAATCTTGAGGACAGGAGTGAAATGTTGTGTGGGGGTAGGGTTGTTAAAGTGACAACTGAAATCTAAACTTTAATTCAGAGTAACATTCTGCAGCTTTGCTCTGGGGGAAAAGCAGGAGTTGTGTGACTTCTTTCCGCTTTAAATTTAACCTTATTTAGGCTTCTTTGATTATTCAAGTTCAAACAGCCTCTGAACTTCTGTAGTGATTTAGTTTTACCTGATGTTTCTTGGGGAATGTGTGAGCAGAACAAAGCTGCTTTCTGAGGGCTTAGGTAGGGAAAAAGAAAAAAAAAACCATCCCAAGGACATCTTGATGTGCAGGGTTTTGTTTTGTTCTCTAAAAATAGAAAAAAAAAAAGAGAAAAAAAAATAAAAGAAAGTTGAGCTCAGTAGTTGTCCTGTGACCACTTTACTAGCAAACTGTTGTGTGGCTTGCCAATTTATTATTTACATTTGAACTTTTTTTTTACAGTACAAGCCCACCACCAACAGCAGTTGTAAGGCTCATCTGGAATAACTGAAAGGCTGGATACCTTTTGTAGGCCAAATACCCTCCTTCTACTGCTTCTGCCAACTGGAAGCACAGAAAACTAGAATTTCATTTTATTTTGTTTAAAAAAAAAAAAAAATTTTTGATTTCTTGTAACATCCACTAGGAATGCTAACAGTTCATCTTGCAGTGGGAGAGATTCGGACTGAGTAGAGGCATTTAGGAACTTGTGGGCTATTCCATAATTCCATGCACTGTATCTGAGTCCTGCAAGTGCCCCAACTCTGCTTGCTGAAAACTGGAAGTTATTTATTTTTTAATGACCCTTCAAAGTTATGAACTCGTCAGCTAGCAAAAGAAGTAACAAGAGTGATTCTTGCTGCTATTATCACTAAAAATCAAGACTTGGAGATCCCTTTTACTTCTAACTAAACTTGAAACAGGTTCAGTAAAAAAAAAAAAAAAATTCTAATCGTCAAACGGATGAGTTATTATTTATAAATCACGTTTGATGAGATAATCACTATCGTGAGACAGTGATGTAACTTTTAAGTTAAGAAAACTTTTACTTTGTAGATAATATAAAATAAAAACTTAAAAAAAAAATTAAAAAATAAAAAAAGTTTTAAAAACTGACCCTCCTCGGTGTTTGTGTGGTGATTTTTGAGTCTCTTCCCATCCCGGCTGCTCCAGCTCCAATCCCAGCTGGAGCCAGGGTTTGCCCTGAGTCTGTTGTGTGCTGCAGGGGCATTGCAGGAATAAGGGAAAGGTTTGGGAATCACAAATCCAGTGCGGTTTTCTAACGAGGTTTTGTGTCTGGGTGATTTTGTGTTCCTGATCCCTCAGGCTTGAGCTGCTCTGGATGGGGTCAGGGAAGGGCCTTTGAGGTGATGAAAGTATAAAAGTCGGTGGTGCTGCTGGAGAAGGAGAGGAAGGGTAAGAATTCCTTGGCAAAATGCCTTAAAAAGTTGGGGATACAAAGTTACCCCTGCTCCGAGTGTCCTGTGTGGTGCAGGCATCATCCCATGGGGACAAACCAGAGGATTTTCCTGTCCAAGGGAGCATTTCTGCCTTTTAGCATCCAGTATTTACTAAAACAATGTCCAGGCACCTGGAGAGAATCAGACTGAAGACTACAAGTGAGAAACAAGTTCTAAAAACAGTTTATTAAGAGCAGATTTTTTTTTTTAATATTACGGTAAAATCGCATTATTCAAGAATAAGTTACTTGTACAGTACATACAGAAACAATATATAGAAAAAAAATTACTATACAAGAAGAACTTTTCTGTGCAGGTGAAAAGTAGAACTTTCAAATTAATACACTCCAACAAAATTGTTGGCTTTAATCGTCCTGCTAAAGGCTGAGTTAGGGAATACACAGTCGCCTCCCTGCCTCTGGCACCTGCTGGGGAATGTTGGGGCTGCCTGGATCAAAGCTAAAAGTTTGGAATGCTGGATGACACCAGGCTTTGGTGGTCCAGATGAGGAATGAGAAGCTCTGGCTCCTCCCTGGATCTTTTCTTAGTAGTTTCACCCCAAAATAGCTTCAATCCAAAGGGATGGGTGAGGAATGGTGGTGTCAGTGCTCGGTACCTGCTGGTGCTGTTCCACAGGGCTGGGATGTGGGAGGGAGACATCAACTACTGCTTCATGTCAGGAGCTCCTTCAGAACCTGACACCCCTGGGGACACAAAGGCCACCGAGCAGGAGCAGCTGTCAGCAAACAGCCAGAGGAAGAGGAAGAGGAGGAATTCTGGCCGGACCCAAGTCTTGGATTGTGCCCTAAACCAGATCCCTGGTGTCAGAGAGCAAAGGCACTGCCTGGTTTTCATCTTTATTGCTAAAAACTGTCCTGAGTAGCTGGATGAAATGGAGCTGCCCAGCCCAGCTCCAAGAGCTGCTCCTGTGGCTCCTGGCTCCATCAGGTGGGATCCAAACTCGTGTCCCACGTGCCCATCTCCAGGGCCAAGGCCACACCTGACTTTATTTCTGAGGAGGCTGCACCTCCACAGAGCCACCCAGGGGCTCTCCCCTTGGCTTCCCCTCTGCCCAAAATTCCCATAAATGCCAGTAAAAGCCCACAGGGACTGGGGAACTAAACCTGCCCAGCCCTGGGCTCTTCTCTCAAGTCATAAGAATATAAAAATCCTGCAAAATCCATAGGGTGGAATGGCTTAATGCTCTTTGCCCACTGCTGTAATGCAGAGGGGTGAGTACCTTAGGGCTGGAATAACGGGTTGGCAGGAGCAGAATCATGCTCTGACCTGTCACAAGCCAGATGTTCTCGAGGAGAAATGGGATTTTAAACTCAGTCCCCCCTGGGAGCTTGGGAAATAGCCCAAAAATCCCCTCAGCTCCTGCTGCAGTGGACCTGAAATGAGGAGCTGGGAGGGCTGGACAGCCCTTGGCTGCCTGTGGGTGAGGTTGGGGATGGAATTAACTATTAAATAATCACAGGGACTCTCCCACTGCTCACTGGAGTTTGTTTGCATGGGGGAAGTGGCTGACGGGGAGATAATGAACCCAACGTGTATTTTACTAATCAAGCACAGCAATTTCCATTTAAACTGCGGAGAACCCCCTTGTAATTACACTGCAGGTTAAAAATACCACATGCACACGCATGGTTCAGTTCTGGCACTGCAACAGTAAAGTCCTGGCGTGCCAAAACAACCCACCCCAGCAGCATCTGATTTATCTGGCAAGGATTTCTCGGGATTCATCTGGCAAGGCGTGTGAATAGCACTGCCTTTTCCCAGCCCGTCCTTTCTTTGCAGATGCAGGGAGATTCGGGTGATTCCACCTTGTCTTTTAGGGGAACACCCCTTCCAACACAGCTCCCTGGAGCTCAGTGGGATTAAAACCAGGAATCTTAACAAGATTTAGCACATCCCTCTGTTTTCCAAGGTTTTGGGAAGCAGGCAGCGAGCGAGGAAAGGAAATGACAACTTGTGCTGTGCTGTCCCCCCTTCCCTTCCCCGTCCCTATAAATGCAAGAGCACGGGGAGTTATTTATGAGCCTGGGAGGGAGCTGCCTTGCCTGGCACAAGGCAGCCCCGGGGATGTGCTCCTGCCTCTGGCTGCAGCCTTTGTGCTGCTCCAGGGAGGAGAATGGGATGCGGATACAGCTGAGGAGCCCAGCGAGGACAGGGCTGGCTTTGTTTCTCCGTCAGCCTCTCCGGGGCTGGCAGTGCTGCAGGACCAGTGCAATTAGCTCTTAATGCTCCAGTTTCAGGCACAAGTGTAGAGAAAGCAGGGGAAAAAAAGCCTGCTCTAAATGCACAAAGCCCAGGAGAGAGCAAGAGAAAGCAATTGGAAGGCACAAAAGGAAAACCGAAATGGTTTCTCCAGTTGATGGTTCCCGTTTGTCCCAGCCTCATACTTTGATTTATAAACCCAGATTTGCTCTCATGGCTCTTTGGCCCCAGATATTTTGGCCTTGCCCTTCAGCTCCTGACCTTGTGTCCTTGGACTTGGGGCTCACCCAGAACCTGCTTCACACCAAAGCCTGTCCTAGAGGCTGGATTTTTGTGGAATTCCCTAACTCAGCCCAACGAGGCTTTGTGTTTGCCCCTTTTCAAATTAATTGCTAAATGTTAATGCTCCTGAGGGCTCCCACCTGTATTGCAATTTCAAGGAAATGGAAATAAAAAAGCTTTCTGTAAGGTGATCTCAAGGCAAGTTTTGCATCCAGATTCCCGGGGAAGGCTGCGCTGGCAAATCTGGAAGTTGAATGCTGTGAACGTCCCCTCCTGTGTGGTGCAACGGCTCCAGCCCTTCCTCTTTCCTAAAATAAAGGCAGCTTCTCAGAAGTGCTTCCTCTCTCCTGACTGCCCCAGGCAGGTGAAGCAGCCCCAGGGGCTCAGGAACAGCAGCAGAGTTTGGGGACAGCTGGGGATCAGGGGATGCTGAGACCCAGAGATTTGGATGAATTTTTCCTCCAGGTGAGAAGGTGTCCCCAGGGACCCCCATCACCTGCAAGAGGCCATTGTGGGGCTTTAAATGTGGGGCTTTAAATGCCACCAAGCTCCTGGTGACAGGGTGTTTTGGGGGCAAAAAGGCAAGCAAGAGTAGGGGGGTTCTTTAAGGGGAAAACTGACTTTAGATTTGTGCTTAAAATCACTGGGATAAAACGGTTCAATCACTGGGATAAAACTGTTCCATCACCAGGATGAAACAGCTCCATCACTGGGATAAAAACACCTCCATCACCGGGATAAAAACCCATTCACCACGGGGATAAAAAGCCTCCATCACCAGGATAGAACACATCCATCACCAGGATAAAACGGGATAAACCCCTCCCTCACCAGCAGGAGCGGTTTGTGTCAGTCTCTGTGTTAGTTCTCGCTGGTGCCGTGGCTAAGGATGGAGCAATTAGTGTTCAGTCTCAATCAGCAGGGAGAGCAGGATCAGGATCCCTCTGGCTGGCACAGGGAATCACCACGGCTGTGCTGGGTTATGAAGGAAAAGCAAGAAAAGCCAGTTTTTGCCTTAGCTAAAAAAAAAACCCAAACCCTGCTTATCACCCTTCATGGGAGCTCAGCTCAGGTCGGGCTTTGCTGGTGGGTTCAGCAGCCAGGGCAGGAGGACGAAGCCTGGAGCAGCAACTTGGCAATGATTTTATAATCATTCTTTTCTTGTTATCCTGGGGGGTTTTTTTTAACTTTCTCCAATTCCGTGGGTGTAACACAAGCCCCTGGTTCCTTGGCTGGGCGCTGTCGTGTCAGGGACAGGCGGGACTGGGCCCGGCACAGGCACGAGTGGCGTTGTGTAAACAGTAATGAGAAAACTTTGATAAAAACAACAAAAACAACAATAAGAGGCCCTTTAACAGGCCAACGAGAGGGAGCACACCCGTACAGGAGTGAAAAATTACCCCCTTCCTTGCAAAAATACAATAATAATCCCTAACCAGAAGGAAGAAACAGGTACATTCTTTCTCTCGATGGATCCCCCAGAAGGTCTCCAGGATTTCTCCACCCGAAAGTGCATCCCAGTGCCGGCGCCGTGCTGGTCACAGTGGCGTGTACTGGTTGTCGATGGCACGGACGTGGCCCCGGCCCGGTGCCTCCACCTCATAGTCCGAGTCGCGGGGCCGGGGCGCGGTGGCTGCGGTGGCCGCGGTGGCCCTGGCCGGGCGCAGGCTCTGCGCCAGCTCGGCTGGTGGTGGCACCAGGTGGAAGATCTGCTCCGCTGGGGAACCCCCGGGGGGCTCGTCCGGGCCGTGCGGGCAGGAGGAGCCGGCGGGGACCAGGCTGAACTCGGGACTCCAGGCGGGAAAGGGCAGGGGCAGGGGGACCGTGCTGCTGGAGCCGGGAGCTGCGGGAGGAGGGAGGAGATGCTGGTCAGGGGGATGTCCTGTCACCCCCTCTCTGGGGCTGTGGGGTGCATCCCATGACTCCCCCGCAGCCGGTGGCTGGGAGCAGCTTCTCCTTTCTCAAAAGAGGAAGTTGGGAGCTTGGGAGTCACCTTTTGTGCCACTGCCCAGAGGCTTCTGCTTCCCCAATTCGGGAGCAATCAAAGGGCCCAGCTCTGCCCAGCCCTGGCGCATCCACACCCAGCCCGGGCACCCTAAATACCCCAAAGGGAACGTCCCCCTTCCCTTCCCGCTCACCTTGTGCCTGGGGCAGTACCACGACGTAGCTGGAGAGCCGCACGTCGCAGGCGGTGCCGCACTCCAGCGGGATGGGGTAGCGGTGGAAGTGCTGCAGCATCTCCACGATGGAGGAGAAGCGCAGGTGCTGGACACGGCACTGGCCCCGCTCTGTCAGCGCCAGCCGCAGGTGCTGCGGGGAGGAGCAGGGACCTGTCACACTCCCTCCTGGAGGACACGCTGGGGATATTTGGGATGGGGGACACAAATGTGCTGCATCCCCAGCCCGTGGCTCCAGGCACCAGCCCACTGCAAGCATCGGGGCAGCGACCAGAGGGCATCTCCCTGGGGTGGGATGAGGTGGGACAGGGCTGTCCTGCAGCAGGGGGGCTGCCCCAGGGGCTCCTGCGAGATTCCCCTCCCCATCCCAGCCCTGTCCCGCCCGTACCTTTGCTCTGCCCTGGAAGTTGAAGGTGAGCACGTACTCGCCACGGCGCGTCTCGCTCTGCCGCACCAGGAACACGCCGTGGCCCTCCAGCCCCCCCAGCTGCACCAGCTGAGCCGCCTTCACGCGGGAGATGGGCCCGTGGAACCAGGGGCAGGAGGAGAGGAACTGCTCCATCTTCGGCCCCGCCGCCTCCCCCGGGCCCCCCGGCGTCGCCCCTGCCAGGCACAGGGATGAGTGTCCCTGGGAAATGGCACCCCTGCCCATCACCCCATCCCCTCTCCTCTCTGTCCCCCCCTCATGCCATTTGGGGAAGGCCAATCAGCCTAGCCATGGCAGGATGTGGTGACCCCCTGGTGAGGGATACTCTGTCCCCAGGGTGTTCCCAGCTCACCTTGACTGAGGGGGTCGGTGCTGGTGGTGGGGCTGGCGGCTGTAGGGTCGGGGTGTCGGCACGTCAGGAGCTCAGGGTCACCCGTGTCAGACCTGTTGGGAACAGGAGAAGCCAGGCTGAGTGCTGGCAGTGGGGACACAGAGCCGCTGTCCCCATCCCCGGGCTCAGGGACATCGTGTCCTTACCCCCTGCGCACGCACTCCCGGATCTCGGCCGTCCAGCAGCTGAGCTGCTGCTCATCCCCTGCCTCAAACAGGATGTCGGTGGCATTGGTGACCTGGGGGACATCAGAGAGGGACGTGGGGTCTTCAGAGAAAGAGAGATGTGCATCCCCCACCCACCCATGCTCGGGACAGCAGCAGGGACAGCTCATCCCCCACCCTGCGCCCCACATCCCCCTGTGCATCCCCTCGCCGGATGGGAAGAGGAACCGAAATTTGGCACGGGAGATTTTGGGAGCCACATGTGCCCCAGAAGGTGGGAAGGGCCTCGGGAGTGGCTGCAGAGCCTTTCAGCAGGTCCTACCTTGAGGACGAAGGTGTGGAGGTTATCGGG
>VWZP01000519.1:33308-51128 GCA_013396995.1 Dicaeum eximium
CACACCCCAAAACACCGCCCCACACCCCAAAACACCGTCCCACACCCCAAAACACTGCCCCACACCCCAAAACACCGCCCCACACCCCAAAACACCGCCCCACACCCCACTGCTCTGCCAGGTCCAGGAGCCACCCGAGGCACAGCAGCCAGCAAGGAAATACCCGGCTCTGCAGGGAAATACCCCACCAGCAAGGAAATACCCTGTGTGGGGAGGAAATATCCCATTGTGGCAAGGAAATACCCCCACGGCACTGCCCAGTCACTGCTGGGGCACCCCAGGGGGCTGAGTGACATCCAGACCTATCTCAGGGGTCCCAAGGACCCTGCAGCGGAGGGATGGGGGGAGTAGAGGAGGGAGAAGGGGGTTCCCAGGATGGTAGCACGTTCCAGGGATGTGGCACCAGTGGGGAAATTGGGGTGCAGGCGGGGAACATCCTGCTCATGGCTGCGAGGGTCAGTGGCCTGCCAAGAGCTCCCCGGCGGGTTTGGCACTGACACAGGCACGTGACAAAATGCTGAGCAAACGCTTCCACAAAGGCTAAAATATCCCTGCGGCAGCTTTCGGTTCCTCTGCTGCCCCGCCGGCTGCCAGGAGGCTGCGGCACATGGCACAGGATCCAGGGGTGCCAGGGGGGCAAAAATTCCCTGGGCACCCCTGCATTGGAGCTGGGTGCTGGAGCCAACGCCCCGTGCTCAGCCCCATGGCCAGAGCCATCCTGGCAGTGCCACCACAAGCCAGGCTCGCTGCACCACTGCATTTTGTGGTGTGATTCATGTATCATCCCATGGGGTGCTGGTTCCAGTGGCCCTCTGCACTGCACAGCCACTGTCCCTACACAGGCACGGTGTCCCTACACACTGGGCTGTGGCACTTCGCCCCACAACAGCATCTGCCAACCAAACTGCTCAAATTCTGCTCCGAGCTTGTGACAGACACAGCAAACCCACCCCCAGAATGTCCCCAGCCACCTGGATGTCACTCAGAGTGTCCCCACTGGACACTTCCTCGGTCACCCATCTTTAGCTGTGCTTTTTTTTTCCTTTTTCCATCCCCCCTCCTTCCTCCCTCTCTCGGCAGAGCACTCAGTGTTCTCTGGGGCCGGAAACGCAGCACAAGAGGGATCAGCCCTTATCAGCTCCGAGCTGCACCGAAAAGAAAGTTCTTAGAAGTCGCTGGTGTACGGCGTCATGCACAGGGCTGGTGACACCGCGGTGGCTCCGGCACCCCCGGGCCCGCTGGTGACAGTGATTGCAGCTGTGCTGGGCTGGGCTGTGCTGCAATCACTGTCACCGGGCTGCCGTGAGGCGCCGCGCTGGCACCGGGGCTTTATCCCGAAGGAATTCGATTTTTCTGCCACCTTTGGATCGTAACCGTGCCCTGTGCAAAGTCCTGTGTGGAGAAGGTGGAAGGATCTCTCGTCCTGGCCACTTTCCCACACAGGGGTTGTGACGTCCAGCATGACCCTGAGAGGGATTTATCAACATCCCAAGCGCAGCGTTGGGGTCGGCTTCTTAGGAAATGGGGAAATTCCAGGAAAAGGGAGTTCGGCGAAGCCCTCTGTGTCTCTCCCTGCATGGAGAGCGCAGCTGGAGCGTGAAGGGAGAAGGAAATGATGCAGCACAGAGATACGGTGCCCAAAAACTCAGGCTGGCTTCGGAGAAGTGCCTGCCGCACCTGACCGCAAGCTGCCCTGCTCGGTGCGGCCGGTACCGGGAAAGGGAGTTCTGAGTAACCAAAAGTGCACACTCAACACACCAAGGGTTCACCCACGGGCTCCTTCTCGGTGAGAGGTGCCCCAGCAGCACTGCAGGGATGGGTAATGCCTGCTGCTGCCGTGCTCAGGATGCTCAGGGTGGGATGGAATGTTTAGGATGTTACGGATGTTGCTCCAGCTCAGCCCCAGCCCCACCAGCATCAGCTTCCACATGGAGATTCACCCCACTGCTCCCAGACGGATCCTGTGCAAATGGGGGAAAGCCCAGCATGAGGTTGAGTGCCCCCCAAAATCACCTGGGTTGTGACACCCCATGGAGCTGCACTCCCCAGCCCCCAGAACAGAGCTGCCACCCTGCCATGGCTGTGGCATTCCCAGTCCTGGCACACCAAACTGGGCATCCTGGGCTGTGCCATGGGTCATTCTCCAGCTCTCAGGGCAGTGGGGTCTGGCCCAGCTCCCCCAGACTCCTCCTCCCTGCAGCTGAGCCCTGCTGGGGACATGTGGCTACCTATGGAGATGACAGTTCCATAGGATGGGGACAGAGGAGACACAGAAGCTCTCAGCACCTACAGGAATACACCAGTATTTTTGGGTTTTGCAGGGAATTTTTCCACAGTTTAAAAGCCCAAAACTTCAGCCAGGCCAGGGCTGTTCCCAGTGCCAGGGGACATGGGGCAAACTGGAAGACAGAGGAAAATGCCCCCAAGAACAGAATAGCCTCCTGCTCCCTACCCTGAGCATCCCACCAGAGCCCTCGCAGTGAGGACACCCCATGGCACCCCCCCTGTGTGCCCCAAACCCCAGACACCCCCACAGGGTGCCACAGGAAGCACTGGCACAGCACAGGAACAACCAGCACAGCACAGGCAGTGCCACCAGGGCACCCACAGCCACGAGAAAGGGGGGTTTGCCAGATCTGGGAAGGAGCCCCGTGCCAACCCCACTGTGGCTGTGCCAGGAGCAAAGGTCAGGCCGAGGTCACGGCTGCACGTGGCATTTCCTGCTGGCAAAGCCCAGCACCAGCCCAGCCACGGCGCTGGCACAGCCGCCCTCCTCACTCCTTGTGTGTGTGCCACCTGCCACCGGCTCCTCCAGTGGTGACATCCCTTCAGCAGCTCCCCCAGCTCACCTTCCCCTGCCTGTGGTGGGGAAATCGCTGCCTCGGCACGGCAGGTCCCTTATAAATCTTCAGCAAGGATATTTGGGATTTGTGGTGTTTTTCACAGCAAAGCTCCTCCCGTGTCGCCCACCTGTGCCAGGAATGCTCTCCCCACGCTGCTCTGAGCTGCTGCCATAAGGAGCACGTCCTGCTGGATGCTCAGGGGACACTGAGGGTGCTGGGGGAGCTTTTCCCACTCAGATGAGGTGGAAGGCGGCTCTGCAAGAACGAGAGTGGTGGCACAGCAACGATGGCAGTGGTGTGATGATGACAGTGGCGGCATGGTGACGATGGCAGCGGCTTGGTGATGATGGCAGCAGTGCAGCAATGAGGGTGGGGGTCTGGCAGTGGTGGTGCAGCGATGACAACAGCAGTGGCATGGCAATAACAGCAGTGTCACGGTGGCAGTGGCACGGTGATGATAACAGTGGCACAGTGATGATGGCATTGTCCCAGTGATGATGGCAGTGTCACGGTGGTGATGGCAGTGGCTGGGCCTGAGCAAATCCTTCGAGAGCACCAGGAGCCCCTCCACGCCCCGGGGGTTTCCCCACTCCGGCTCTCGCTTCCACTCTGAGTCACCCACGGGAGGTGGGGAAGTGCCTGAGCCTCGTGCAAGGTCCCCAACGGATACGGGCGAGATTTGTCACTTCTTGTAAATCACGGAGCTCTGTGTCCCTTACGCAAGGGACAAACCTCAGCTGGAGCTGCAGTGCCAGGCCTGGCTGTGCTGGATGGACACAAAACCATATCCTGTGCCTGCAGCCCTGAGGGAAGCTGTGGAGTTTTTCAGGAGCATGGATACACGCAGCTCTTTTCCAGGGAATGCCGGGTGAGCTGGGTGGGAAACATCCCCTGGTGCCAGGGTGGGGCAGGGGGAGGCAGAGGGGCCCTGCAGGGCTGTGAAGGCTCCAAGGGTCCTGCTGGAGAGTGCAAAGTGTCTGCTGGAGCAGCCATGGTCCTCAGGAGTTTGCACCACTGGTAACCCCAACCTTCATCCTCAGGGATTTTGTGTGGCAGGAAATACCAGTGGTTTCCCTTGGGATTTCCACCATAGTTAAACCCAACGCTCATCCTCGAGGACTTTTGCACCATAGATAATCCCAAAACCTGTCCTCAGGGATCTGCACCAAGGCAAATCCTGGTGTTCATCCTCAGGGATCTGCACCACAACCACTCCAGTTATTCATCCTCAGGGATCTGCACCAAGGCTAATCCTGGTGTTCATCCTCAGGGATCTGCAGCTCTCTGATCCCTCTGTCCTCCAGCAGCTAATCCCAGTGCTCCAGGGGAGCTGACAGCTCAATTAATCCTGGAGCTCTTCCTCAGGTGTTTGCACCACAGCTCATCCCAAGGGAAGAGGCCCACACTGGACAGCCCCTGCCAATGCTGGTTTTTGGGACAGGGACTGCAATCCCACTGATTTGGTCCTTCTGTGCCTGCTGCAGGGAGCTCAGCTCAGCTCCCCCTGGCCCCAGGGTGACACATTCCCAAAACATTCCTGCCTCTCTGCAGGTGGACACTGCTCATTTGGAAACCTCCTGACTGCAGCAAGCAGTGCTGAGCTCTGCTCTGGGCTTGGGGAGCTGCAGCCTGGAGGTTCCCCGGCTGTCACACAGGAACTTGGGAGGTGATTCCCGCTGCTCTGCCAGCTCAGCATCCCCCACCCCCAAAAAACCCTCTCTGCCCACCCCAAAGCCCCACCAGCATCCTCAACCCGCACCGGAGGCACAAAGGAGTTTCCAGGACGCGCTGGCTCCGAGCATCCCGCGGGCCGTGGCAGGGGACAGAGCTGTCCCCGAGGGGACCGTGCCCAGCGGTGACAAGAGGCACCGTTGTGAGGGCCTGAAGCTCTGGCTCGGGGGTGGCCGGGCCACAAAGGTCCCTCTGTTCCCGTTCCGGGCGGCTGCCGAGCGCCGGCGAACGGCCACGGGAGAAAACACGGCCCCGAGAAAACACAGCCCCGAGAAAACACAGCCCCGAGAAAACACAGCCCCGAGAAAACACAGCCCCGAGCCCACGGGGGGAGAAAACACAGCCCCGACCCCACGGAGGGAGAAAACACAGCCCTGAGAAAACACAGCCCCGACCCCACCGCCCCCATTTCCCCCTCACTGAATCTGGGGTGCTCCAAAACAGCGCCCCAAGAACCGTGGGGTGAGATTTGGGGGGGTCCAGCCAGAAATCCCCGCACCCATCCCTGGAGCTGGTGGCTCCTCTGTTCATTGATAAACCTCCCAAAAGCCTGCAAAGCCCCCAAAACCCTGCAAAGCCCCCAAAAGCCTGCAAAGCCCCCCAAAACCAGCAAGCCCAGTGGCTCACACACGGGCTGAGGGTGATGGGAGCTATAAACAAGATCTGTAAACAGTCAGCTTTTGACAAACCCTTGATTTTTTTTTTTTTTTAAATTTATTTTATGCCAGATTCGGTTCCAGCGTAGGCTGCTTTAATAATTTCCTGGAATAAATAATGAGCATGGAAAGTAAACAAGGTGTCTGCGTGCAAGTGGGAGCCACTGCAGCCAGGACTGAGTCACCCCAAACCTCAGCCCCAGAGGGATGCGGGGGTCCAGCACAGACTCTGCAGGCTCCCCACAGTCCTGGGGTGTCCTGGGATTTTCCCAAGGTTTTGCATCACACCCAGGATGATGGAAAAGGTTCAAAAGCTCATGTGGGAGCATTCAATCCCACTGGATGGGTATTTTCATTCCTGCCCCTTGCCTGGAGCTGCAGGAAGTGAATTTGCCCAAAATGCTGGTTTTTAACACAATCCCAAAACACTGACATTGAACACCAGAGTGCCCATCATAGACACTGGAGCTGGGAGCAGCTGCCTGGTGGGAAGGAGCTGGGTCCACCCCAGCTGAGCCCCCACCACGGCTGGGATGAATCCCTGAATCCTTCCAGGCCCCGAGCTGCCTGCGCAGACTCTACCATAAATATTTACCTTTGAAAGAAGCAGCTCTCAGCCTCGACACAACCACATCCTGGGCCATGAAAAGAGAGAGAAAAAAAGAAAAAGAAGAAGAAGAAAAAGGGGGAGAAAAGAGAGACAACCACCCAAAAAAAACCCACAAGGCATCTCACATCAGCTGTGGGGACCCAGCACCCACAGCTCTTCTCACTCCAGCTGTGGGAAGCTTTGGAGGAGGAGAGATGCATTCCCTGAGTGTTTTCCCAGTCCTTTTTCATGTGGTTTGCCCAATATCTCAACTTTTTGCCCACTTCTCAGCTGGCACGTGGTGCTTTCACAGCTCTGCAGCATCCCTGGGAGTGACACTGATCAGCAGGGTGGGCACAGCAGGAGGACAACACCCCCGGGAAGGGCGGATTTTAAAGGATGGGGTTCACAGGATGGAATCCTTCCGAGCCCAAAAACCCCAGAGCTCAATGAAGGAGATATTGGGGTCCATCCTGCACCCTTCCCCTCGCACCCAAGCCCCATCCCAGCAACAGTTTCCAAAATAAGAAACTCTGCTCTTCAGCAATTAACGCCGGGGCTGTGGTTACGCTGCTAAAAGTGTTTTTTCCGTGCATGACCAAGGATGGAAAAAGTTGTGGTTAATAAATGACAAATAACCTTTGTCTCTTCGCCCTCCCTCCCACCCCCCTCGATACCCAAAAACAGAGCCGGGGGGGGAGGGGGAAGAGAGCAAAAGTCACCACCAAAATCTCACAAAGCCCTGAGGCCGCCCAGCCCCCGGTGCCTTCGAAGAACAGAGAGAGCAGAGCCCGCCCTGCCCCGGGAGAGGCTGCCCGAGGGTTTTGGGACAGCTCCAGGTGCCTTCAGGGGAGGTTTTGCCTCTCCCAAGGGATGTTTAGGACACCCAAACCCCTCCTGCTCATCATCCCAGCAGTTTTCCCAGCCCCTGGCTGTGTGGTCTTTGGGGCTGCCAGGAGAGGGATGAGATCTTTGAGGATGCTGGGAGCAGGATCACAGAATCACAGAATAATATGGGTTGGAAGGGACCTTTGAAGGCCACCCAGTCCAAGCCCTCTGCAGCAAGCAGGGACACCAACCAGATCAGGATGCAGCCCCTGGAAATGCCAAAAAAGGGATGCAGTCCCTGGGAATGCCAGGAGAGGGATGCTGGGAGCAGGATGTTTGGAGAGGGATCACAGAAGGAGAGAATAGTTTGGGTTGGAAAGGATCTTGAAAAGTCAACGAGTCCAACCCCCTGCAGCGAGCAGGGACATCTTCAGCTGCATCAGGACAGGATGCAGCTCCTGGAGATGCCAAGAGAAGGATGCAGTCCCTGGGAATGCCAGGAGAAGAACACCAGGAGAGGGATGTGGTCTCTGGGGATCCAGACTGACACAAACATGCCCTTTCCTGGACCAGGGATGGGATGATGGGACACTGAGGTGCTTCCCATCACTGGCAAAACTCTTCTCAAGGTGCTCCAGGGAGGAAAACTCCCCCTCCATCACTGCCCTTCCTTGGCTGAGTCACTCAGGCCACGTTTGAGCAGCTCCAGGAAGAGCAGGGATAGGGAATGGGGACCAACACACTGGGATGTGCCCCATCCCATCCCTGACCAGCTGCCACTCACGGCCCCAGGCACCAAAAATCGGGGACAGGAACCTGCTGGCTCAGGAGGTGGCAGTTCTCAGAAACCAGATTCAGGTGAAAGAGGTAAAAAAAAATTTTAAAATTTAAAAAAAAAAAAAAAAGAGAGAGAAAAAAAAGGAAGTCAAAGCAGCCTCACACTGAGCAGAGATAAAAATACTGCTCCTCCCGTGGCTTCAGCACAGAAGTTTGAGCTGTGGCAGAGGCTCCAAGGGCTTTCTCCGGAAGGAGCCTTCCCGGCCGGTCCCGGCGTGCCATCAATTTACAGGGCGCCCTGGATTTCATTAAAACACTATAAAGAAAGCAGCACAAATGCAAATCCCATTTCCCTTCCCCTTCCTGTAAAAACATCTGGTCAACAGAAACGGCTCGGGCCATTTCCGCCGCGAATCGCGGTTTCCTCGGGGTTTGGGATTTGGCCATACAGGAGGGATTTGGGGCTGGGGCTCAACTGAGGAACGGGGCAGCCCCAGAGCTGACAAACCTGGGCTTGCCAGCTTTGCTTGAAATTTATGAAGGTGGAGAGACCTCAGAGGTACCCAGTCCTAAAGGTTATATGGGATTAAATGGTGTGGGAGAGGAGAAAGCCCTTAATGCATCCAAGAAAATCAGGGAGAACTGGTGAGCATCGCCCTCGTGGCAGACATCAGAGAATCCAGCTGGGCTGCAGCTCCAGGACCATGCCCAGGTTTTCCTGTGGCACAGATATATATATATATAAAGATATATAAATATATAAAAATATGTATAAATTTTTTTTAAATATAAATATATATCAATATAAAAATATATATCTCCATATATACAAGCACCACAGGTACCCCAATATCCCTCTATTCCAGCTCCTCTTCCACACAGCATCACCACCTCACTGTGGCCTCCTCACACCCCAGCACCCTCTGGAATGTCCCCAGGGTAAGATTGCCCCCCAGTCCTGTGCCCTGCAGCCTTTTCCCATGAGAGCTCCAGGTCTCACCATCTCCACATCCCTCCTTTGCAAATCCCTCATTTTTCCAGTGCTCAAGGGAGGAAGGAACGACGCCAAAACCAAGCCAGCCGTGGCTGTGGGCAGGGGAAGGGGAACTGCTCCCTCTCCCAAAATCCTGGCTCATCCAGGGGATGCCCTGGGGACAGCTGGATTCTCCAGCACAGCTCCTGACCCCTTCACCCAGCACAGCCACCCAAGCAGTAAATGGGATCAGGGCTCTTCAAAGCCCCCACTCCCTTTGATGCCAGGCACGTTACAGGATTAAGCTCAGAGGCCCCATTGGAGCACCAGGACTAAAGGGGGAAAATAAAATTAAAGCTGCCAAAAGCAGCAGGACCCCCCCTTTCTGCACACACCTGCCTTTTCCAAGGTCATTCCAAGGGGATGGATATGTGGGGGCTTGGCTTGATGCTGGAAAGCCCTGAGGCTGAGATGAAATTTCAATTGCATCCTATTATTTACAGGGTGGGAAGGGGGAAGGGGAGGAAGGGGGAAGGAAGAGGAGGAACGGGGAAGGAAGAGGAGGAAGGGTGTTTCCAGGGAGACCCTGGGGGTGACCAACCTCACAGTCCAGAGATCAGTTGTGGCTGAAAAATCCCAAGGACTGATTTTACAGTTGCTTATTTAAAACCATCAATTTTCTGTGGTGATCAGCAGCATCCCCAAATCAGGAACAGACCCATGAGATGGGGAAAAGGCAGCGGCAAAGCCCTGGGAGCATCCTGGGGCAGGAGGAAGGAGGGGAAGGGGCTGCTCACAGCCATTCCCAGGGGGTTGTTGAGTGTTATTTAGTTATTTTAAAGGAAAATAACCCCCAAACAAACTGCTCTGTTCTCACTGCTCTGTGGTTTGCCCCCGTGCTGGGTTTGGAGAGTGGGAGCCACCGGCACCGTGGGGGATTTTCCACCACCCCCGGAATTCAACCACAGTTATTTGGGAAAGGGTCTGGATTGATTGTGCTGCAAAGGAGACGGGGCTGGCCCTGGTCCAGAGAGTTGGAAAGGAAGGAGCCGCCCTGAGAATATTTGCACAGGAAGCAATTTAATCCAGAGACTTGCAAAATGCAGCGAGGAACATCCCCCACTTCCTCAGGCCTGGCTGAGAACCCCCTGCTCTGGGGTCTCCAACCTCGTGGTGGTGTGGAGCTCCAGGAAATCTCCATCCCATGGAGACTGCAAGGAATAATGCTCAGAGCACTGGGGAAACTTGGTCAGGGTCTTGTTTGAAGTGTCTCCCGCCCCTGGGTCAAAGCTGGGCAGGGAATGTGGGGAGAGGAAGAATGTGCTGGGCTTGCTTCCCAAGGGGGAGGGAAACAAATAAAGAAAAAGGGAGGAAAGGAAAAACAAAAAAAAAGAGGGAGATGTAGGGAGAAAAAGATGGGGCAGTAAAAAAAAAAAAAAAAGTGAGGGGGGGAATTGAAAAAAGAAAAGGGGAAGTGAAAAAAGAAAAAGGAGGAAGAAAAAAGAAAAAGGGGGAAGGAAAGATAAAAGGATTAAAAAAATGAAAAAGGGATTAAACAAAAGAAAAAGGGGGAAAGGGAGAAAAGGGATGAGGGAGGGGGAAAAGGCAGTGCTATCCAGCTGCTGGAGCACCATCCAAGTGCCCCAGAGCGCCTCTGACCTCCCTGTGCCCCAGGATGGGGACACGCACTCCCACGGGGACAAACAACTGCAACCTTTGACACGACGGAGCAAAACCAGCTTTTGCTTTCAGATGTTACAATTTTGATGTTGTTTCTTTTTTCAAATATTTAATGTTGGAGTCGTTTGACGGAAATAGCAGGAATTCAGCCAGCTGCTCCCTGACCCTGCTGCCCTGAAGGCAGGGACAAGGCTCCAGCTCTACCGGAGGTTTCTTCCTTCCAAAGCACAAGTTTGTCATCAAAGTTAAACGAGAACAAAAAAAAAAAAAGAGAAAATTCATCCCATCACGCCTGTGCAAGTCCTGCCATATGGAGGAACCATCTTTTTACAGATTAAACACCCCAGCTCCCCCCACATCACTCCCCATCCCTCACATCCTGCATCATCTCCACTCCAGCCACGTCGCAGCACCACGGGAGCCGAGAGCTGAACTTCCAGTCACAAAACTCCTTACAAAAAGTAAAACTATGGGTCCCACTGGGACCAGAGAAAGGCACAGAGCCTAATTTCTGTTTTCCCTTTCCTGTCCCAGCTTGCCCAGGCAAGCAGATGCTCAGGCTGCTAAAGCCACTGCACAGAGTGAATTTGGGCTTCATCACACAGGGTTGCCCCTCACCTTGGTGGAATGAGTCCCTGAGGCTGGGTGAGTGGGATGGAGGCCAGCAGCCTCTATCCTCAGCTCAGAAGGCAGGTGCTCTGCTTCCAGCTGGAAAACCCAATTCTGGAGTCCCAGCAGGAGAGATGCAATGACATATTGCCCGACTGAGCAATCAGCACGCCTTGGTCTCAGCATCTCTCACTGCCCAAACATGACCCCACAGGGGTGCCTGTGTCTCCTTCTCAGAGGGATTAAACAAACAAGGCCCAGCCTCGTGTGGCTGCAGCAGAGGGAGAGCAGGGGCAGAGCAAACCCATCCGGGCCCCTCGTGGCGAGAAACCCTCGCGGTGCTGGATGCACCGTGGCTCTGCTCCTCCCTGTGGGATGCTCTAGCATCCAGGCATGGTCCCCAGCCGAGGGACCCGCAGCACCACGGGCTGGAACAGGCGGCAGGTCCTTACCTTGGGCGGGTCGAAGAGCTCCAGCACAAATTCCTCGGCGTCGGGCGGCCCCGCCCGCCGCAGCACCAGGCGGCAGCGCTGCCAGCGCGTCCCGCTGTCCAGGGAATTCTCATCCAGCAGCCCGTACTTGAGGAGCCCCTCCTTGCGCACCTCGGGGGGCTGCTCCCGCGACAGCCCCCAGGGCAGGATGCGCTTCCCCAGTCCCGGCTTGAGAGCCGCCTCGGCCGCCTCCCCATCGCCATCCCCGGGGAGCGCGTCCGAGGAGCGGCGTCGGAAGAGGCTGCGCCAGCTCCTGCGCAGCTGGCTGAGCGAGAAGGGCCTCCGCGCCGGCCCCGCCAGCTCCTCCGAGCTCCAGGACTTGCGCAGCCCAGAGGGAGCAGCCTCGGGGGCTCGGACGGGCTGCTCGGGGCGGGCACCGGGCTCCGCCTCGGCTTTGGTAGCCACGGTGCCCAGGGAAGCATCGGTGTGCCGCCGGTGCGTGTCCCGGTAATCCCGCGCCGGGCCGGCGGGCAGGATGCGGAGCTGGCTCATGGCGATGCCCTCCTTCACCTCGTGGCAGAAGTACTGCTGGAAGAGGTCGGTGAACTGCACCGAGAAGTTCTCGGCGGCCAGCAGGTCATGGTGCGGGTGCTCGGTGGCGAAGCGCAGGTAGTGCCGCGCCAGCTCCTTGGCGGTGCTGATGGCGTGCAGCTCGCAGAACTCATGCCAGCCCCGGGGATGCGCTGGCGTGCCGGCCGGCAGCGAGTGCCCATTCATTGCCGAGGCTCCAGCGAGGCGGCCGCGCTGCAAGACAGAGCACACGGTGGTGAGGGCAGCCCCAGGGTCCCCACGTGTCCCCTGCGCCCCGCAACCCCCGGCTGGCACGGCCACACCCCGCTCGGAACGTGCATCCACAGGGCCCGGGGAACGCCGTGGTCAACCGGCTCCCACTCAAAGCTGTATTCCCATGGATACATCGGAAACGGCCAGGGGACAGCCGCTTCCCAGCGAGCAGCTTGGAACAAATGCTGTGACCACCAGCAGCGGCCACGCCGGACCTCGAGCCCCCAGCCCCACCGCAGCTCCTTCACACGCCCATCCCCACCTGGCAGGGCCGTGCCTCAGTTTCCCCGGGGTGGGGAGCGGGCAGGTCCCGGCGCGGGGCGGCTGCGCGGTTTCCTGCCAGCACAGCTGCCTGCAGCTGCCCGCCGCCCGCGGGGACGCCCGGCCCGGCCACATCCGCCCGCTCCTGCCAAGGCTCCGCAGCGCCGATGGGTTTCCCTCCAGGGACCGATTTCAACGGAGCTGATAAAACTGCAACGGGGGCGGGAGGGGAGGAAGCGACATGAAAAGCTGCAGAAATCCAGGGATGGAGCCGTCTTGCTGCCAGATCCTCCCGGCCCCAGCGGCCTGGGGAGAGGCGGCCACTGCTCGGGGTGAGCGCGAGTTTCTGGGGGGATGCTCCGCTGCCTGCGGGACCGGGGAGCTGCCGGGCTCTGGCAAACCCCACCGTATCTCTGTCCCCAGCAGATTTCGCTGCGAGGCCAATCTGGCGGCACCGTGGCTGAGCCGGCAGTGCTGCTCCCCAGGGCCGGCCCCGCAGCTCACCAGCGAACCTCGTGCTCGCTCTGGGCACTTATCGGGGCCGTGCACTCCGCTCAGGAAGGAAACATCGGCCAACCCACCCGGATCCTGCACCGCCGCCTCCCCGAAACTCCAGCAGCAGCACCCCGGCTGCTGGGAGAGGAGGAAAAGCGGGCTGCATTTGTCAGGAGGAGGAAAAATTAAAAAAAAAATTAAAAATAATAATAATTAAAAAAAAGACAAAAACCCTGAGGGACCAGGAGGAAGCGAGCGGGCGATGAGGAACGTGCGGGCACAGGGGCTCGTGTTTGCAGGCGGGGCGGCGATAACGCCGGGAAGCGGGGCTCTATCTCTGCCCACCCGCTGCCCTGCCGAGCACGTCCCGCGCAGGTCGCAGGCGAGGGGAGATTTTATCTGCCCCGCGCCAGCCTCGGCTTCTCAGAAGATCCGCCCAAAGCTCGGGGCCGTCCGGCGTGCCGGCAGAGCAGGGCATGCGCCCGCCGCAGCCCGGCCGAATCCCCGAGCAGGGCCCCGTCTATCAGCGCCGCCAGCCCGCCCGTGACTCAGCATCCTCCGCCGAGCTCCCGCTTCCTCCCGGCACCGGGAATCGCCGCCGCCGGCAGCTCGGCCGGATTCTCCCGCAAAATGTGGAGGGAAGCCAGGCTCTCATGTGGAGGCTGCTCAGACAGGTGGGAGATTCCCAGCGCGGGGAATTCGCTTTCCAAGATTTCAGGCTCGCCTTGCGCCAGCTTCGGGAGAGGTTTGCGGCGCGGGAAAAGCCGGGCTTCGTCTGAGCCACGCGGTGGGAAGCAGCCGAAGGCCGTCTCCAGTAGCAACGTGCTTTTCCAGCCCGACGATGGGAAATACTCCCCAGCGCTTCCTCCTCCCAGCACTGGCACAGTGCCGACCTCGCTGCTCCTGCCTGGCGCACTTCCCGCATGGAAAGAGCTGTCCTGGATAAATCCGTGCCGGAGTCACCACGGCAGCCTCCTGCTCCTCTGCTCAGCCCCAGGTTTCAGTAGCAACATCCACGGGGAGTTCCCACTGCCGGGTGAGCTTCTCCCACAAAGCTGGAATCCAGCAGCCAGTGGCTTTAAGGCAGAATTTGCATTTTATTCCTGATATGTTCCCGTGAGGAGCTCCTGGCCATCCTGCAGGTTGGACGAAGTACTTCTGATCGCTTTACTTTGCTCTGAGTGGAGAATCCAGCCCATCCTTGGACACACCATGGACTACTTGAGAGAGGGGACTTCCATCCCTGCCAGCTGCTGGAAGAGCTGTACAGCACCAAGCCCACCCCACCTCTGAGCTGTCTGTGGGTGCTGAGGTTGTTTTGGGGTGCTGGGCCAGGAACTCGAGGAAGAGCAGGACAGGATGGACCAGCCACGGTGGCTTTGATGCGGGCTGGGACAGCAAGCTGGGGCTTGTGCAGGATCCAGCCCTGCAGCCCAGCCACCCCCAGGAGCTTCCCTTAAACTCTTGCCCAACCTGAGCGTTGCTGCAGCAGCGGCGGCAGCACCGACCGCGACGGGAATCGGCGCCTGGATCTGGCAATGGGTGATTTGTAACCCAGTAAATGCATTTGTTGTTTAATTGCAGCCAGAGGAACTGGCAGCACCAAGCAGTGCCAGGGCAGTGCTGGGAGCCAGCCCTGCAATCCTGCCACCCACTCCCAAAGGATGAGCATTCAGAGCCAGCTGGCCTGAGTGCAACTCGCCACCTTCCCAGCATGGAGCAGCCATCCAGGGGTGTGGAGGTCACCCTGCAGCACCCAGCACCACAAATCCGGCCTCGAGGTGAAGCGTGAGGGAGCAGAGTGGCCATGCCTGGTGCCCTGTGTCCTGCTCCACGCTGTGCACGTGCAGCACCACCCCCTGAAAATGAAAGCGGCCCCACTCGCCGCCAGTTCCACGCACGCCAGTGACGTGAATAGGAAACGTGATGGATGCGCCGGCTCTCCCAGAAATAACTGTTCCCAACTGGAGGAGAAGCGTCCGGAGGCATCTGCAGCTCCCTTTATAAGCACAGGACTATTCAAAACTCATCCCAAGGACTATTTTCAGGAGAGGGCAAAGCGAGGGGCTGGGAGACGCCCTGGCCAGCCCTGCAGCTCCCCACTTCCTGAGTGGCAGAAATACAAAGTTCCCACAATCCCAAGAGCGGGAACATTGTTCCTTCCCAGGATGTCCTCCATGAAAAGAGCTATTCTGAGCCGGCTGCAGCCTTTCTTGGCATGGCCCCGCGGCCGCTCCGAGGCGGCTATAAAAGGCCAGGTTACAATGAACGGCACTTTTCAGTGGAGCAGCATCTGGCACGGCGGCTTTGGGGGGATGCAGGCCCCTGGCGGGGGGCTCAGGGGGATGCAGGTCCCTGGGGGATCCAGCCAGCCACAAGTGGGCTTGCAAGGGCTGGGTGATGCAGAGCTTCCCCCAGGATGGGGATGATGCAGCCCCTGTCTGCATCCCGATCCCCCAGAGATGGCTGACGCTGGAAGAACATCTGGATGCACCCCTGGGTTGAGGGGGACAAGCAGGGTGCTGCAGCCATTTGGGGGTGGGCATGGAGATGCTGCCTCTCAGGAAGGCAGGAGGGGTTGGTGCAGGGGGAGAGGTGGGAAAAGGGTCTGTCTGCGGCCTTGGGATGTGGGATACACCCACATATTTACAGCATCACTATAAAACAGCCAGAGCCAGTGCCAGCACAACCCACAGCAGAAACTGCCCAACACTGTCCTCCTCTTCCCTCTGGAGCAGCTCCTTGTGATGGTGAGGATTCTCTGGGTCTCACAGAGGGTGATGGCACAGCACCATCACTCCCTGTGACCCTCTAGCTGTTTCCACACAAGCTGGAGAATCCCATGGGGTCTCAGGAGGTTCCCTCTCTCTCTTTCAGCTGAACCAAATCAGCGAGTTAAAAGGCAAGAAAGGAGCAGGACAGAGAGATCCCCCAATCCACACATCCATGCAGGCTGTAGGAAGTCAGGTTAAAAGCCAGTGTGGGAATTCAGTTTTTGCCTTCCTTCTCCCCCTTTCTCACAGGACATACACACTCCTCTCATTTCACCTCCTGGCACTACACATCTCTCTATATTAAAGACCCAAACTGGCCTTCATTTACAGCTCTGTGTGGGCTGAGCAGCATCACAGACCTCTGGGGATGTGGGTGATGTTACAGCACTTCAGATCCGAGGGAAGTTCACCTCTTTGCCTTTTCCTGACCACTCCAACAGGACAGACAGGATGGAGACAACCCAACCTCATGTCAGGTCAAATCCAAGCTCCACGCTGGCTCAGCCCACAGCAGCTCACCAGCACAAACAGCTGTGGCAGCCCAGCTCCCCAAAAATCCTGAGCCTGCCTCCGTACCGTGGCGTCTGGCACCTTGCAGCCTGGTTTACACCATCACACTCTCCTACACCCACTGCCTGCGGGGAAAAGCCCGGCAGCAGGGTGGCCTCTTTCGACAGGGCTTGTTTTGTTGCATGAAATGAATCGCTGCGGTGTAGGCGTGGGAGAAACCGGGTGCGGGGAGCGCTCCTGGGGGAGCGGCTGCCCGGGGGTCCCTGGGGACAGCAGGGAGCAGCTCAGCTCAGCCTGGATCTCCACAGCAGCCCCCAGGGATTGCTGCATTTGGCCTTTTCTCCTCGCCAAGCTGCGGCAGCGTCGCCCGCACCGCAAACCCCGCCAGCGATGAGCGCTTGCACTTTCACTTTGTGCCACCCACTGGGATTTGTCCCGACACCTTCACGGTGTCCAGCAGTCCCATGGGTGTGTGGGTGGGGAGGATTTGCTCTGGCAGAGGATGGAAGTTCCCTCAAAAGCCACTGGCACTTGCATCCCAACCTCTCCAACACCACACAGGGTGCTGGCAGACCCGCAGCCCCGTGGGCTCTGGTGAAACCAAACCAGATCTTACCAGAGGCAATAAATACATAAAAGAGAAAATAGAGGAAGCTTTGGGGAGGGGAGAATGCACAGGGATGAGTCTGTCCTGCTCCAAAAACAAGTTAAAAAGAAATTCAAAGCATTGTTCTTGTCCCAAACAAGTAAAAGTGAAACTGCCACTAATTCCATAGGCCTTTAAATGCCAATCCCGTTGCCTGCCAGCAAATCCAAGTGCAGCGAGGACATGCAGGAGCTGGCAGCACCAGGTCCTCACACAGGCCACCTCTTCCTCTGGCTGCAGCCCCAGAAAGTCCCTAGGCCACCAGCCCACAGCTCCAACACATCTTGAATCAATTTACAACAATATCGAAATCGCAGCTCAACAACTCATCCTGGTTTCCTTGACAGTAAATCCCAGCCCGGGCTGCAATGACCGTGCCACTGCCATGAGCCAGCGGGTCCGGGCTCTCTGTGGGTGACCCTGGTGGGGTTTGGCACGGCAGGACTGGGCACGCTGGCAGGGCATGGGAAGGCTGCAGGGACGCTGACCGCTGGTGCATCGGCCTCGTGCTCCGAGCCCCTGCCAAGCCACAGAGCCAACAAAGTCTGCAGGGAGCCGAGTGTCAGAGGAGCTGCTTGGCAGGCTCCAGGTGGCACCTCTTGGCACTCATACTGGGCACGGGGGCAGAGGCAAGGCATGGCGCCCTTGGGCAGTGCAGGACCCCACAACATGGGGCAGGTGGGCATCACCCCATGGGTCCTGCACCCTCTCAGAGGGGTCACCCCCATGGCAGGCGCTGCAGAGGTCCAGGGGGAGACAGAAGAGAGGAGCAGGGCTGGGTGCATGCTGCACCCCCGGCTCTGGGATCTCCAAAATACGGATGCTGGGAAATGAGGGACGTGGAGTCATCCCAGAAGAGGAGGCGCTCTGGGGTCCTGTGCTGCTAGAAGAACGCGGGTCCCCAGGATGGGGACACCCACAGAGGAATAGAGCCCCTGGAACCGGGAGTGTCCACGAGGAAAACGGGAGCTGGGACACCACGGGTCCCCAAGGGCGAGCAGTCCCTGGAAAGAGGCAGCCCGGGGACAGGGCAGGGATGAGGCTGTGCCGCACAGAAATAGGGCGAGGGAGAAGAGGCTGCTGACCGAGGAAGGGGCTCACGACCAGGGAACGGGAGCACCGGAGTTCCCCGGGTGAGAGAATCCAGCCGGGGCTCGCGGGGAAGCTCCGGGGG
>VWZP01000522.1:5922-31657 GCA_013396995.1 Dicaeum eximium
CTGAATCCCTCTCTCTGTGACATCACAGCAGTGGCAGCCCCAGAATTCCCCACTCTGTGACACCACAGCAGTTTCTCCCCCAGCATTCCACTCTTTGAAACATCACAGCCGTGGCAGCCCCGGCATTCCACTCTCTGTGACATCACAGTAGTGGCAGCCCCAGCATTTCACTCTCTGTGACATCACAGCAGTGGCAGCCCTATCACTCCCCAATTTTTGACATAATAGCAGTCGCAGCTTTAGAATTCCACTCTACGTTACATTACAGCAGTGGCAGCCTCAGCATTCCACTCTCTGTGAAAACAAAGCAGATGGAGCCCTAGCATTCCTCCCTCTGTGACAGCACAGCAGTTGAAGCCTTAGCATTCCACTCTCTGAGACATGACCGCAGTGGCAGCCCCAGCATTCCACTCTATGTGACATCACAGCAGTTGCAGTCTCAGCATTCCACTCTCTGTGACATCAAAACTATGGCAGCCCTAGCAGTCCCCCTTCTGTGACACCACAGCAGTTCTAGGCCCTGAATCCCTCTCTCTGTGACATCACAGCAGTCGAAGACCTAGGATTCCAGTCTCTGTGACATCACAGCAGTGGCAGCCCCAGCACTCCACTCTCTGTGACATCACAGCAGTGGCAGCCCAAGCATTCCACTCTCTGTGACATCACAGCGGTGGCAGCTCTAGCATTCACCCCTGTGTGACACCAGAGCAGTAGTAGGCCCAGAATCCCACTCTCTTTGAGACCACAGCACTGGCAGCCACAGCATTCCATTCTTTGTGACATTACAGCAGTGGCAGTTCCAGCATTCCACTCTCTGTGATATCACAACAGTGGAAGTCCTAGCATTCCACTCTCTGTGACATCACAGCAATGGCATCCTGATCATGCCACTCTCTGTGACATCACAGCGGAGGAATCCCCAGCATTCCCCCCTCTGTGACACCATAGCAGTTTTAGGCCCAAATTCACTCTTTCTGTGACATCACAGCAGTGGCAGCCCCAGTGTCCCACTCTCTGTGACATCGCAGCAGTTGAATCCCCAGCATTCCACACTCTATGCCATCACAGCAGTGGAAGCCTTTGCATTCCACTCTCTGTGACATCACAGCAGGGGCAGCCCTAGCATTCACCCCTCTCATACACCACATCAGTGGCAGACCCAGAATTCCACTCTCTTTGTCATGACAGCAGTGGCAGCCCAAGCGATCCACTCCCTGTGACACCGTAGAAGCGTCAGCCCCACCCTTCCACTCTATGTGACATCACAGTAGTGGCAGCCCTAGCATTCCCCCCTCTGTGAAACCATGGCAGTGGCAGCCCTAGCTTTACACCCTCTTTGACAACACAGGCCTACCAGCCCCAGCATTCCACTCTCTGTGACATCACAGTAGTGGCAGCCCTAGCATTCCCCCGACTGTCACACCACAGCACTGGCAGCTCCAGCATTCCACTCTCGTTGACATCACAGCAGTGGCAGCCTTCGTATACCCCCTTTGTAGCGCCATAGCAGTGGCAGTCCTAGCATTACCCCGTTTTTGACAACAGAGGCCAATCAGCCCAAGCATTCCTCTCTCTGTGACATCACAGCAGTGGCAGCCCTAGCATTTCCCCATCAGTGAAACCACAGCAGTGGCAGCCCCAACATTCCCCCCTCTGTGACACCACAGCAGTGGTAGTCCTACTATTACGCCCTCTTTGACAACACAGATCTAGCAGTCCCAGCACTCCACTCTCTGTAACACCACCTAAGCGGCAGCCCCAGCATTCCTCTCTCCTTAAAATCAGAACAGCGGTAGCCCTAGCATTCCTTGCTCATTGACTTCACAGCAGTTGCAGCCCCAGAATTCCACTCTCTGTGACATAACACCAGTGCATCCCTACCATTCCTCCATTTGGGACACCACAGCAGTGGCAGCCCAAGCATTCCACTCTCTGCGACATCACAGCAGTGGCAGCCCTAACATTCCACTCTCTGTGAAACCACTGCAGTAACAGCCCTAGCATTCCCCTCTTTTTAACACCACATGCCTAGTAGCCCGAGAGATGCAATCTCTGCGACAGCAGAGAAGCAACAGCCCTAGTATTCCACTCTCTGTGACAAGGGAGCTGTGGCAAACCCAATGTCCCACTCTCTATGACACCATATCGGTTGCAGACCCAGACTTCCCCTGTCTGTGACAGCACTGCGGTGGCAACCCCAACTTTTCACTCCTGGAGACGCTCCTAAGGAAGCATCCAGAGCCGTGTTCCATCAATGCAGCTGAGCGACCGCTGAGCAACCTCAGCCTGCGCTAAGGTCAATTCCTCTGCAGACAGCTCCAAAGGAACATCCCCTTAGGCACCACCACAGTGTCACAGTGCCCACGGGTGTGCAAACGTGCCCACGAGAATGCAAATTTGACTTTGAGTGTGCACAGGTCTGTGCAGGCCTACCAGCGTGCCCACGGGAGTGCCCTTGTGTGTGTGGGAGTGCAAGAGTGAACGCAGGTGTGCAATTGTGCCTGCGGGTGTGCAATTGTGCCCATGGGTGTGCAAGTGTGCCCGCGGGTGGAGAAGCTCCGCAGGCTGTAGAAGAAAGAAGAGGAGTGCCTTTTACATCTGCTGCAAATAGAAGTGTGCACAAGTCGCAGGAGAAGGCTCCGGGCAAGTGTGCAGTCGTGGCACATTTTCTCTGGAAGAGACGCCCTTGAAATGCTTTTCGTTTCCACTTAGAAACCGAAAGAGGCAGACTGTGGGGATATGCTCCGCTGAAAAGGTTCATGCTTGCTCCCGGTGTCTTTCACTGCAAGCTGTGCGCCAGAGCACATCGAAGCCGATACCGGGGTCCGTGCAAGACACAGGCGGTGACTTAGCTCCAGGAGAACAAAAGCGCGACAGCTCGCAAGAAGTGAAGAACGAAGCCGCCAAGCAGCCGGCTTTAGTGCGCAGACTTTTGCCTGCAAGACAATCCTGGCTGCCAGTTGCCTGTTTACCCAATTCACATTAGCAATGGGATGGAAGAAGTTGATGGACAACATTCTTCTGCTGCTGGCGATTCCTGTGGCAGCCCTCTGCGGAAAGACCTGCGCTGGCCGGTAGCCTCCGAGAGGCAGAGAATTGGATGCTGGCTGCAGCAGAGCCAAGTAGTGCCGCGTGAAGTAGTTGCTTTGCTATGGGTTGCGTGGAGCAAGGGGAAGGCTGCAGCCCATGTGTGCCGTTTGCTTCCATGACCATTTGCTACACGAGCAACTGCTGAAGATACCACAGCTTGTGAAGGAGCTGTTGCTAGACTTGTACAATTGCCTCAAAGGCGCAAAGAAGCCCTCTGCTCTGCATTCTCATGCTTTATTTTTTCTCATCTGCACAGAACTGGCGCTCAGCGAAAGCATTCTGGTTTTGCTCCTCTTGCAAGTGTGTGCCACACAGCTGAACTGTGAAATCTCGAGGGGACTTTTGTATTTGCCAAGCTGCTATGTGCGTGCTGATCATTTGAGCTGAGAAGGAGTCTGCAGAGAACTGCACGATCTGACGCTGCTTTGCAGTCTGTAGAAAACAGAGGGGTGCCCCTTGCATCTCTTGCAAATACAAGTGTGCACAGGTCGCAGGAGTAGGCTTCGGGCAAGTGTGCAATTGTTTCATATTTTCTCTGGAAGAGACACCCTTGAAATGCTTTTCGTTTCCACTTAGAAACCGAAAGAAGCAGACTGTGGGGATACGCTCCTCAGAGACGGTTCATGCTTGCTCCCGGTGTCTTTTGCTGCAAGCCGTGCACCAGAGCACATCGCAGCCGAGACTGCTGTCCGTGGAAGACGCAGGCGGTGACTTAGCTCCGGGAGAACGAAAGCGCGACAGCTCGCAAGAAGTGAAGAACGAAGCCGCCAAGCAGCCGGCTTTAGTGTGCAGCCTTTTGCCTGCAAGACAATCCTGGCTGCCGGTTGCCTGTTTACCCAATTCACATTAGCAATGGGATGGAAGATGTTGATGGACAATATTCTTCTGCTGCTGGCGATTCCTGTGGTGCCCTCTGCAGAAAGACCTGTGCTGTCCCCTAGGCTCCGAGAGGCAGAGAATTGGATGCTGGCTGCAGCAGAGCCAAGTAGTGCCGCGTGAAGTAGTTGCTTTGCTATGGGTTGCGTGGAGCAAGGGGAAGGCTGCAGCCCATGTGTGCCGTTTGCTTCCATGACCATTTGCTACACGAGCAACTGCTGAAGATACCACAGCTTGTGAAGGAGCTGTTGCTAGACTTGTACAATTGCCTCAAAGGCGCAAAGAAGCCCTCTGCTCTGCATTCTCATGCTTTATTTTTTCTCATCTGCACAGAACTGGCGCTCAGCGAAAGCATTCTGGTTTTGCTCCTCTTGCAAGTGTGTGCCACACAGCTGAACTGTGAAATCTTGAGGGGACTTTTGTATTTGCCAAGCTGCTATGTGCGCGCTGATCATTTGAGCTGAGAAGGAGTCTGCAGAGAACTGCACGATCTGACGCTGCTTTGCAGTCTGTAGAAAACAGAGGGGTGCCCCTTGCATCTCTTGCAAATACAAGTGTGCACAAGTGCCAGGAGAAGGCTCCCCGCAAGTGTGCAGTCATGGCACATTTTCTCTGGAAGAGACACCCTTGAAATGTTTTTAGTTTCTACTTAGACACTGAAAGAAGCAGACTGTGAGGATATGCTCTGCTGAGAATGTTCATACTTGCTCCCGGTGTCATTCACTGCAAACTGTGTGCCAGAGCGCACCGCAGCCGAGACCGCGGCCCGTGTGAGACAGAGTCGTCCCCCCTCTGTGACACCACAGCTTTTCAGCCCTAGCATTCCCGCCTTTTAGACAACACAGGCCTAGCAGCACCAGCTTTGCTCATTCTGTGACACCAGTGAAGCGGGAGACCTAGCTTCCCACTCTCTGTAACACCACACCAGTAGCAGCCCTAGCATTTTTCCCTTTTTGACAACACAGGTCTTTCAGCCTAAGGGGGCCACTCTCTGCAAGACCACCGAAGCCGCAACCTCAGGATCCCACTCGCCATGACAACTCAGCTGTGGTAAACCCAATGTCCCACTCTCTATGACAGCCTAGCTGTTGCAGACCCAGACTTCCCCTGTCTCTGACAACACTGCGGTGGCAACACCAACCTTTCACTCCTGGAGATGCTCCTAAGGAAGCATCCAGATCTGCGTGCAGTCAATACAGCTGAGTGGCCCCTGAGCACCCTCAGCCTGCACTGATGTCAATTCCTCTGCAGACAGCTCGAAGGGAAGATCCCCTTAGGCACCACCAGAGTGCCAAAGTGCCCGCGGGTGTGCAAACATGCCTGCGGGAATGCAAATGTGCCTGCGAGTGTACACGGGTCTGTGCAGGTGTGCCAGCCTACATGCAGGAGTGCCTGAGTGTTTGTGGGCGTGCAATTGTGCTAGCAAGTGTGTAATTGTGCCTGTGGGTGTGAAATATTGTCCGCGGGTCTGCATCTTCCCTCAGGTATGCACGCGTGGGTGCGGCAGTGCCAAAGTGCCCGCAAGTGTCCACGTGTGTGTGCGGGGGTGCAAGCGTGCCTGCGGGTGTGCAAATGTACTCGAGAGTGTCCATGGGTATGTGCAGGCGTGCCAGGCTGCTCGTGGGTGTGCAACTGTGCCCACGGGTATGCAAGTGTGCCCGGTGATAGAACGGCGTTCCTGTGGGAGTGAATATGTTCCCGAAATCATGCAAGGGTGTCCGATGGAGTTCTAGCGTGGCGCCGGGTTTGTAGTTCCACTCGCTTTGACACGACAGCAGTGGCAGACCTAGCATTTTTTCTTTTTTGACAACACAGGCCTAGCAGCCCCAGCGTTGCACTCTTTATGACACCACTGAAGCGGCAGACCTAGCATCCCACTCGCTGTGAAATCACAGCAGTGGCAGCCCCAGGATTCCCTCGTCTGTGACACCACAGCAGTGGCAGCCCTAGCATTCTCCCCTTTTTGACAACACAGGCCTACCAGCCCCAGGGGGCTGCTCTCTGAGACACCACAGAAGCGGCAACCTCAGCATCCAACTCCCTGTGACATCACAGCTGTGGCAGCCCCGGCATTCCCCTTTCCTTGGCACCACAGCAGCGGCAGCACTAGCTTTCCCCCCTTTTTGACAACGCAGGCATAGCAGCCCAAGCGTTCCACTCTATGTGACACCACAGAAGCGGCACCACTAGCATCCCACTCTCTGTGAGACCAGCGCAGTGGCAGCCCTAACATTCCCTCCCCTTTGACACCACAGAAGTGGCAGGCCCCGCATTCCACTCTCTGTGACACCAGCGCAGTGGCAGCCCTAACATTCCCTCCCCTTTGACACCACAGAAGTGGCAGGCCCCGCATTCCACTCTCTGTGACACCAGCGCAGTGGCAGCCCTAACATTCCCTCCCCTTTGACACCACAGAAGTGGCAGGCCCCGCATTCCACTCTCTGTGACACCAGCGCAGTGGCAGCCCTAACATTCCCTCCCCTTTGACACCACAGAAGTGGCAGGCCCCGCATTCCACTCTCTGTGACACCAGCGCAGTGGCAGCCCTAACATTCCCTCCCCTTTGACACCACAGAAGTGGCAGGCCCCGCATTCCACTCTCTGTGACACCAGCGCAGTGGCAGCCCTAACATTCCCTCCCCTTTGACACCACAGAAGTGGCAGGCCCCGCATTCCACTCTCTGTGACACCAGCGCAGTGGCAGCCCTAACATTCCCTCCCCTTTGACACCACAGAAGTGGCAGGCCCCGCATTCCACTCTCTGTGACACCAGCGCAGTGGCAGCCCTAACATTCCCTCCCCTTTGACACCACAGAAGTGGCAGGCCCCGCATTCCACTCTCTGTGACACCAGCGCAGTGGCAGCCCTAACATTCCCTCCCCTTTGACACCACAGAAGTGGCAGGCCCCGCATTCCACTCTCTGTGACACCAGCGCAGTGGCAGCCCTAACATTCCCTCCCCTTTGACACCACAGAAGTGGCAGGCCCCGCATTCCACTCTCTGTGACACCAGCGCAGTGGCAGCCCTAACATTCCCTCCCCTTTGACACCACAGAAGTGGCAGGCCCCGCATTCCACTCTCTGTGACACCAGCGCAGTGGCAGCCCTAACATTCCCTCCCCTTTGACACCACAGAAGTGGCAGGCCCCGCATTCCACTCTCTGTGACACCAGCGCAGTGGCAGCCCTAACATTCCCTCCCCTTTGACACCACAGAAGTGGCAGGCCCCGCATTCCACTCTCTGTGACACCAGCGCAGTGGCAGCCCTAACATTCCCTCCCCTTTGACACCACAGAAGTGGCAGGCCCCGCATTCCACTCTCTGTGACACCAGCGCAGTGGCAGCCCTAACATTCCCTCCCCTTTGACACCACAGAAGTGGCAGGCCCCGCATTCCACTCTCTGTGACACCAGCGCAGTGGCAGCCCTAACATTCCCTCCCCTTTGACACCACAGAAGTGGCAGGCCCCGCATTCCACTCTCTGTGACACCAGCGCAGTGGCAGCCCTAACATTCCCTCCCCTTTGACACCACAGAAGTGGCAGGCCCCGCATTCCACTCTCTGTGACACCAGCGCAGTGGCAGCCCTAACATTCCCTCCCCTTTGACACCACAGAAGTGGCAGGCCCCGCATTCCACTCTCTGTGACACCAGCGCAGTGGCAGCCCTAACATTCCCTCCCCTTTGACACCACAGAAGTGGCAGGCCCCGCATTCCACTCTCTGTGACACCAGCGCAGTGGCAGCCCTAACATTCCCTCCCCTTTGACACCACAGAAGTGGCAGGCCCCGCATTCCACTCTCTGTGACACCAGCGCAGTGGCAGCCCTAACATTCCCTCCCCTTTGACACCACAGAAGTGGCAGGCCCCGCATTCCACTCTCTGTGACACCAGCGCAGTGGCAGCCCTAACATTCCCTCCCCTTTGACACCACAGAAGTGGCAGGCCCCGCATTCCACTCTCTGTGACACCAGCGCAGTGGCAGCCCTAACATTCCCTCCCCTTTGACACCACAGAAGTGGCAGGCCCCGCATTCCACTCTCTGTGACACCACAGCAGTGGCAGCCCTAGCATTCTCCCCTTTTTGACAACACAGGCCTACCAGCCCCAGGGGGCTGCTCTCTGAGACACCACAGAAGCGGCAACCTCAGCATCCAACTCCCTGTGACATCACAGCTGTGGCAGCCCCGGCATTCCCCTTTCCTTGGCACCACAGCAGCGGCAGCACTAGCTTTCCCCCCTTTTTGACAACGCAGGCATAGCAGCCCAAGCGTTCCACTCTATGTGACACCACAGAAGCGGCACCACTAGCATCCCACTCTCTGTGACACCAGCGCAGTGGCAGCCCTAACATTCCCTCCCCTTTGACACCACAGAAGTGGCAGCCCTAGTATTCCACTCACTGTGACAACGCAGCTGTGGCAAACCCAATGTCCCACTCTCTATGACACCCTAGGAGTTGCTAACGAAGAGTTCCCCTGTCCGTGGCACCATTACGGTGGCAACCCCAGCCTTCCAGCCCTGGAGACACTCCAAAGGAAGCATACAGATCTGCGTGCAGTTAATGCAGCTGAGCGGCCCCTGAGCAGCCCCAGCCGGCGCTGATGTCAATTCCTCTGCAGNCCCTCCCCTTTGACACCACAGAAGTGGCAGCCCTAGTATTCCACTCACTGTGACAACGCAGCTGTGGCAAACCCAATGTCCCACTCTCTATGACACCCTAGGAGTTGCTAACGAAGAGTTCCCCTGTCTGTGGCACCATTACGGTGGCAACCCCAGCCTTCCAGCCCTGGAGACACTCCAAAGGAAGCATACAGATCTGCGTGCAGTTAATGCAGCTGAGCGGCCCCTGAGCAGCCCCAGCCGGCGCTGATGTCAATTCCTCTGCAGACAGCTCCAAGGGAAAATCCCCTTAGGAACCACCACAGTGCCAGAGTGCCCGCGGGTGTGCAAATGTGCCCGCGGGAATGCAAATGTGCCTGCGAGTGTACACGGGTCTGTGCAGGCATGCCATTCCGCCCGAGGGTGTGCAATTGTGCCTACAGGTGTGCAAGTGTTCTCGGCGATTGAACAGCCTTCTTGCGGATGTGGATATGTGCCCGAAGGCATGCAAGGGTTTCAGCGGGGGTCCTAGTGTGGCGCCGCGTTTGCGGTTCCACTCTGTGTGCCACCACAGAAGAGTCAGCTGCAGCATCCCGCTCGCTGTGACAACACAGCAGTGGCAGCCCTAGCATTCCCCCCTCTGTGACACCACAGCAGAGGCAGCGATAACATTCTCCCCTCTGTGAATCCATAGCAGTGGCAGCCCTAGCATTTTTCCCTTTTTGACAACACAGGCCTAGCAGCCCCAGCATTGCACTCTCTGTGACACATCAGAAGTAGGAGACCTAGCATCCCACTCGCTGTGACATCAAAGCAGTGGCAGCCCCAGCATTCCCCCTTCTGTGACACCACAGCAGTGGCAGCCCGAGCATTCCCCACTTTTAGACAACACAGGTCTAGCAGCCCCAGCGTTGCGCTCTCTGAGACACCACAGACGCGGCAGAACTAGCATCCCACTTACTGTGACACCAAAGCAGTGGCAGCCCTAGCATTCCCCCCTTTTTGACAACACAGGGCTAGTAGCCCCAGGGGGCCACTCTCTGTGACAACGGAGCTGTGGCAAACCCAATGTCCCGCTCTCTATGACACCATAGCAGTTGCTAATGAAGAGTTCCCCTGTCTGTGGCACCACTGTGGTGGCAACTTCAACTTTTCAATCCTGGAGACGATCCAAAGGAAGCATCCAGATCAGTGTGCAGTCAATGAAGCTGAGCGGTCGCTAAACACCCTCAGCCTGCGCTGATGTCAATTCCTCTGCAGACAGCTGAAAGGGAAGATCCCCTTAGGCACCACAAGAGTGCCACAGTGCCTGCGGGTGTGCAAACGTGCCCGTGGGAATTCAAATGTGCCCGCGAGTGTGCACAGGTCTTTCCAGACGTGCCCACAGGAGTGCACGTGTGTTTGTGGGCGTGCAATTGTGCTAGCTGGTGTGCAATTGTGCCCACGGGAGTGTAATATTGCGCGCAGGTGTGCAAGCTTGCTCTCGGGTGTGTGCAGGAGTGCCAAAGTACCCGCAAGTGTGCACGTGTGTGGGCGGGGGTGCGAGCGTGCCTGTGAGTGTGCAATTTTACTCGCGAGTGTGCCCTGGTATGTGCAGGCGTGCCAGCCCGCCCGGGGATGTGCAACTGTGCCCACGGGTGTGCAAGTGTGCCCGGGGATGGAACAGCGTTCCTGCAGGTGTGGATATGTGCCTTAAGGCATGCAAGAGTGTCCATGGGAGTCCTAGCGTGGCGCTGGGTTTGCAGTACCACTCTCTGTGACACCGCAGAAGAGGCAGCTCTAGCATCCCACTCTCTGTGACATCACAGTAGTGGTAGGCTTTCATTCCTCCCCCTGTGACATGACAGCAGGGGCAGCCTTAACATTCCCCCCTCTGTGACATCCCAGCAGTGCCAGCTGTAGCATTTTTCCCTTTTTGACAACACAGGCCTTGTAGCCCCACCGTACCACTCTCTGTGACACCGCAGAAGAGGCAGCTCTAGCATCCCACTCTCTGTGACATCACAGCAGTGGCAGCCCTAGCTTTACGCCCTCTTTGACAACACAGGTCTTGCAGCCCCAGCATTCCACTCAATGTGACATCAGAGCAGTCGCCGCCCTACCATTCCACTCACTGCGAGATCAGTGCAGTCGCAGCCCTAGCATTCCACTCTGAGACATCACAGCAGTGGCAGCCCTAGCTTTACNCCGTAGCCCTAGCACTACCCCCTCTGTGAAACCAAATCAGTGGCAGAGCCATGATTCCACTCTGGGTGACATAAGAGCAGTGGCAGCCCTAGCTTTACGCCCTCTTTGACAACACAGGCCTTGTAGCCCCACCGTACCACTCTCTGTGACACCATAGCAGTGGCAGCCGCAGCATTCCACTCTCTGTGACATCACAGCAGTGGCAGCCCTAGCAATCCCACCACTGTGACATCACAGTAGTGGCAGCTCTAGCTGTCCCCCTTCTGTGAAACCACAGCAATGGCAGGCCTACCTTTACACCCTCATTGACAACACAGGCCTAGCAGCCCCAGCGTTGCACTCTCTCTGACACCACAGATGCGGCAGCTCCACCATTCCACTCTCTGTGACATCACAGCAGTGGCAGCCGCAGCATTCCACTCTCTGTGACACCATAGCGGTTGCAGACCCAGACTTCCGCTGTCTCTGACAACACTGCGGTGGAAACACCAACCTTCCAGCCCTGGAGACGCTCCAAAGAAAGCAGCCAGAGCTGCGTCCCCTCAATGCAGCTGAGTGACCGCTGAGCACCCCCAGCCTGCGTTGATGTCAATTACTCTTCAGATAGCTCAAAGGGAAGATCACTTAGGCACCACCCGAGTGCCACAGTGCCTGCGGGTGTGCAAACGTTCCCGCGGGATTGCAAATGTGTGCACAGGTCTGAGCAGGCGTGCCAGCATGCCCGCGGGAGTGCCCGTGTGTGTGTGGGCATGCTGTAGTTGTGCCCACAGGTCTGGTAGCTTATCATCGGGTGTGCACGGGTATTTGCGGGGGTGCCAGCCCACCCGCGCGTCTGCAATTGTGCCCATCGGTGTGCAGGTGTGCCCGCGGATAGAGAAGCGTTCCCGCGGACGTAGAATTGTGCTCTTAAGTGCGCCACCGGGCCTTTTTGAATCCACAGCTGTGGCAGCCCTAGCATTCGCCCCTCTGTGACACCACAGTAGTGGCAGCCCCAGCATTCCACTCTCTGTGACATCACAGCAGTGCCAGCCCTAGCATACCGCCCTCTGTGACACCACAGCAGTGGCAGCCCCAGCATTCCACTCTCTGTGACATCACAGCAGTGCCAGCCCTAGCATACCGCCCTCTGTGACACCACAGCAGTGGCAGCCCCAGCATTCCACTCTCTGTGACATCACAGCAGTGGCAGCCCCAGCATTCCACTCTCTGTGACACCACATCAGTGGCAGACCCAGCATTTCACTCTCCTTCTCATCACAGCAGTGGTAGCCCATGTGTTCCACTCTCTGTTACACCGTAGAAGCAGCAGACCCAGGCTTCCTCTCTCTGTGACATCACAGCAGTGCCAGCCCTAGCATACCGCCCTCTGTGACACCACAGCAGTGGCAGCCCCAGCATTCCACTCTCTATGACATCACAGNTTTTCCTTTTTTACAACACAGGCCTTGCAGCCACAGCGTTGCACTCTCATTGACATCACAGAAGCGGCAGCCCTAGCATCCCATTCACTGTGACATCACAGCAGTGGCNCAGTGCCCACGAGTGTGCAAACGTGCCTGTGGGAATACAATTGTACCCGTGAGTGTGCAGGTGTAACTGTGGGTGTGCCACCATGCCCCCGTGTGTGCAACTGTGCCCGCGGGTGTGCAAGTGTATCCGCAGGTGCGCACTTGTGCCCGTGGGTATGCAAGCATTGTAGCGGTTGTGAACGAGTGTGTGCCGCGGAACCAGTGTGCCCGCGAATGTGCAAGTCTGCCCACGAGTGTGCATTTCTGCCCGCGGTTGTGCAATTCTTCCCGCCGGTGTGCAGTTTCGCCTGCCAGTATGAAAGTGAGCCCGCGGGTGGAACAACAGTTGTGCCACTGTGCCCGCGGCTGTGCAAGTGTGCCTGAGGGTGTGAAATTTTGCCCACCAGTGTGTAATTGTGCCCGCAAGTGTGCAAGTGAACCTGCGGGTGTACCACCTTGCTCCCAGGTGTGCAATTGTGCCCGTAGGTGCGCAAGCATTGTATCGGTTGTGCACAAGTGTGTGCTGGGGAGCCAGCGTGCCTGCGAATGTGCAAGTCTGCCTGCGAGTGTGCATTTCTGCTGGTGGGTGTGCAATTGTTCCCACGGGTGTGAAAGCTTGCCCTTGAGCGTGCACGGGTGTGTGCGGGCATGCCAAAGTGCCTGCAGGTGTGCACGTGTGTGTGTGGGCATGCAAGCGTGCCCGCGGGCTTGCCACCATGCCCACAGTTGTGCAATTGTTCCCACGGGTGTGCAGTTGTGCCCGCAGTTGTGCAAGTCTTCCCGCGGCTGCGCTATCGTGTCCCTAGGTGTGTGATTGTGTCCGCGGGAGAACAATTGTGCCCGCAGGTTTGCCAGCGTGCCTTCGGGTATGAACCGGTGTGTGCGGGGGTGCTAGCATTCTCGCGGGTGTGCAATTGTGCCCGCGTGTGCATAAGTGTGCCTGCGGGCCTGCCAGCGTTCCCCCTGGGTGTGCAATTACACTCTCCGTGACACCAGAGAAGCGGCAGCCCTAGCATCCCTCTCGCTGTGAAATCACAGCAGTGGCAGCCCTAGCATTCCCCCCTCTGTGACATCACAGCAGTGGCAGCCTTAGCATTCCCCTCTTTTTGACAACACAGGCCTAGCATCCCCAGCATTCCCCCCACTGTGACACCACAGAAGCAGCAACCCTAGCATTCCTCTCTCTTTGACAACGCAGCTGTGGCAAACCCAATGTCCCACTCTCTATGACACCACAGCAGTTGCTAACCAAGGGTTCCCCTGTCTGTGACACCACTGCTGTGGAAACCCCAACCTTCCACCCCTGGAGATGCTCCAAAGGAAGTATCCAGATCTGCGTCCCATCAATGCAGCTGAGCGGCGGCTGAGTACCCCCAGCCTGGGCTGATATCAATTCCTCTACAGACAGCTCCAAGGGAAGGTTCCCTTGGCAACCACCACAGTACCACACTGCCCGCGGGTTTGCAAACATGCCTGCGGGAATGCAATTGTGCCTGTGAGTGTGCACGGGTGTGTGCAGGAGTGCCAGCGTGCCCGCAGCTGAGCAATAGTACCCACGGGTGTGCAAGTGTACCCACGGGTGTCCCAGCGTGCCCACAGGTGAGCAATTGTGCCCGTGGGTGTGCACGTGTGTGTGTGGGTCTTCAAGCATGCCTGTGGGTGTGCCAGTGTTACTGCGATTGTGCGGTTGTGTAATTGTGCCCGTGAGTGTGAAAGTGTAACTTTGGGTGTGCCACCGTGCCCCCGTGAGTGCAATTGTGCCCGTGGGTATGTAAGTGTGCCTGCAGGTGTGCTAGCATTTTAGCGGTTTTGCACAAGAGGGTGCCGGTGTGCCAGCGTGGCCGCCAATGTGCAATTGTTCCTGCAAGTGTGAAATTGTGCCCGCGTATGTGAACACTTGCCGTCGTGTATGCACATGTGTGTGTGGGCGTGCAAGCGTGCGCGCAGGCATGCCAGCGTGTCCACGGTTGTGCAATTGTGCCCGCGGGTGTGCAAGTGTGCTTGCAGGTGTGTATTTGTTCCTGTGGGTGTGCAAGCGTACCCGCGGGTGTGCCAGGTTGCCCCCGGGTGTGCATATCCACTATCTGCGATATCATAGCATTGGCAGCCCTAGCATTCCGCCCTGTGTGACATCACAGCAGTGGCAGTCTTAGCATTCCCCCCTTTTTGACAACACAGGCCTAGCAGCCCCAGCGTTGCACTCTCTGCGACACCACAGAAGCAGCAGCCCTAGCATTCCACTCTCTTTGACAATGCAGCTGTGGCAAACCCAATGTCCCAGTCTCTATGACACCACAGCGGTTTCAGACCTAGAGTTCCCCTGTCTGTGAAACCACTGTGGTGGCAACCCCAACCTTCCACCCCTGGAGACGCTCCAAAGGAAGCATCCAGGCCATGTCTTGTCAATGCAGCTGACCGGCCGCTGAGCACACCCAGGCTGGATTGGTGCCAATTCATCTGCAGACAGCTCCAAGGCAAGGTCCCCTAAGGCACCACCAGAGTGCCACACTGCCCGCGGGTGTGCAAACATGCCCGCGAGAATGCATATGTGTCCGCGGGAATGCAAATGTGCCCCCAGGGGTCTAATTGTACTCACAGATGTGCAAGTGTGCCCACGTGCATGAAAGTGTTCCCACGGGTGTTTAATTGTGCCCACAAGTGTGAAAACGTGCCCACGGGTTATCAGTTTTGCCCACAGGTGTGCCAGTGTGCCCACGGGTGTGCAATTGTGCCTGCAGGTGTGTAAGTGTGCCCGCGAGTGTCCCAGCACGCCCGCAGGTGTGCAATTGTGCCAACGGATGTGCAAGAGTTCAGGCGGGTGTGTGTAATTCTGCCTGCGGTTGTGCAAGCATGCACTCGGTTGTGCATGGGTGTGTGCACGCGTGGAAGCGTGCCCGCAGGTGAGCAACTGTGCCCGCAGGTGTGCAGTTGTGTCTGCGAGTTTGCACGGGTTTGTGTGGGTTTGCCAGTGTGCTTGCAGGTGAGCAATTGTGCCCGCGGGTGTGCAAGTGTTCTCGCAGGTAGAACAGCATGCCTGCAGGCGTGGAATTGTGCCCGTATCTCTGTCAGCATGTCCACAGGTGTGCCAGCGGGCCTGCGTTTGTGCAAGTGTGCTAGCGGGTGTGTATTTGTGCCCATGGAAGTGCAAGTGTGCCCGCGGCTGTGACACCATGCCCCCGGGCTTGCAATTGTGTCCGCGGGTGGGCAGTTGTGGCCGCAGGTGTGCACAGGTGTGTGTGGGCATGCCAGCATGCTTGCGGGTGTTCAATTGTGCCCGCAAGTGTGAACGGGTGTGTGCAGGCTTGCCAGCGTGCCTGCAGAAGAGCAATTGTACTCGCGGGAGTGAAAGCGTGCCCATGGGTGTGCCAGCGCTCCCGCAGTTGTGAAAGTGTGCCCGCGGGTGTGCAATTGTGCCCGCTGGTGTGCCAGTGGGAGTGCCAGCCTGCCCGCGGCCATGCCAGTGTGCCCGCGGGTGTGCAAGTGCACCCGTGGGCGTGCTATTGCTCCCGCAGGTGCGCAAGTGTTCTCACAGGTGTGCAATTGTGCCCGCGGGTGTGCCAGTGTGCCCGTGACTGTGCCAGCGTTCCCGTGGGTGTGACGGCATGCCTGCAGATGTGCATGGGTGTGTGCGGGCATGGCAGCGTGCCCGTGGGGGTGCAGTTTTGCCCGCCGGTGTGCAAGCATGCCCGGGAGTGTGCAAGTGTATTCGCGGGTCTTCCAGCATTCCCCTGGGTGTGGAAGCTTGTCCGCGGGTGTGGAAAGGTGTGTGTGGGTGTGCCAGCCTGCCCGTGGGCGTGCCAGTGTGCCCTCAGGTGTGTAATTGTCCTGATGGGTGTGCAAGTGTGCCTGCAGGTGTGTCATTGTGCCCATGGGTTTGGCAGCATGCCCGTAGGTGTGCCAGCATGCCCGCTGGTGTGCAGTTGTTCTCGCAGGTGTGCCAGTGTTTCCACAGCGGTGAAATTGCTCCCGTGGGGGTGCAATTGTGCCCGCGGGTGTGCCAGTGTGCCCGTGGGTGTGCCAGCGGGCCCGTGGGTGTGCCATTGTGTCCGCGGGTGTGCCAGTGTGCCCGTGGGTGTGCCAGCGGGCCCGTGGGTGTGCCATTGTGTCCGCGGGTGTGCCAGTGTGCCCGTGGGTGTGCCAGCGGGCCCGTGGGTGTGCCATTGTGTCCGCGGGTGTGCCAGTGTGCCCGTGGGTGTGCCAGTGTGCCCGTGGGTGTGTCAGTGCACCCGTGGGTGTGACAGCGTGCTCCCGGGTGTGCAAGTGTGCCCGCAGGTGTGCCAGCTTTCCCGCAGGTGTTACAGCATGCTTGCAGGTGTGAAATTGTGCCTGCTGGTGTGCAAGTGTGCCCGTGGGTGTGCCAGTGTGCCCGTGGGTGTGCCATTGTGTCCGGGGGTGTGCCAGTGTGCCCGCGGTTGTGCAATTGTGCCCACGGGTGTAGCAGCGTGCCCCCGGTGAGGAATTGTTCCTGTGAGTGTGCAATTGTTCCCAAGGAATGTCAGCGTGCCCACGGGGGTGCAATTGATCCCACGGGTGTGCAAGTGTGCCCGTGGGTGTGCACAAGCGTGCACTGACAAGCAACTGTGCCCACAGGTGTTTGAGCAGCCCGCGGGTGTACACAGGTGTGCTCGGGTGTTCGAGCATGCCCGTGAGTGTGCAAGAGTGCCCACAGCTGTGCACGAGTGTGTGCAGGCGTGTGAACGTGCCTGCAGGTGTGCATGAGTGTGTGCAGCCGCACAAGTGTACCAGCATGTGCACGAGTGTGCCCACGGGTGTTCACAAGCATGTGCAGGCGTGCAAGCGGACCCGTGGGCATGGAAGTGTGCCTGTGGGTTGTGTACGAATGAGTCCGGGCGTGTGAGCGCGCCCGCCGGTGTGCACAAGCTCGTGCATGCGTGCGAGTGCGCCCACAGGCATGCACAAGTGTTTGCAAGCACTCGTGCCTGCCGCTGGTGTGCAAACGTGTCTGCGAGTGTGCAGAGGTGTATGTGGGCCTGCCAGTGTGCCCGGTGGTCTGCAAGTGAGCCCGCAAGTGTGCTGGAGCATGTGTAGGCGTGTGAGCGTGCCCGCGCATGTAACAAAGCATGTGCTGGCATGCGACCATGCCCTCGGGCATGCACGAGTATGCCTGCAGATATGTATGAATGAGTCCAGGCATGTCAGCTTGCCCGCAGGTGTGTGAGCGTGCCCATGGGTGTGCACAATAGTGGGTATACGTGCGAGCGTGCCCACAAGTGTGCAAAAGTGTGTGAGGGCACATGTGCCTGCCTCTGGTGTGCAAACATGCCCGCGAGTGTGCACAGGTGTATGAGGGCCTGCCAGCTTGCTCGCAAGTGTGTGAGCAACCGCCCAGGTGTGCACAAGCATGTGCAGGCGTGCAAGCATGCCCGTGGATCTGGACGAATATGTGCGGGTGAGCACAACTGCCCATGGGCGTACGAGCATGCCCGCATGTGTTCAAGCATGCCCGCAAGTGTACACGAGTGTACTTGGGTGTTCGAGTGTGCCCACGAGCTTGCGGGAGTGCCCGCGTGTGTGCACGAGTGTGTGCAGGCTTGCAAACATGCCTGCAGGTGTGCACAGGTGAGTGCGGGCACGCAAGCGTGCCTGCGGGCGTGCAAGCATGCCTGCAGGTGTGCACGAGCATCTGCGGGCATGTCCGCAAGTGTGCATGAATGTGTGTGGGCGTGCGAGCGTGCCCGCAGGTGTGTGAGCAAGCCCGCAGGTATGCACGAGTGTGTGGCAGCGTGCCAGCATGCCCGCAGGTCTGCGAAGCTGCCCTCAAATGTGCACAGGTGTGTGTGGGTGTGCGAGAAGGCCATGGGTGTGCAGGAGTGTGTGCCAGCATGCAAGCATGCCCGCAGGCGTGCATGAGTGTGTGCAGGTGGGTGAGCGTGCCTGCAGATGTAGAAGCATGCCTGTGGGTGTGCACGAATGAGTCCAGGCGTGCGAGCAAGCCTGCGGGTGTTTGAGCACACCTGCGGGTGTGCACAAATGTGTGTGGGCCTGCCAGCCTGTCCGCTGGTGTGCAAACAATGCCCACAGGTGTGCACAGGTGCCCATGGGTGTGCCAGTGTGCCTGCAGGTGTGCAAGTGTCCCCGCAGGTATGCACGGGTTTGTGCGGGCATGCAAGAGTACCAGCGGGTGTGCGAGCAAGCCCGAGAGTGTGCACGAGTATGTGCAGGTATGTGAGTGTGCCCGGGGTTGTTCACGTATGTGTGCTGGCGTGCGAGCGTGTCCGCAGGTGTGCAAGCATGCCCGCAGGTGTGCACGAGCCTGTGTAGGGGTGCGACTGTGCTTGTGGGTGTTCGAGCGTGCCCGCAGGTGTGCATGAGTCTCTGTGGACGTGCCAGCATGCCCGGGGGTGTGCAAGTGTGCCCGCGGGTGTGCATGGGTGTGTGCTAGCGTGCCAGCACGCCCGCAGGTCTGCACGAGTGCGTGCGGGCACGCAAGCGTGCCCGCGGGCGTGCGAGCATGCCCAGGGGCGTGCAAGAGTGCCCGTGGGTGTGTACGAATGTGTGCGTGCAAGCACGACTGCCCGCGGATGTGCGAGCATGCCCACGCGAGTGCACAAGTGTGTGCTGGCATGCAACAGTGCCCGAGGGTGTTCGAGCATGCCTGTGGGTGTACACGAATGTGCTTGGGCATTCAAGCGTGTGCGCGACCGTGCAAGCGTGCCTGCGGGTGTGCATGAGTGTCTGCGTGCGTGCGAGCGTGCCCGCATGTGTGCCCAAGTGTGTGTGGGCGTGTGAGCATGTCTGCAGGCGTGCGAGTGATCCCGTGGGTGTGCACGAGTGTGTGTGAGTCTGCCAGCGTGCCCACAGGTCTGCAAACGTGCCCGCCAGTGTGCACAACTCTGTGCGGGCAAGTAAGTATGCCTGTGAGTGTGCACGGCTCTCTGTGGGCGTGCCAGCATGCCCACGGGTGTGCGAGCATGGCTGCAGGTGTGCACGAATGTGTGCGGGTGTGCCAGCATGCCTGCCAGCATGCGAGCATGCCTGTGGATGTGCACGAGTCTGTGCAGGCATGTGAGCCTACCAGAGGGCATGCAAGCATGCCCATGGGTGTGCACGAGTGTGTGCGGGTGTGTGAGTGTGTCTGCATGTGTGTGAGTGTGCCCGCATGTTTGTACGCGTGTGTGCAGGTGTGCAAGTATGCATGTGTTTGTGCGAATGTGCCCACATGTGTGCACGAGTGTCTGCAGGCATGAGAGTCTGTCAGCGTGTGTGCGAGTGTGCCCGCATGTCTGCATGAGTGTGTGCAGGTGTGTGAGTGTGCCCGTGTGTGTGCACGAGTTTGTGCAGGTGTGCGAGTGTGCCTGCATGTGTACAAGTGTACCCGCATGTGTGCGAGTGTGCATGCATGTGTGCTAGTCTGCCTAATTGTGTGCGAGTGTTCCGGGTGTGTGCACTTTTGCTTGCGTGTATGCAAGTCTGCCTGAGTATGTGCACTTTTGTTTGCAAGTGTGCGAGTGTGCCTGCGTGTGTGCCAGTGTGCCTGCGTGTGTGCACTCATGTGCGAGTGTGCGAGTGTGCATGCACGTGTGCTAGTGTGCCTGATTGTGTGCGCGTGTGCTTGCGTGTGTGCAAATATTCATGCATGTGTGTGAGTGTCCCTAAGTGTGTTCACTCACTTTTGCAAGTGTGCGAGTGTGCCTCTGTGTGTTCAACTGTGCCTGCATGTGTGCACTCATGTGTGTGAGTGTGCAAGTGTGCATGCATATGTGCTAGTGTGCCTCCGTGTGTGCACTCGTGTGTGCGAGTGTGCGAGTGTGCATGCATGTGTGGTAGTGTGCCTGATTATGTGCACGTGTGCTTGCGCGTGTGCAAATGTGCCTGCATGTGAGTGTGCCTGAGTGTGTGTACTCGTGCTTGCATGTATGCAAGTGTGCGTGCNTCATGCATGTGTGTGAGTGTCCCTAAGTGTGTTCACTCACTTTTGCAAGTGTGCGAGTGTGCCTCTGTGTGTTCAACTGTGCCTGCATGTGTGCACTCATGTGTGTGAGTGTGCAAGTGTGCATGCATATGTGCTAGTGTGCCTCCGTGTGTGCACTCGTGTGTGCGAGTGTGCGAGTGTGCATGCATGTGTGGTAGTGTGCCTGATTATGTGCACGTGTGCTTGCGCGTGTGCAAATGTGCCTGCATGTGAGTGTGCCTGAGTGTGTGTACTCGTGCTTGCATGTATGCAAGTGTGCGTGCAAGTCTGCGAGTGTGGCTTAGTGTGTGCACTTGTCTTTGCAAGTCTGCCAGTGTGCCTGCGTGTGTGCACTCATGTGTGTGAGTGTGCAAGTGTGCATGCATATGTGCTAGTGTGCCTCCGTGTGTGCACTCGTGTGTGCGAGTGTGCGAGTGTGCATGCATGTGTGGTAGTGTGCCTGATTATGTGCACGTGTGCTTGCGCGTGTGCAAATGTGCCTGCATGTGAGTGTGCCTGAGTGTGTGTACTCGTGCTTGCATGTATGCAAGTGTGCGTGCAAGTCTGCGAGTGTGGCTTAGTGTGTGCACTTGTCTTTGCAAGTGTGCGAGTGTGCGTGTGTGTGAGAGTCTGCCTGACTCTGTGAGCGTGTGCTTGCGTGTGNATGCGTTGCTGTGTGCCAGTGTGCTTGTTTGCACTTGTGTTTGCAAATGTGTGAGTGTGTGTGCATGTGCTTGCGTAAGTGTGATTGTGCATTTATCTGTGTGAGTGTGCCTGAGTGTGTGCACGTTTGCATGGGTGTGTGCAAGTGTGCCTATGTTCACTTTGTATTTCCTTTGACGCAGCTTGAGGCTGTGTCCTCTGGTTCTGTCAGTTGCTGCCTGGAGACAGAGACCAACCCCACCTGACTACAGCCACCTTTCAGAAAGTTGTAGAGAGTGATAAGGTCACCTCTGAGTCTCCTTTTCTCTAGGCTAAACAANGGCTTAGTGTGTGCACTTGTCTTTGCAAGTCTGCCAGTGTGCCTGCATTAGAGTGTGCATGAGTTTGTGAGTGTGTGCTTGCGTGTGTGCAAATATGCGTGCCTGTGTGCCAGTGTGCTTGTTTGCACTTGTGTTTGCAAATGTGTGAGTGTGTGTGCATGTGCTTGCGTAAGTGTGATTGTGCATTTATCTGTGTGAGTGTGCCTGAGTGTGTGCACGTTTGCATGGGTGTGTGCAAGTGTGCCTATGTTCACTTTGTATTTCCTTTGACGCAGCTTGAGGCTGTGTCCTCTGGTTCTGTCAGTTGCTGCCTGGAGACAGAGACCAACCCCACCTGACTACAGCCACCTTTCAGAAAGTTGTAGAGAGTGATAAGGTCACCTCTGAGTCTCCTTTTCTCTAGGCTAAACAACCCCAGCTCCCTCAGTTGTTCCTCATATGGCTTGCGTTCCAAGCCCCTCATCAGCCTCGTTGCCTCCTCTGGACGTGCTCAAGTGTCTCAATGTCCTTCCTTGCAGCGGTTCCGGCTCAGGGTTGAGCTGGCCACTGCCGGGTCTCCAGAGAACGTCTTCTCGGAGCCGACACGTGAGCCACCTTCGCCTAACACTGCCTATGCTAGATGACGAATCACTGAGACCAAAGGCGGAGGAACTGTTTGTATGCGAATGCCAGCGGTTTATTAGACCGTGACGGGAGCAGGGACAAACAGCCCCGAGGATCTGAGGGAACAGGGTTTTAAGGGAAAGGGACAGCCAATAGGGTACAGGCGAAGGGGCGGAGTAAGGAGGGTCCAGGGTAAAACAACCAACCAGGGTACAAAGGCATAAGATAGACAACACATGTATCAAATCGCGTAACAGAAGTAACAGAAACGACTAGAACAGGGGAGGAGAACTGGGAGTTGACTACTTTGATGGACAAGACGTCACCCGGGAAACCGGGGACGTGGCCTAAAGATTGATGTCCCAGGGGCGAACCATTTCCAGGTCCCCCTGGGGTGCAACATCTCCCTCGTTTTTATTTATTTGAAAAACACGTGAAATGGTTCGCTGCGTGAGTTTAAAGAAACACGAAAAGATGCCCAAAACAACCACAACAATAATAAGAACCCAAATAAAACCTCTGATCAGTCCACAAGCCCACCCAGGGATGCCCCACTTTTCGAGTACTGCATTGAGCCAGTCCTTGCTCTGCTTTTGCGTCTTTAGGTCACTCACAAGGTCTTGAATTTTCTTGATGTTCGCTTGTATTGACAAGCTATGGGATGTCAGATTGAAGCAACATAAACCTTCAAAGTCCTCGCAGCCATGGCCATGGGCGAGGAGGAGGAAATCGATGGCGGCTCGGTTCTGCAGTGTCGCGTGTCTGGTGGTCTCTCCGTCGGCGAGGAGGTCACTGAGGGCGGCCGAGGTAGCATTGGACATCTTGCTCAACCTACATTCCAAATGTGTCAGCTCTCCAAGGGCTTTCCCGGCGGCGACCCAGGGTAGAAAAAAGGACACCGCCACCTTTGTGCCGAAATTCCAATTTTCAATTTGGGGGTCACAATTTTCGTCGAATTGTTCAAGGGACCTAGTTGTCCTTTTAGAAGCCAATTCTTTCCAGTGCCGAATTAGTGTTTGATTTGGTGTTAGAGTGGAAAGATGTCCAAGGCTACACGGCCCTCCCTGCAGGCGCGATGGGAGGCCTGCCCATGCCCTGTCCCCACAGATAAGAAACACTCCCCTCGGTAACACTCTGGGAGTACCAGTGGACTCGGACCATGTGCTGGATGTATAATTGCACCAATTGTATGTGTATTCTTTTCGTTGGGGGGACACATCTTTTCTATTGATGGTGTGCTGTCCCGCCTCAACATGCCAATTCACTTGTTTTTCTTTGTAATAAAAGTTGACACAGTATGTAGCGAAGGAGGACCCCACCAAAGCCAATTCTTGGGGTTCCTCTGTGGCATGCGGTAAGAGCCCAGTCCACTGGTCCCAGGTGTCAACCGGGTTAGGTTTCTTACCTGTGTAAGGATACTCGTTGGATTTGAGGGGCATTCCCACCAGACACGTCGACAACGGGTCCTCGACTCTCCCCATGGCCATGCAGAAACTNACTGTTCAACCTCCCTCTCTCACCCTCTTTTTACTTGCACACACCCTCTGCGACATACTTATATCTTTCTTTTACTCACTCACACACTCCCCCTTTTTAAATTTCAAATAATGTGGAAAGTGGGGTAGAAAGGGGATCGGTGGGTTCAAGGAGCGGTAGGCTAAAACAAAGGGATGAAAAATAGGGCTGCAGGTATAAAACATGTAGGATCATGGGTGCCTCTGTAGGTGGTCGCCGTTTCCTCCTCTGCCATGCTGCAGCTACCTGATCTTGTTGGCCTGCAGCTAGAGGAGGTTGTTGTAAGTTGGAAAGCGGTAAATTGTCCTTGAAAGGCCTTACCAGCCTGGCGGGTATCCACCTGGGCCCGGTAGGAAGGGATACGCAGGCATATCCCCTCCCCCAGGTGACCAGGGGATACGGCCCCATGATGTTTTGCGTCTCTGGGTCTTTAATGAGAACGGGGGGTCGCGGCTCCAGCTTTGTCGACGATGAGCTGTGGAAGTGCTTGACAATGGCAGGATTAGAATCGTGGGAGGAGCAATTCAGAAAATTGAGAACATAGATAGCTTTAAGGATCCTTTCAACAGGGGAGGCACCCTTCAAATCCTCCCTCTGTTGCTCTAGCACTCTCTTAATCTCTCTATGAGCCCTCTCCACGATCGACTGCCCTGTGGGGTTGTGTGGTATTCCTGTGGTATGTTTAATTCCCCACTGTGTTGTAGACTGTTGAAATTCTTTCGAAACGAAAGCCGGGCCGTTATCGGTCTTTATGTGTTTTGGGATGCCTAGGGTGGTGAAGGCTTGAAGCAAATGCTTTTTTAGATCTTTGGTTTTTTCCCCCGTATGGAGGGACGCGTAAATGGGCCCAGAAAATGTGTCAACAGACACATGAATATACTTTAATCGGCCAAATGGGGCATAATGAGTGATATCGCACTGCCAGAGTTCAAGGCTCTCAAGGCCCCTCGGGTTGACTCCTAGTGCGATGGATGGTAATGCGCACGATTGACAATTCGGGCAGGCAGCCACGATAGAGCGTGCCTGCGCTTGAGTCAGCCTGAACATCCGGACCAAAGCAGGCCCATTCTGATGGTAAAAGGAATGCGACAACTTCGCTTGCTGAAAACGATCCGGCAGATGTGGGTCTGGTATTTTATTGTTTAATGTTGTCAAGACCAATGCCAGGTAGTCGGCCCTGCGGTTACCTTCCATGATCTTTCCAGGCAGGTCAGTGTGTGACCTCACGTGCATGACGAAGTATGGTTGCTCCCGGTGGGAGAGGAGGTTTACAAGCTCCGAGAGCAACGCAAACAAATTTGGATGGTTAATCTGCTTTAACAATGAATTTTCAGCTCTTTCCACTACTCCGGCTATGTACGCGCTGTCAGTAACTAAATTTATGGCCTGATTGGAGAATTTTTTGAACGCGCGTACTACAGCTGCCAATTCGACAATTTGGGGGGACCCATCAACTATTTGGACATCTGACTCCCACTGTTCAGATTCCGAGTCCCACCACACGATGACTGATTTTTTGGATTTTCCTGATCCGTCTGTGTATACGTTTAGTGCATCCAATGGTTTTCTGCTTTTCATTAATTTTGGAATCAATTTAAAAGTCTCTGTAAATAATCTGTGCTTAGGATAGTGAACAGAGACTTGGCCGGAGTAGCTGTCGAATGCCAATTGCAAGGAAGAATTTGTTTGCCAAATGGAATCCCATTGTTTCATTCGCCATGGCACGTGTATGCAGATGGGGTCACACCCTGACATAACACGCAGGCGCGACCTGGCTTTGGAAATGAGCTCGGCCACGAGCTCCACTGGCGTGGTAACTGTTTTCTTTGGTGTGTGAGACAGAAAGATGTATTCTAAGATGAGGAGTGAGTTCTTACTGAAATGGTCCCATTGAAACAGAATGCCGTAAAAATACGGACACTCACCAACAACTGCAAAACGGAAAGGCAGCGCCGGGTTGTAGTGATGGACCTTGCGGTGGGCGATGGCATCTGCCACTTTTTGGAGTGCTGCTTCCGCTTCAGGGGTCAGGGACCTTGGCGATGACAGCTGGTCACTCCCTCGCAACAGGTCGAAGAGCGGTTGGAGGTCTGCGTTGGAAAGTCCCAGGAACGGACGCAGCCAGTTGATGGATCCGCAGAGCTGCTGCATTTCATGCAGAGTCTGCGGGTTGTCGAGGATCCTCAACGGCTGTGGTGTTATGGTCCGTTCCATCACTGAAAGTCCAAGATACTTAAAAGGAAAAGTCAGTTGGATTTTATCCAGTGACACTGTAAATCCTGCTTTTTCCAAGGTTGACACAGTCTTTTGCAGGACCACATCCAAATAACTTTGCTCCCTGGCACAAATTAGGATATCGTCCATGTAATGCATGATCACCACATCCGGAAAAAGTTTCCGGATGGGCACGAGGACGAAGGACACGTGACGTTGACAGAGAGTGGGCGAGTTCTTACAGCC
>VWZP01000524.1:6573-33947 GCA_013396995.1 Dicaeum eximium
CCCAGCCCCAGATAGCTGTTCAGCCCCAATCCCCAATCCAATCCCCAACCCACACCCTCAGCCCCAAATCCACCCTTCCAGGTCCAAGTCCGCCCTTACAAATCCCCAAATCCGCCCTCACAACCCCACACCACCCAGTCCCAAATCTACCCCTAAATCTCCCCCAAAGCCACAAATCCACCCCACTCAGCCCCAATTGTGCCCCACCCCAAATCCATCCTGTTGTCCCAAGTCTATCCCCAAATCCAACCTCCCAGCCCCAAATCCCCATCCTCTGGTCCCAAATCCACTGCCCAGCCCCAAATCCACCCCAAATTCTCCNTTTGAAGCACGACAGCAGCCCGTAGTTCTTGAGCAGCGCGTCCTCGCCGCGCAGGTGGAGCTCGAATTTCTCGTAGGTGGGTTTGAGCAGCTGCGGGCCCCGCGGGCTGCGCTCCTCCAGCTCCTGCGGGACAGCGGGGATGGGAGAGGCGGCCTGGGCACGGGCATCTCCCAGGGACAAACCTGCCGAGCTCTGGGAGATCCCCCTCCTGCTCTTAAATAGGATTTCAGACGTGGTTTTGGGCCTGTGTGACAATGCACAGGTAGAGGTGGTGCCGCGGGGTGATGCGACACAGAGTGTGCCAGTGACACACACGGGGCTGCAGGGAGGGAGGAGTGTCCTGGGGGCGCTTGAAATAAAGGCAAAATCACAGGGGCTCTCTGCAGCCCCTACAGCCAAAGAGACGGGGAACTGCACAATTCTCTCTTCCCCCACTTTGCCAAAGCTCTGATCCAGCCCCACATTTTCGTCTGGAGGTCTGTAATCAGCCACTCCCCCTGCTGTGCTCAGCATCAGAATGGATTTGGTGAAGTAAAACATGTCAAAAATTGGTGAAAAATGAATATTTGTGTCATTTCTGTGTGTGGTTTCCCAATGCCCAAACACACATAGAATGCAGAGCAAAATCTGCAGTGGTCCTGATTCCTTTGCCTGCTTACTCCAGCACAGAAGGTCTGTGTTTGCTCACAGGGCCTGACTTGCAGAATTAACTGCTAGAAAATGTAAATAATGGCCCAGACTAATTTCTCACAGCTACAGCTTCAGGGTGATACTGGCAGAAAAACTTATAGAATAAGTATAACTGAAGGGTGTCCTGGTAGATAACGGGCAATTTAATTTAATTTAAAACAACAAACCCCAAATTAAGAAGACCTTAGAGGGGCTTATAAAAGGGAGGGAGAGTGACAAGGGGGAATGGTTTTAAACTAAAGGAGGAGACATTCAAGTTAAGTCTCAGGAAGAAATTCCTCCCTGTGAGGGTGAGCAGGCCTTGGCACAGGGTGCCCAGAGCAGCTGTGGCTGCCCCTGGATCCCTGGCAGTGCCCAAGGCCAGGCTGGATGGGGCTTGGAGCAACCTGGGACAATGGAAGGTGTCCCTGGCCATGGCAGGGGTGGCACTGGGTGGGCTTTAAGGTCCCTTCCCACCCAAACCATTCTGGGATTCTCTGACAAGGTCTTCCTTGGAAAGATCACCCTCCAGCTCTCAGCTTGGAGTGTTGTATTAATGGAAGAGGGAAACATCAGAGCAAGTCCTTCCCTGCACAAAAATGTGTTTATAAAATGTTGTGTGGTTTCAAACCTTGCAAAATTTGCCCTGTTTCAAAGTACTTTGCCTAGAGATGTAACAAACATTGTGCTGCTGTTTGTCTGATGTATTTCAGCAGCTAGGAATTCTTTGGTGCTGGGTTTGGAAAGGCTTTGGATTGTGCTGTTGTGATTCCTGGTGGAATCTGCTCCCTGAGGGGTTGTGGCAGTGCTGGTAACACCTGTCCTGTGTTCTTACCCTCCTCGGTGATGGGACCTGTGCACTGGGGTGTCATGATCTTGTTATCTAAAGGGAGGGGAAGTCCAAAGGATGCCCTATGGAAGGCAGGGAGATTTCTCATGGTCTGTGGATCCCTGAGAGCGCCTGTGCCTGGGAGACCTCTCTTATTCCACAGTCGTGCTTGGACTTACCCTCATCAGAGCTTGGATCCCTTCTTCCAGGTCCTTTAGCTTTTCATACACCCTGTCTGAGGTGCCAAAAACCAAGTTGTTTGTGAACACCTTGCTCAGGTACTGCACTGGGGTCAGCCAGGACTGGATGAGAACCAGGGAAAACCGGAGAAGCTCCATGTCCTGAAATTGAGGCAGGAAAGGGTCAAAGCTGAGTAGGTGTGGTGTTTGGTGGAGTGTCCTGCTCCATCTGGAACAGCCTGGAGTGACCCAGAGAGGGACACTGCTCCTGTAGCTTCAGCTTGCAGGCTGAGGGCACCACCCAGCCCCATGTCCTGTGCAGACAGCAGTGTTCTCATCCTGGAGTTGGGAATATGATTTATAGTGTAATCCAGAAGAGTCTGCCAGACTCTTAAAACCCCAGAGGGTTTAAGTAGCAAAGGAGAGAGAGGAGGGTGAAAACACCAAAGGTCTCACAGGTCCCTCTGATCCTGCAGTGGGGACTCTACAAACTGGTCTGTGCCTGCCCCAGGTCAGAACTCACCGATTTCTGCTGGGCATCCTCCTTCCCCGTGGGAGCAGGGATGGTTTCTGAGTAACAGTAGGCTACCTGGGAGTTTTTGTTGGTGTGCCTTTGGTCCTCTGGGATGTAGCTGCGTTCCTGTGGAGACATGCCAATACATTCAGGTCTACTGCCCATGGACTGGAGAAGAGCACAGAGAGTTCCCAAGCTGTCCTACACCAGTCCTCTTAGCAAGGAGTAAATGGGAGACAGGAAGTGCCTCTGGACAGGGTAGGGAGCTGGGAAACAGGAGTTTGTGTGTTGGCACAACAGCTGCTCTGAAGGTCTCCCTCTCCCTAGGGCAAGGTGCTGCTCTTCAGTAAGGGCCAGTTGTGCCCGTGGACAGCAGGGAACAGGGTGTCACAAGGGTGGGCAGACACTGCTCCAGGCAAACTGCAGGAGGAGGAGGAACAGAACACACCTGAGACAGGAGGAGATGATCCTCAGAGGCAGCCTGTGCCAAAGGGGCAGCCTGTGCCAAAGGGACAGCCCGTGCCAAAGGGACAGCCCGTGCCAGCTCCTGGGCAGCAGCAGATACTTGCTGGGTTTAAGCACTCAGACCCTCCCAGGGACAAAGGTGACCAGCACAGGGAAGTCCTGCAAAATATCTGTGCCACCTCCCAGCTGCCCCTGTGCAGGGAGTCTGGACACAGGTGGAAATGGCCCCAAGGAGGCATCAGAGAGGGGACAGAGAGGCTGATGGGACACAACCTGCCCTATCCTGTTAATGTTCCTTCTCCTCCCTGAGAGCTGGCAAAGACACCAAGAGGTGTGAATTTTCTGGGAAGTTCTGCAGTCCTGCAGCCATCAAGGAAACACAGAGGAGGTGCCCTCAGCCCGCCACACTCACAAACTCCTTGTAGGTCTCGGCAGCCAGGAGGTGAAGGTGCTGAGCCCTCAGCACTGCATTGGCAAACAGGCTGGACAGGGGCATGGCCGGAAAGGTGGCAGCTGGCTGTGGCCACTGCAGTCCCAGGGTGATCACAGCAATGGCCAGAGGAGAGAGCCAGGATCCTGCAAAGTGGAGAAGAAGATGCTGGGAGTCCTTGGGGACAGTGCTGAGGAGGAGATGCACCTGGGAATTCATTCCCAGTCTGTTCTGCCCATGCTGGATCCTCGCTCGCCTTCTGTAGTGCCCTGTTGGATACTGGGTGGGCTCAGCCCTCCCTCAAATCGAGGGAGACCCTTTCACTGCCCTTGGGGCTGGGCTGCTCCCAGTCAAACCAGCAGCGTCTGCCTGGCTGGAATTGTGGTTGCTGCATGAAAACTAAGGGGTGTCCCTGTGGTTTTCCCTGACACACTCATGTTTTCCCCTAGGCCTTGTCCCTGCCCTCACTGGGACAAGAGCTGGTCACCTGTGCTGTGACCAGCTACGTTTGTTCCCTGCATCACACCTTTAGGATTTGGTGATCTTGGTCAAGCCTAAAGGTTTTCAGCCCATGACATCCAACACAAATGTCCACCTGTGCTCACACAGACCACAAAGCTCATCTGAAACAAAGACTCTTAGGAGGAGGAATGCCCTGGAGCCTGTAGGACTTGGACATTATTAGACATCATCCTCATCCCTGTCTGAAGTTTGGAATATGAGTTTTATTATCCCTGCCAGCATTTATGGTAATAGTAACTTTATAACTGTGGCTTGATCTTGTTCTTTAAGCTTGCAACACTCTCCTTGCCCACTTTAGGTTAAAGATTAATTAGTGGGTTAGATCACACTGCAGGAAAAGGTTTTCTTCTTCATGGATTTAGAAATGGCCATATTTTAATTTAGGAATGGCAAGGAGTGTATGTCACCCACCACAGAACCATCCCATTATCATCATCTCCTGTCACCCTACACACCCAGCACTGGAAATCCTTTAAAACTGAAATAAAATGTACCTGGAGCCATTTCTGCTGGTGAGTTGCTCAGGTTGGGAATGTTTCCTTCTTTCACCTGGTGAAGGAAACTGTGGAGTCCCCCCTTATATAGCAGGGGGTCTGTTTAAAATGGATCTGTGTGTCCATGATCACAACAACAGCTCTGCACCTTCCCCCTGCATAAATGCATAAGTGTTCATGGTGGTGCTACCTCATCACAGGCATTTTCACAGATGTGCAGCCTGGGGAGCTTTGTTTGCCTCGGGATGAGGCCAGTGCTCCATGATTTCACCATATTCTCCTGTTTATTGCAATTAAAAGTTTCCTCATCACAGCAAAACCTATCCCAAATCAGATGGTGGTGGAATTGGTTGTGTGCTCCTGATGTTCCTGCCTGGCTCTGCAGCCTTGGCCCACAGTTCACAGGGCTGACCGGCCAGCTTGGCACATTTCTGGCTTAAAGCAAGTGGCTAGTGACACCAGGAGAGGTTTAGGTTGGATATTAAGGAAAAGTTCTTCCTGAAGGGGTGTCCAGCCTTGGCACAGCTGCCCAGGGCAGTGGTGAAGTCTCCATTCCTGGAGGGATTTAAAGCTGTGTGGATGTGGCACTTGGGGAGAGGGGTTAGTGGTGGCCTTGGTGGTGCTGGAGGAATGGTTGGACTGATGATCTTAGAAACCTTTTCCAACCTAAAGGATTCCATAATTCTGTGATGTTTTCCTCTCTATTGTTTGTGGGGATGGAGCTGCCTGGATGTTGTCAGATGAATCCTATTTCTGCTAAGGAATTGCTTCCAGTTTCCCCCAAAATGTCAAAAGTTCAGCAAACACTTCTGCTGAGCTAGTTTGTCACATGTGTGACAAGGAGCTGTCCTGCCCTGGTGCTGGTTTGGATTCCAACCTCCCCGCTGCAAATCCAGAGCTCTGGGAGCTTTCTCTGATCCTCAGCTGGAGAAGGCTGTGGGAAAACCTGGTCATGAGCATCTTCCTGCTCCTGCCTGAGATGCAAACGTGAAATACTGTGGGATTAAGGAGAGGAATGGTGTGGAAAGGAGATAGGAGGGATGTGGAGGGATTGGAGGATATAAGAGGAGATGGGGAAGGGAATCAGAGAATCATGGAGTGGTTTGGGTTGGAAGGGACTTTAAAGCCCATCCAATGCCACCCCCTGCCATGGGCAGGAACACCTTCCACTGTCCCAGGGTGCCAAGCCCTGTCCAACCTGGTCATTAAGAAGAGAGGACATAGCCCATCCATCCCTGCTTTTGAGAAAAACAATACAGAACCTGGGATGGGCAGCTCCGGGGGGTATTTAAAGGACTTTTACTCCACATAAAGCCCCCATTGCCCCAAACCAGACTGGTTTGGCCTTTGTCTGGTGTTGAGGGGATGCCCTGTGTCCGGAGGTGATTTGTTTCCCCAGACCCCCGTTTGCTGTGTGTGGCTCTGGTTTCCAAGCAGCGGCATCTCTCCCGGAGCTGCTGGAGTAGAGAGGGGAGAGCTGCTCGATAAACATGAGGGAGAGCGGGGCTGTTCCGAGAAGCCCCCGGGTGTTGCTGCTGGAGACGCGGTGGTGTCACAGGAAAATGTCAGTCCCGGCAGCAGAGGGAACAGCGGGTGCTGCCGCTATCAGGTGTCCCGTCACCCCATAGCGGCAACATCTGGGCGTGTTTTTATGTTTTCTGCTGCAGGTCGTGTTTAGATCTGTCAGCGCTGCTCAGGGATGAGCCGAGGCGCAGCTCCGCAGCCCAGCCCTGAGTGACGCTGCGGTGTCGCTGCAGCTCCTGCGCGCCCCGCGCAGCTCTGGCGGGGACAGCGCTGCTAAATCCACATGAGCTGTGCCTCAGCAGCACGGAGGGGCCGGGCTGATCCGGGCCGAGCCTTGCCCGAGGCTGGCTTTGTCCCCGGTTTGTCTGGGCAGTAAATGAGGCAGAAGCGGCGCATGACGAGCGCCGGGCGCGGCACAGCCGCGGTTGCATAAGCGGCTCCCAGACCTCAGCCCGGTCATTTTCTGGCTCTGCAATTCCTGCATTTCCAACCCACAGCATCCCATCTAAAGCAGCGTCACACTTCATGATTTCCACGTTCCTTGGAAGAGAAAACCCCCTCCATTCTCTTCAGGATGGCCCCGTGTCCACGCACCATTCCCTGAACTAATTTTGAACAAGTGAAACAGCTTTTCCTGGAGGCACCGTGTGCTCCCGGAGTCCTGGTGATCCCCAGCCAGGGGGAATCCTGACCGAGGAGCTGTTGCTGAGGCACAGCCCAGCTCTGCAGAAGGTTTAGGGTGTGGAGGATTATCTCTCATAACTCACTGCTCCAAGGAAAAATTCCATTTCAGATTTATGGGGATTATTTACCAGAGCTGGAACTGCTGGGTTTCACAAAACTCCTGTGGAAAGATGAGACTGAACCCCCCAGTTCAGTTCCCCAGGCAACCCTGCCTGTGTGCCTGAGCATCCTGATGGAAAACAGGGATTTTCCCTCCCTACAATTACCTGGAAGGAGGTTGTAGCCAGGTGGGGGTCAGGCTCTTCTCCCAAGGACAAGAGGAAACTTGAGCTGTGCCAGGGGAGCTTTAGGTTGTCTATTAGGGAAAATTACTTTAAATTCCTTCCCTGAAAGGAGTGTCCAGCCTGGCACAGCTGCCCAGGGCAGTGGTGGAGTCCCCCTTCCTGGAAGGATTTAAAAGTTGTGTGGATGTGGTGCTTGGGGAGAGGGGCTAGTGGTGGCCATGGCAGTGCTGGGGGACACAATGATCTTAGAGGGCTTTTCCAACATGTGTGATTCCATGATTTGATGTCAGAAATAAGGACAAAATACAGAGCCTGGGCTGTACAGACTGATATATTTAATTACATTAAATGTGTTTTAAACACAGACCACTCTCAATATAGAATGAAACCAACCCCCATCTCCAGGCTCCTTAGAAACTACTCCAAGCATTTCAAATAAACCAACAACACTACAGAAATATTTATTTACTTCTGGCATTTTAAAGGCCAAACCCCTGGGCTGAGGGAGCAGCAGAGCAGGACTGGAGTCACAAAAACTGATTTTGACACAAGTGGTTCCTCACCAGGTGCAAACAGAAAATTTTCTTTATTTTTTCTATTATTTTGTTAAGTCACTTGAGTGAGTTGTTTACACAGATCTGAGGAATCTGGAGCTGGGAAAGACAGAAAAAACTTCCATCTTCCATTAGGAAACTGAAAACAAGGAATGGAAGGATGAGCTCTGCTAGTCCTAAAATCTTTGCAATCATGGAAACCAGGAACAGCCAGTTCTTTTCTCTCCCTGTGAATGTTCCTTTTTTTAATTAACCAATTTTATAAGTAAAATATGCTTAATTAACGTTTATATATATCTGCCTGTACTAATTTGGGGTAGTTTTATTTAACTAGTAAAAATCAATTCTAAAATGCTGGTTTTTATGCTGTTAAAACTGAATTCCAGTTTTCCATGGAGGTGCTTTACTGGTAAAGAGCCATCCTGTTATTTTTGGAAAGCCTTTTTTAATTAGAATTTTACCCTTCTCTGGCTGTTTTTGGGGTGCAGAGCTGTTGCAGAAGCTGCTTGGAGCCCAAAATGTAATGAAACATCAGGACACAGAGGCCTTGGGCTCTCTGAGAGGGGACAGTTTGAGCCACAATGTCCTTGTCACCCTCGTCCAGCCAAGCCCCCACCCCACTGTGCCCCCCAGCCCTGGTTTGGGTGCCCAGCTGGCCCCGAGCCCACCACCCTCAGCTGTTGCTGCCATGCCAAGATAATTTAATTACAGACCCAATCTCCAGATGTTTTTTAGCTTCTCCTTCAAGACCAGCTCTACCTGAGAGTGGAGCTGCTGGTCCTGGGCCCCATTCTCCTGCTTTGGATCCCTGTGATTCTCTTTGTCCCATCCCAAGCCGATGTCTGGGGACTGTTGAGGTCCCCACGGGTAGCCTCACATCTGCTCTTGGTTTTCCATCCCTGCCTGCTCTCAGGGTGAAGCCTGAAGAGGTGAAGTTTGCTTTCCAGCTAAGCTGGACCCAAAAAGCTGCTCGTTATTCCCAGGAAATCAGCACCAGGGTTATGGGACACCTCTGGAATGGGCATGGCAGGATGGAGCAGGATGAGGATTTACCCATTACCTTTATTAGGACTTCAAAAGCAGTTGGTGGTTTGTGTCCCACAACTTTCCCAGATGTTCTGAGGTCACACATGTCCCTCACCATGGGGATGACCTTGTGACAGGGGCCAGCTCTTGCTTGGGGAGCAGCAAGCCTTTGGGTGAGACCTTTCTCCCCAGCTTTTCCATAGTCTTTGGAGAAAAAGAGGTGCTTTTGGGGGATCCTCCACCTCAGACCTCTGCCAGCTGGGCCTGTGGACACAGCCATGGCTTTGACAGCTGAGGGGTGGCCCCAGATCCGCATCTTACAACACCCACACGGTGCTGTTGGCAGTGTCCTTGCAGTGCCTGGTCCTGTCCTTCCCGGGCTGGGGGGGTTGAAGCAGACCCCTCATTCCCAGTCCTTCCTTGGCACTGACTGGGCTGGAGCTCAGTGCTGGGTGTGGGGCTGCCCGGGCTGTGGGACCAGTTTGCTACTGGGGGGATCACAGGTGGCTCCTAATTTCTACAGAGGCTTTAAGGGTTGGTCAGCAGGGTGGGGACAGTGACAGCCAGGATGGGGCAGCCTCGGGGACACAGCCCAAACACGTGAGCACCCCAGGGCAGCAGGCTCCCAACCCTGAGCTGGGCTGTGCAGGTGTTTGCAGCCCTGGGATGGCAGCCCGGGATCCAGGCAGAGCCGTGCTCCAGGGGACCCCTCCCCACGGGGGCTGGCACGGTGCTGGCAGGGCCTGGATGAGGGTGCAGGACCCCTCACTCTTCACCTGGGTGCTCCCCCACTGTCCACTTGGCCTTCACGTCCCGGAAGGGGGTGATGTCCTCGTAGGTGGCCATCTGCTCCACCTCCAGCCCCTGCAGCAATGACAAGAGGGTGGGACATGGGAGGAGGTTCCAGACACAGCACATCCCTTGGGACACGCAGCTGGGGACCCTCCCAGGCTGCTCCCCCAGAGACTGGAGCAGCTTCTGACAGGGACAGAGCATGGAGGTGGTTGGAGCTGGATGTTGGATGTGCACAGCTGATGTGTAATTTGGGAGGAAGGTGCCCTGATCCTCCTCCCAAGGAAGGGGCTACAAGGTGACCCCCAGCAGGGGCACAACCCTGTGTCAAGGCTCAGGTGATGTTAGGGAGGTCCTGCTATCAATAATTACCTCATAGGTGTGATCCTCCTCTGGGCTTTTCTTGTCTTCACCCTGTGGAGAGTCACAGGTTGGGGTCAGCACCCACCAGGATCCCCTGTCCCCAGCCTTGGTCACCCAGGCCAGGTGCCACCACTTCCACAGGCACATTCATGGTGTCCCCACACAGTATTTGAGATGGTTATGTTCCCACTTCAGATATCCACGTTCCCACCCACAACCCCAAACCCATCCCATGCCCAGGACTGGCCTGCCTGGGATGCGCTGCAGGACACTGCTGTGAGCCCAGCTGGGGACATCCCCTCTGCTGTCACTTGCCTTATCTAGGAAGAGGAGGATGGGGATGCTGATGAAGATGACGAGCAGGATGGACTGGATGATGATGATGGCGTCCTTCAGCGTGTTCCTGTTCTGAAACTGCTTGATGCTGCTGGTACCTGGGAGCAACAGCACAGGGGGAGCCCAGGTCTCACCTCTGTGCCAGGCTGCAGGGGGAAGGATGAGCTCATCATGGCCAGAGTGTGTCACCAAGGGGGGCTGTGGGGACCAGGGTGACCTGTCCCCTGCATTGGAAGAGACCAGAGCACTGCAGCTGCCCCCAGGGTTGGCATCAGGGACCAGCTCTGGGATGGGACACCTTGGGCAGCACCCGGCAGTCAGCATGAGCAGGACAAATCTGATTTATTAGAGGAACATGTCCCTAGTTTTTGCAGGATGGCTATGCCAGGGCAGACACAGGAAGGTTGTCCTGCTCCTTGGGGCTGGTGGTGAGGAACAGAACCTCTGTGGTGCCACAGAACACCCACAGCTGGGTCGGAGAGGGTGAGAGGAGGTGTGGGAGCACCATGTGGGGTTCATATGGAGGGGGAAGTGGGAGAGGAGGACAAAAAGCATTCCTGAGGTGCAGGAGGATGGGGAGCTGCTACTCACCCATGACCTGGAGCTCTGTCCCACACGAGTGCAGCTTCTCCTTCTGCACCAGGCCCTTCCTGTCGCACACGTAGATCCCGCTGTCCTTGAAGGTGGCCCTGAAGAGGGTGAGGTTGATGAAGGTGTTCGTCCTCTCTATGCGGTAGCTGGGCGTGTTCTGATCCAGCACAGAGAGCTCATCCCTGTCCCCTGCTGTCTTGTACCACTGCATGATCTCCGGCTCCTGGGAGTAGCAGATGAAGTAGATGGGCATGTTCTTCTTGACGGCCACGTACCGCACGTTCTGGTACACCGGGGGACACCTGCCACCTGCAGGGGACAAGGCTGTCACTGCAGCCACTCCCATGAGAGCCCCAGCACCTCCCAAAGAGCTTCCCATTTTCATGCTGCTTTTGAGCATCTAGCTTCGTTTTGGTGAATTATGCTCATCCCAGATCAATGTCCTCAGGGAATGGACACAGCCCCGAGAGCTCCAGGACACTGCTCCCAGGGATGCACAGGGTGGGATTGCTGGGGTCCTGGGCAGGGCCAGGAGTGGGACTGGATGATCTCTGTGGATCCCTTCCAGTCAGGATATTCTGTGATTCTATGAGATCTGAGGCTTTTGGTGGAAGTCTGCTTTTAATGGAAACTCCAATTTTCTGTGGGGATACCTTTGCTCCAATACTTTTATCCTGCTCCCACCCCTCTCTGTGCACATTTAGTTAATCCCAGCTTCAAAATTACAGCCTGTGGAATCCTAGCTGGTTTCTCTTTTTGGCCTTTTGCTTTATTTTGTATTTTTTTGGCCATGTTTTAGTCCCAGAGTGGTGACTTTGAGAGCCCGTTTGGGTTGCAGAGGTCACCCTTAGGGCCCCATGGGTGGGAATGGCATAAGGACAATGGCACAAAGATAATGGCACAAGGGCAATGGCACAAGGACAGTGGCACATGGACAATGGCACAAGTGCTTTGGCACAAGCCCAGTGCTGGTCCCAGACTTGGTCGTGCAGCAAATGCAGAGGAAAACCTGTGGGTGCTCAGGAAAGATAAAGCAGATCTGGCTTTGCAGAAGGAGAGGAAGGTGCAGGATTTGGGATGAGCCATGGGGGATGTCACAGCCTGGGAATGGCCTTTGTGGGGGAAAAGGCCTGTGAGTGGTGGGACAGCGGCTCTGTGGGGACAGGAGGGACCCTGTGGGGACCCTGTGGGGACAGGGACCCTGTGGGGACACAGGCAAGGGAAGAGCCCAGCAGGTCTGAGCGTACCTGTGCTGTTCCCGGTGTTGTTCTTGTCTGCTGAGATCCCACCTGCAAGACAGGAGAGGGGCCTGAGATGGTGGCCAGGAGCCCACGAGGATGTCCCCAGTGGGATGGACATGCCCAGGACCCTTCCTGCCCACTCCATATGGGATGAAGCTCTGAGAAGTAACAACAGAGCCCTGCTCAGGGGACCTGGGGCAGCGCAGATTTGGGTACAAACCCTTCGATTTCCATCCTGCCTCCTGAAAGTTTTCCAGGTTGTTTTCTGGTTGATACCCCAGCGAAACCTGCTCTCTATAATGTCCCCAAGGCTGGTGCCTCTGGGGAAGGCTCCAGATACTCCCAGTTGTGCATTTCTACTCTCTGAACCAACCAGAAATCCTTCCCTGCTGGGATTTCCTGGGCTGGGAGCCCTGTGATGGCCAGGGCTGTTCCCAGATCCTGTGGCCACACAGCCCCCTGGACAAGGGCTGTGGGTTGGTGCTGTGGGACCTGCAGGGCAGGAAGCAGGATGAGATGGGGACCACCCCAGCACCCACGGGTGCCCTGCCCACAGCTCCAGTTCCGCTGGGCATGGTTCCTCTTGCTGCAGCTGGGCAGGAAGCCCCAGCCCTGTTTACTGTCCCGCTTGAGCGCCCAGTTCCCTCCTCTCAATGGAGAGTCACCAAACCCTGTGGAGGAGTTGGCACAGAGGGGGGCTGCAGCACCTCTCTGCAGGGCAGCTGCAAACCTCCCCATCCCCAGAGGGAGAAGGAACAGAAAAAGAAGAAGAAAGGTTCGATTCCCCAGCTGAGCTTTGTGCCACCCTCCTGCAGACTCCCAGCCTGCAGAGACCTCCTGGCTTGGGCAGGGGCTCCTCTCATTGCCCCAGAGCCCCTTCCAGGTCCCTGCTGCCCTGTTCACATTCAGCACCGACACCTCTGCAGGGAAATCCTCCCTTCCAGCCCCATTCCAAGTTTTTCCAGGACGAGAGATGCCCTTTGTCCCGGCTGTGCACTGGCTGTGTGTCCCTGTCACCTGCAGTGCCACTGGCCAGGGCTTTGCTCTCCAGGTTCTGTTGGTGTTTCTAAAGGAGGATCAGCCTGGTCCCTCACCTGAAAGCCCTCACACCCCTCCGAGTCAGGAGTTTGATTGCAGCCACAGGTGGGCTGAACTTCCCCTGTCCTCCCCCAAAATCATCATGAGAGCCAAGCTCAAACCCTGCAGCCTTGAATCCGTGCTGGACTTGTGTGGCCACCACAGGAGCCCTTTAAATGCCCTTTGTCCCTTGGGCACATGTTTCCTTTTGGGATGGGAATCTGCTGCAGGTTCTTGTTGCTGTCCTTGCACCAGGCAAGAGGAGCTGGAAGGGGACAGGAGTCATGTCCTGGGTTTTGCTGCTGCTTCTCCAAGGGGAACAGCATGGGGATGTTCACACAGACCCCACACATCCCCCAAAGGCGTTTTTCCTCCCATTTCTCCTCACTCCTGGGCACTGAACCCCACAGAGCAGAGATGTGGCTTGGCCATAGCCTTGGTAATGTGCCAGCCCCATCCCAGGCCTCTGAGGGTAATAAATGGTTAAAAAAAACCTCAACAACCCTTCTTTCCTGCCACCTGCAGCCCCAGCCAGGCTGCCTCTGCACCCGCTCGGCCAAAGCCACCTGCCTGCCCCAGAACGTGTCCTGTCTGCACACCCCCAAGGGAAGCAAAACCCAAACCCAAACCCAAACCCAAGGCAGGCACTGGGCTCTGAGCCCTGTGTGCCCTCCTGGGCTCCCAGCACAGAGCAGGACTGAGAGACAAAGCTTAAAATTATTGCGCTGAGAGGCAGAGCTGGGGAAGCCCCCGAGCAGGGACTCACCCCAGGCCATTGCCTGGCTCCGTGCTCTGAAGTGCAAACCCTGTTTGGTGCCTACCTGCGAGCAGAGCCAGCAGCCCGAGGGTCGTCGGGAGCAGCCAGAGCCTCGTGCCCAGGTCAGCCATATTTCGGTGCTCAGGGCAGGAGAACATCCAACCTGTGCTTCTGCAGAAACAGCGGCTGCTCCCGCTGCCCTGGCCCCAGGACCTAAAAATGGCAAAGCTGCTGCTCTGTGGCGGCCCCTTTCCTGCTCATGTAAATCCTCCCTCGGGGACGGCTGGGGACTTTCCCTCGGGGCTGGTTTTGAATGCGGCGCAGACGCTGGGGTGGTCCTGCCTGTGGCTGGGCACCATCCAGCCCCTGGGCTTCATCCATCCTCCTGTCCCTGGCCATTGTCCACTCTTGTGTCCCCTGTTGGCTCCCTGTGGTGCCAATATTCCCTGGAGGTGGCCAGGACTGGTGTGGACCTGCAGCAGAGCTGGGGATGAGCCCATCTGCAGAGCAGGAGGTGCCAAACCTGGCTGAGCACGAGATGTGCCCGGGGAATGGGATTGGTGCTGCCTGGCCACATCCCTGGGGACGGGACAGGGCAGGATGGGGGTGACCCCCAGGGCTTCCCCGCAGCTCCACAGATCCTCCCAGGGTGTTTGGCCCTGAAGGGGATGAGCAGGGATTGATGGTGGCCCAGAAGCCAAGAGTTGCAGCAGGAATGGCATAAGAATAGGGGATGTTTGTGGGGTTGCTTGTTGTGGGATGCAGTGGGATGGGTCCCTCAGCTCTCATCCCTGCATCCCAGGGAGTCCAGAGATCTAAAATCATAGAAGCATGAGTCAATCACAAAATCATTATGGTTTGAAAAGACCTTTAGGATCATCAGCTCAGCAGCACCACCATTATCACCGCTAACCCATGTCCTCAAGTGCCACATCCACACGTTTTTTGAATGCTTCCAGGGAGAAGAGAGGGGGAAATGGCCAAAATAAGGAGTCACTTGGGTACCAGCCATGCCCACTCCTTCTCCACTTCCAAGATTCTTCTCCATGGAACCTTTGAGACAGCCAGGCCCCGGGGAGGCACAGCGAGGCCCCCCAAGGTGAGCTCTGGTGCAGGAACAGTTTCCCCCAGGCTCTGCCCCCCTTGGTTGTTGCTCGTTATCGGCTGTGGGTGAGCACTGAACTGTAACTCCAGTGAGAAACACCTTTGGGTGCTTCTGCTGGTTGTGTTGGTCCACAGAGTCAGATGCCACTGCCCAAGGCCTCCCCAGACCTTCATCTTCTGGAGGATGCGTGGGGATTTTGCTAATTCTGAGCATCTGATGGGTGCTGGGAACAAGCCCCAGCTTGACCTTGCATGCAAAGGGACAGAAAGCAAGAGAAATAAAGTTCTCCAGAGAAATAAAGTTTTCCAGAGAAAAACTGGCTCCATGAGGGAATGACGATGGGAGAGGTGCCTTCTCCTGGTTCTGTATGTAGGGCAGTGCTGCCAAGTCCTGCTGCCATCACCCCTGGGTCTGGCTGGAAGACCAGAGCCTGGCCCTGATATCCAAACAGGGCAAAAGGAAAGGGACGCCCACGTGCTTGGCAGGCATTGGAGGGGTTTTTATGGGGTTCTGAGGAAGATGGAAGCTGGGATACTGGAGGTGTCTGGGAAAGTCCTGTGAGGTAAAACCAGGAGTGGGGCACAAACTGAAAAGGGTTTGCAGTGCCAATGACCAAATCAGCCCCTCTGAGGGCTCCTTGGCACCCCTGAAAGGCACTGAGGGGCTTGGTCTGCCCCGGAGATCCCTGTGCTTGCAGCAGCCATGACGTGGGGTGTAGGGGAACCTGGTGGCCCCACGGGGAGGGTCCCATGTCCCCACAGCCCTTCCCTTGGGCCACTGCGGCTCCAGGGCTCCCAGAGCAGAGACACCGCCGGCAGCTGCACCTTCCCCGTTCCCCGGGGTTTGGGTTCCGCAGTGCCCCCGGGGCTGTGCCCGGCCCTGCGGCCCCGCCCGTGGCACACACGGCTCTGCCTGGCTTACGCCAGCCCTGGGACGAGCTGTTCCAGCGGCAGCGAAAACAGCGGCGGAGCCGAGCCGTGCCCCGGGGACGTCAGCGGGGCCCGGGGGCGGCTCCCCCTCGCTGACGCAGAACCTCCTTCACCCACCCCTGTCCTTCCCAGTGATGCTCACCTGCTCCCACGTGGCTGCTGGGGTGGGGTTGGAGCCTGTGTGGGGCAACTCGGGGGCTTGAACCTCCTCCAAACCCTCCTAAGTCCTTGGTGGAGCCCACAGCAGCGTCTCCTGTGGCTCCCGGCATCAGCGAGCACCGAGGGCTCCAGGGGATGGGATCATGAGCAGAGTAGAAGCTCTGGGAGCTGGGCTGGAGGTCCCAGGGGACAGCCCTGGAGCCTCCTGTCAAGGATGAGACCCCCAGGTCGTGCTGAGGTCCAAGGCCAAGCACAGGGAGCCAAGGGAAGGGATTTTCACCCCTCCCAGCACAGGGAAAACATTCCTTCCCCAAGACACCCCAACACACTTGGTATCGTAATAACAGATCATTTACAGTTGTTTATTGTAAGAAACGTACAAAGAACAACGGCTTTAGCTCACACAAACCCTGCTCTGGGGCATTTCCCCAGCCCCAACGACACAAACGTAGAAGCAGCATCGATTGTGAACCTCGATCGGGCAGGGACTGCCATGCCAGGGATGCTTCCCGTGGAAACGCCAGCGACATCAGCTCAGGCTCCTGCTGCAGGGAGCATCCACATGGAAATGAGAGCACAAGGGCACGGGACAAGCCAAGTGTGCCTGCTCTGCCACCTGGCTGGCAGCTCAAGGGCCCAAGCCAAGCTCAGCACCACTCCTGGCCAGCCTGGCCGTGGGGCATCTGTGATGGCAGCGCCCAAAGCAGCCCAGGAAGAGAACAGAATCATCAGAGTACAAAAAGACAGAGCCTTTGGCTTCAGGAACAGCCTTCTTTGAACTGGAAGAGGTTTTGGTTCATGTTTGTTTTGATCTCAAGAGGGTTTTTTCTCCCTTTTGCAGGCAGAAGGTGGTCAGAGGTGAACTCGGGGCCTTTTGCCCATTTTTCACAGAATCACAGGATGGTTTGGGTTGGAAGAACCCAACTCAAAGCTCATCCAGTGCCACCCCCTGCCATGGGCAGGGACACCTTCCACTATCCCAAGGTGCTCCAAGCCCCATCCAACCTGGCCTTGGGCACTGCCAGGGATCCAGGGGCAGCCACAGCTGTGCCTGGGCCATTTTCCTTGATTTACTTTCCTTTTGCTCACCTGTGTGAAGAACAGCAAATCCCTTTTCCCCCTGGGAAAACACTCCTCTGCCTGGAGGTTTCCTGGTGAGGACCTGCCTGGCCCATCCAGAATGTGCCACCGGGGCCTCTCTGCAGCCCCAGCCTAGGGAAGGATGCTCTGCCTGAGGATTTTGGGATTCACACCCCATGGGATTATTACATGCAGCCACCTGGGGCTCGGGTGGGATTTAGGGCACCCCTAAAGCAGCTTGTGGAAAGGATCGTTCAAACATCTGCTCCGATCCCTGGGGGTGCATCTCACTAATTAACACTAACGAAGAGGTCACTTGGAACGCCAGCCAAGAGCACTCCAGTGGGACAGTTCCTCTTGCAACAGCACTAGGAAAAAACCCCTGGAGAGTTTTGTCCCAGGGACCGGGGATTCTTGGAGGATATTTTCCAAATCCTGCCTTTGCCCATTACTTTCCTGCCACAAAACCTGGATGGAAATGGGAAAACAGAGTAAAACGTGACTATAAATATTGTTTACATTCATCCTATAGAGACCTGAATGATTTCTGGTTTCAATGCATATTCAGAGACCTTGAAAACCTGATATTTAACCCTGAGAACAAATCTGCAGATGCTTTGCTTTGGCTTTGCAAACCAATTTTTAAGACATAATTGCATTTTCTCTTGTATGTAACAAAAAATAATCATCAAGCTTATTTAGAGGTTCAAAAGAAAGGTGCTACTTTAAGACTTTGGAGATTTTTGTTCACAAAACCTTCTGTTTTCCGTAATTATTCTTAATATTATTTCACTTGGCTCATCTTTCACTGGTTGCTTGGCTGCGCTCTGGAAGAATAAAATACAGGAAAATCTCTTAATTGTGAAATAACATTAATAAATAATTACTTTAAGTGAAAGGACAACCGTACTCTTCTGTTCATGCCTGAAAACCATCGTTGCTGTGATGAGATTATTTCAAAACTAACTTGTTTCTCTTTCACCGACAACAGATTTCACATTTGAGTTCTCATAAGAAAAAAAATTAAACTCTTTGCAAGTGCAGTGGGCTGTAAAACCCAGGATCAGGAGAAGATCCTGCTTTCAAATTCAAGGTGGTTGCTTGAAATATCTGAAATCAGCTCAATATCTAAGATCTAGAGATCTGTGCATGGAAGAGCTTTGAACAGGAGATACAAATGAAGTCTCTTCAGGCTGGACCAGAGGTGGAATCTCCTTGTGTTACACCAGCGACTCTTTCACCGTGTGTTCCTTATCCCAAGCCTGTGCTTCCTCAGGAGCATCCCGGGGCATCTCTGAGCTGGGAATGGGCTCGAGGCCCAAGGCAGGGGCTGTCTCCACATCTGTCCCAGTGTTCCCATAGATCTCCTGCATTTTGGTGGCGATCAGCCCTTTCTTCTCGGGCGCGTCCTCGCCCAGGGCGTCCTGGCTGTGCCTGTACATGTAGGACGCCTGCTTCACTGAGCGCCTCAGGAGGTACCTCCGGAAAGCCCTCTGGATCTTGGTAGCACAGACCTCCTCCTGTTTCCTCTTCAGGGTGGTGGTGATGGGTTCATAGGAAACCTTTGAGGGGTTGGCAGCCATGAACTTCTCCTCCATGGTGGCCTTCAGTGCATCCATCTCTCCCGAGTCTCCCAGCACTTCCTTAGTCAGGGCAAAGAGGATGTCTAGGCAGTGGATTTTGTCCCCAGCAACCATTGGTAGATCCATGGTGATGAGTTTGATCTTGTTGGGCTTGGGAACTCTGAGCGGTTCCTGCAAGGTGTCCACAAAGTCAGACAAGGTGCTGTAGGCGATGAACTGGGTGGCGTCCGGGTCAAACTTCTCCCAAGTTTCATAAAACATTTCAAAATCATCTTCGCAGAGGGGCTCGCTGCTCTCCTCCGTGGCCACACTGAAGTTCTCCAGGATGATGGCGATGTACATGTTCACCACGATAAGGAAGGAGATGATGATGTAGCTGCAGAAGAAGAAGATGCCGATGGCGGGGTTCCCACAGTCTCCTTTCACTGAGCTCCCGGGGTTCTCCAGCTCGGGGTCGCAGTCCGGGGGGCCGCTGTTGAGGATGGGGTTGAGGAGCCCATCCCACCCTGCTGACGTGGTGATCTGGAAGAGGCAGATGATGCTGTTCCCGAAGGTTTCGAAGTTGAAGATGTCATCGATCCCCGACTCCTTCTTGACGTAGGCGAAGTTGGACATGCCGAAGATGGAGTAGATGAACATGACGAGGAAGAGCAGGAGGCCGATGTTGAACAGGGCGGGCAGGGACATCATCAGGGCAAAGAGGAGCGTCCGGATGCCTTTGGCTCCTCGGATCAGCCGGAGCACGCGGCCAATCCTCGCCAGCCGGATGACCCTGAAGAGGGTGGGGGACACAAAGTACTTCTCGATGATGTCTGAGAGGACGATACCTGTGGAGGGATGAAGGACAGATGAGTTTGCTGTGCCACCAATGGGAGGTGAAGGCTCAACTCCATCTGGACAGATACAGTGAGGTGAGGCCACCCCAATGGCTCCTCCAGTGACAGGGAAAACATTAAAAAATTACCTCAGAGCACAGACCCAAAGGTTAAACCCTGGCTGCTCTGTTTCAGAGAAAGAGAACACCAAGGGAAATGACACCAAGGAGGAGCAGAGATATCCCCAGCCCCTCACCCAGCCTGGTGGCCTGGAGTGGCCTCACATCTCTCTTGTGTCAGGGTCCTGCTGGGTTGGCCCTGCTCAAAGGATGGGTGCAAGCAGGGTTGAGTGACAGCCCAGTGGGTGTGTGTTGGTGAGACCACTTCCACTCTTCATTGCCTTGTGGGATCCCTGAGGGACTGGTGGGAGCAGCAGGACTCACCTAGGATGGAGAGGATAACCACCACAAAGTCGAAGATGTTCCAGCCCACAGTGAAGAAGTAGTGGCGCAGGGCGAACATCTTGAGCAGGCACTCCCCGGTGAAGATGACGATGAAGACCAAGTTTATCTTGTAGAGGACAGAGGTTTTGAGCTCACTCTGGTCATCTGTTTCCACCATCATGGTCACCATGTTCAGGCAAATCAGGATCATGATGGTGATGTCAAACACTTGCTTGGTAACGAAGTCAAACACCTTCCCTTGGAATTTGTTCTGCAATGAGGGACAAAAGAGCAATGATGGAGCACCAGAGAAGAGGTGGGAACACAGGACAGACACAACAAAACAAAAACACAACAGAAAGAGAAGAAGGAACCATATTTACAAGTGTGGGAAACCTCAGGGTTGTTGCCAGCATGGCTCTCACAGCCCCAAAAGTTATGGGGGGAGAATTCCCAGCAACTCTCAGGATGGAGCACAGCTGGGAACGCCACAGCCAGGAGGAGTGGGCACAGGGCACAGTCACTTGGTAATTACATCCACAGCTAATAGGGCACAAATTAACACATGGAAAGGACCTCCCTTGTGCAGTGCTACAAAACCCAAATCACAACTGAGAATGTTTTGGCTAGACCAGGGTCCCTTCTGAGGGGTTGAAAGCTGAGCTTTCCCTGAGCCTAACTCCCTTCCCCTAGTTTGAGAGCCAAACTAGGACAAACCCCAAATTTCTGCAAAAGAAACCCCATCATTGCCCTTGCCAGCAGACTAAGGGCTAAAGGGCAGGCCCAAAGGAGGTGGCCCGATGTCAAACCCCTTCTGAAGCCCCAGCTCTTGGCCAGGTCTTGTCTGAAGAGTAACAATGGGGCAAATGGTCTTCCCTGGGCCATTTTCGTTCCCTTTGGGACAGCTGGTGGCTTGAAATGTTCCCTGTGTTCTCCACTCCAGGACGATGAGCCCAACATACCGCTGGCCTGGGGATGGGCTTCTGGGGTTTCTTGGAGCCCAGCTTCTTCATAGCATTGTAGTATTTCTTCTGCTCTTCTGTCATGAAGATGTCTTTGCCTCCAAAGTATAAAGGGAACCACTGCTGTTAGTCTCAGGAATTCTCTTCCCACCAAGTGTGTCTGACCATGTCCCTGCCCACCAAATATCTCCAGCCCCTCAGAGATCCTTCTGGGAGCAAGGTGTGTCCTGCAAACCACGCTCAGCACCACCAGTGTGCCTGGCCCTGCCCCCCTCTGCCCACCCCCTGCTCTGGGCTGTCAGTCCCGAGCTCCTGGCTTGGAAGCAGAAGCTGGGTCTCAACCTCGTGCATGGGAAAATAATCCCAGGGTGGGAGAAGAAAATAGAAGTGATAGCCTAGGCAAGAGAAAACACAGCCTCCCTTTGCTTCCTCCCTCTGCACCTGTAAATTAAGCCCTCTGTAAGTGCTATGACCAGGACACAAAGCTCCATGTGCTGTTTGTCCAGTGCAGGAAGCCACTAATAGGTAAGAATCCTGGGATCCATCCTAGTGCCAGGCATGGTGGCCCTGGTCCCATCACCCACCGCTGTGCTGGCCCCCTCCAGCCTAGAGCAGCACCTCAGGAGCCAGGAAATACTCATCTTTTTCTTCTGCTGGTTGAAGTTGTCGATGATGACGCCGATGAAGAGGTTCAGGGTGAAGAAGGCACCGAAGATGATGAAGATGACGAAGTAGATGTACATGTAGAGGTTGATCTCGTACTGTGGCTGCTCTTCAATCTGGCCAGGAGAGACAGGAAAAGTGAGACTGACCCTGTCCCAAAAAGGCATCCCCAAGCTCCCAGACAAGGGCTTGTGGTGTTTGGACAGAGCCAGGGAGTGGCTGCTCCAAAATTTTGGCTGTGTGTTCCCAATGGGAGCAGCCATGGGAAGGGACATCCATGTGACACTGACTGAGGGACAAGGACATGCTGACCCCTGATCCCACAGCATGGGCTGGGGAATGGGAAAGGATGTCCTTTGCAGTGATATTAATGAGCAAATGAGTTTCTTCCCAATTATCAGCATTCCTAGGGCTGAAATATATCTGGGAGGGGAAAGGAGAAGTGGATTAATTTGTCACACCAGCACAGTTGGGTGACAGAGCCCAACAACCCTGGACAATGCTCCTCATCCCAAGGAGTGTCCCTTAATCCTGCTCTGTGTTTGACCAGAGACACCCTAAGGTGACCCCATTGGCTTCCCCCATTTTGAGGAAAGCCCTTGGCAGAACAGGGAGGATTTTCTCCCAAGCCACGTGGGGCAGAGGCCTGAGGAATTTTCAGAGGGTGATGAAAGGATGCTAATAAAAGGAAATTAAAACCACCCCTTCAGGCCTGTAGGTGTGTGGGGTGACCCCCAGTGTAACTGGAGAACAGTAGGAAGCCCCTTCTGCTGTGGGCACACTTTTGGGGATGGATCACAATAGAAATAGCCTTTGCACGTCACTCTTCAAACACCTGAGTTTTTTTAATACCTCATTGAACCCAATGGTTGAACTCTGGCTGCTCTGTTCCCATAACCCATCGATTGCTCAAGGCAAGCCAGGTACTTTCTCTGGGATGGGATGAGCTTTCCCAGCTAGAGGGGTCACAGGGGACATCATGTCACAGCAGGCAGAAGGACAAGCCCTCCAGGTTGGAGAAGTAGGGGCAGAACAGGGATTTTGGCCCCTGGAACTGAAGCTGAGTGGAGCAGATTCAGCCCCAGCTGTGGGGCGGGGTGGGAGCCCAGTGTGGGGCCAGGGTGCAGGTGACAATGACATGGGTGGCACAGGGACACATGACTGCCCTCTTTGATGCTGTGCACTTCAGCAGGAGGATGCTGTGGCTGCCCAGGATGTCCAAGGCTGGGTTGGACAGAGCTTGGAGCAACTTGGGATAGTGGAAGGTGTCACTGCCCATGGCAGGGGGAGGCACCGGGTGGTTTTTAGGGTCACTTTCCACACAAACTGTGCTGGGATTCCATGATCTGGTAAGTTTTGGGGGTTTCTCCTCCCTGTAGCCCATGTCCTGGCTGAAGTCATGGGTGGGATGCAGGCAGCCCCCAGCACCAAAAGGCAGAGTCAGAGGTGGTGCTGTAGCCAAGAATCCCAGTTCTGGGATCCTGTTCCCAGTCTGCCATGGGGGATCCGCTCCTGGAATCAGCAATGTGTCCCTGTGTGTCCCCTCACCTCACGAGAGTCCACGGCCGCGTACATGATGTCCATCCAGCCTTTGAAGGTTGCCTGTGGGAACAGGAATGGTCAGGCTTGGAGTCTTTTCCAACATAAAGAGTCTGTGAGTCTATGGCAGTGGAGAAGAATGTATTTTCTGGGAGTTTTTTGCATTTGGGAAGAAAGGGAAGGTGATGGGTCCATGTCTGGGATTTAGCTCTGAGCACTCTGGCTTCTCTGTGGGAATGGCGGGAAAGGAACATGGGTTGAATCCACAAGAAAAATGTCCCAGAAATATGGAAATTCCCATGTGAATATGCATGGACCATTCTGGGACTGAGGCTACCAGTGACTTTCCAGAACACCACTGCAAACAAGGCAGGGAAAAGAAGGAATTGACTCTTTTCTCCCTTCTGCTCTAAACTTCGAAGTAATTTTCCCAAAGGCCAGAGCCAGCTGCCTCACTTCCAGTCCCAAACTGTGCCACCTGCATAGCCCTGACTTCCATATCCTGACTCTGGTTCTGCTGAATTCCCATCCCAGGGGGGTGGGGGGACTACACCAAGTCTTTTACAGAGTCTCCACAGCATCACTTACAGCCTTTTGCTGCTGATTTGTTAAACAAAAGGTCAGCACATCTTGGTTCCTGAATCTGATGGAACAACAAGGCTGAAGAGGAAGCTGAATTTAGAAGCAGGGTCATCAGCTGGGGTTGTTTTCCAATTCTGCAGCCAAGCCCGGATCTGATGGGAGCAGCCCCAGCGTGCCCCATGATGGAGCCCACATCTATATTTGTGTTAAAGCCGTGGTGAGCAGTTCCCCTTTGCTGCCTGGCCCAGCTGTGGGGAGTTCAGTGGAACCTGCCTGCGTTCAGGGACACGTGAGCCCTTTTTCCAGTCATCACCCACCCCACACAAAGCCCCACAGCCTACGGCTGGAGCAGACGGAACTTTACAAAGGGGTGCAGGGGTAAGACAGAGCCTCCCCTCCTGACTCCTGCACCCCGTGCTGTGCAGGGGCTGCATTGCAGCGCCAGCCTTGGTGCTGTCCACACCCATCTGCAGCAGTTTCCTGGTGAAACCTTCCCCTCTCATCTTCGACTCTGTCCCTTTTCCTCCTTGGCTAAGAGCTCCCTCCTTTCCTAAGGGTTTTTATGGTGTTAAAAACCAGCTTTGGAGCTAAGAAGCAGCAAGAAACCTCATCCCATGTCGGCCCTGATGCTCATTCCACCGCCCTGCTCCATGCGTCTTGGTTGGTGACACCCGATGTTGTGACGTACCACCTGCAGCAGGGACAGGTATCCCAAGCCCACGTTGTCGAAGTTGACCTTGACGTTGACCCATCTGACCTCGTTGGTGTAGAGCAGGGCCATGCAGTCGCTCTTGTTGTTGACCACGTCGATGTCGAAGAGCTCTCCCGTGGTGGTGTTGACACATCTGTAGTACTTCCCTGCAAACAGGTTCACCCCCATGATACTGAAGATCAGCCAGAAGATGAGGCAGACCAGCAGGACGTTCATGATGGAGGGGATAGCACCCAGCAGGGCATTCACCACCACCTGCAAGAGGAGAAAAGACCTTGGGGGACCTGGATGGGACCTTCATGTCCCCATGCCCAACCTTGCCCTCCCCAGCAGCACTGAGTGAGGTCAGACTGGACCAAAGGTACCTTAGCATTGATCCCACCAGTCTGGAGGCCCCTGAAAACCAACTGAGATGTCTGTGATGTAGAGGACTGCTGAAGGCTCTCATGTACCTGTCAGGGCCAGCGGCACATGGGGACATACTTACCCTCATGCCCTCAAACCGGGACAGAGCACGCAGAGGGCGCAGAGCCCGCAGTGTCCGCAGGGATTTGATGGCTCCCAGCTCGGAGTATCCCAGCCAGTTTGCTGTCAGGCTGACCAGGGACACCTGAAAGGAGCAGCCCAAGTGATCAGCAGCACCTCAGGTTGAACACAGCTGCAGGTCCTGTCCTTCTCTCTCTCCCCAGTCCCTTGGGCTGGTGGTCATCCTCTAGCCCTGGGACACAGACACTGAGTTCTTGGGGTCGCTGGTGACCAGACACCTCAAGGGTCACAGAATCCCAGAATGGTTTGGGTTGGAAGGGACCTTAAAGCCCATCCAGTGTCACCCCTGCCATGGGCGGGGACACCTTCCACTGTCCCAGGCTGCTCCGAGCCCTGTCCAACCTGGCCTTGGACATTTACAGGGATGGGGCAGGATGACACCTCTTGAGTGTGAGGGTGGAATTGATGTGGGGCACAAAAAGGACAGATTGCTCTGTTCTGGACCATTTGGGAGACCCTTTGTCCCTTCACAGCTCTACTGGGCCTGGTGGAACTGCAGGGGCTGTTCTTGGCTTGGGTGTAAAACAGAAGGGTTTGAAATGTTCCTGCAACCAGGAATGAAGTGTTCTTCCCTGTGGGGGACCATTATTTTAAGTAATGGTATAAGCCCTCATTCCACAGACACCCCTTTATCCTCTAAAATACAATCTGGGTTCATTACAACAGCCCCTAACACCCCCAAGCCCCTTGGCTTGGCCCAGCTCATCACATACATCCACGATGAGGAAATCCAGCCAGCACCAGGCATTGGTGAAGTACACCTTGAAGCCATAGGCCACCCACTTGAGCAGCATCTCGATGACGAAGATGTAGGAGAAGACCTTGTCTGCGTATTCCAGGATGGTGCGGATCACCTTGCGCTGCTCGATGTAGATGTCCTCGAAAGCCTGCAAGGGACACGGAGCTACGTGACAGTCACATCCTTCCATGGGACCCCACGGAGCTACGTGACAGTCGCCTTCCATGGGACCTGTGGCATCCCAGAGCACACCTATGCTGGCATCTCCCTGCTTTCCCAGGGCTCGGGAAACTGGGAGCCTCAGGATGGCTGGTCCATGAGGGGCTGATCAAGGTGGGGTCCAGCTCCTGTTTGCAAGTCCATGTTGGCTTTGTGGGGCTGGACCCAAAGCAGAGCTTTGCTGAAGCCAAAGTCCAGCTGCATCCAATTCTCAGGTGTCTCAGCTCAAACCCCAGGACACCAGCCCACACCTTGGGACACTTTGGGAGTTTTGAAAATGCCCTGAGGAGTTTGGGTGAGTGCTACACCCACGTGTTGAGTAAGCACTCAGAGGCAGGGGTGTGGTGACCAGGTATTGTACAGCTGGCGTAGCACAGCTTTCAATTCCTGCACCAGCTACAACCTCAGACATCCCCAAACCACCTTAGATCGAGCTGCAGACATATAAAGTGTGTCTGAAAAGCCTCTGAGTCCCTCTGTTCTCCTTCCCCCTTCTCTTCACCTCCAAACCTGCAGAGAAGTTGGTATTTCCTGGATTAAATCCAGCCCAAACACCCAGAGAGGAGCACCAGGCCAATACTGATAATTAATTAGGTTGATTCTATGGAACACCCAGGTTCTGAGAGGGGGCACCAGGCACTGATGGAGGTGCTGAACAGCAAAATAAAAACCACGAGCTGTTTGTCAAGCACCTCCTGACAGCCAGTGGTGGTGGTGGTGAAATGAGGAACCACACGAAGCTCAATAAATGGTTCAGATGGATCATAGTTGGCATTAAGAGCAGGAGTGGGGGCTGTAGGCAGTGGCATCCCCTTGAGCCATGGACCATGGACCACAGCCTGTGGATGATGGTCCAGGAATGCTGGGGAGGGTGGCCAGGACTCCGGAGGATGTTAGACATGAGCCAAATGGAGCTTGAAATAAAACATCTGCCTGCAGCTGGATTATTTGGCACAGGAGATGCTCAGAGCCTGGCTCTGTCACCTCCCTGGGCTCCCCAGGCTGGGAAGCTGCTGCAGAGCTCTGGGACAGGGGAAGGTGGGACCTACCAGTGCCCCGCTGCTGAGGAGGATCATGAAGACGATGAAGGTCTCGAACCAGTCATGCTCCACGATGCGGAAGCAGGTTTTCCTGAGGTTCCACCAAATCTTCCCCTTCTCACTGGTGATGTCCACATAGAGGCAGGGAAACTTCTTCACACAGCCTGGGGACACAGGGCTGGGGGTCACTCCTGGCCAGGGTCTTCCCACTATTCCCAGTTTTATTGGCATTTTAAACCCTCCCTGGTGGAAGTTGGACCAGGATCCTGCTGGGCTTAGGTGGTATGCACGAGAGGAGCTCCATGAGGATCATCTCTGTGGTGGTACAGGAGGATTTGGAGTTGGGGCTGAGCTCAGGGAGCCTCGGGGTCCCTGAGCTGCAAGAACTGGTAGGCAGTGGCCCCTCCACCCCCATTTTCCCCTCTCCACACCCATCTCCCCTGTCCACAGGGTCTCCAGTCCTGCTCTGTCCCTCACCTTCTGTGAAGCACTCCTCGGGCTCGTTGCTCTCCTCAGCCACTTCTGCCACCTCCTCCTCCTCGGGGGCGGGGGGTTTGTAATCCACTGTGCTGCACACGGACGAGGCGTTGTCGCTGGACAGGGGG
>VWZP01000524.1:50415-71410 GCA_013396995.1 Dicaeum eximium
GGAGAGACCTCTGGGTGGAAGGTGGGGACCCCAAAAAGGCTTGTAGGACCCAATCCATAGCGAGGTGGGCACAAGCCTGTCCCCTCAGGAGGTTGGTCAGGGTGGCCACCCTCAGGGATGGCAGGGGCAGGGCTGGCACCTACATCAATCACGGTGTCGGATCTCTGCAGGGTGATCTTGGGCACCACCTGCCCGTTGCAGTCCTTGGCCTTGTCCTGGTCACTGTTGAGGTCCGAGTCGTGCCCCTTCCCGGCCACGCTGCTGGGCAGGGAATCGCTGCTGGATGAGCGCTCCTGCAACTGCACAACACCGTCCCTGTCACCCCTGTGTCCACAGCCCTGGGGACATCCCACCGTGGCTGAGGGCTCCAGAGGGTGGGAAAATTCCTTCCGTCCCTGGATGGATGAGGCTTGGAGCAACCTGGGGTACTGGGAGGTGTCCCATGGCAGGGGTGGGACTGGATGAGCTTTCATGTCCCTTCCAACCCAAGCCGTCCTGGATTTCCCTTTCCCTTTCCCTTTCCCTTTCCCTTTCCCTTTCCCTTTCCCTTTCCCTTTCCCTTTCCCTTTCCCTTTCCCTTTCCCTTTCCCTTTCCCTTTCCCTTTCCCTTTCCCTTTCCCTTTCCCTTTCCCTTTCCCTTTCCCTTTCCCTTTCCCTTTCCCTTTCCCTTTCCCTTTCCCTTTCCCTTTCCCTTTCCCTTTCCCTTTCCCTTTCCCTTTCCCTTTCCCTTTCCCTTTCCCTTTCCCTTTCCCTTTCCCTTTCCCTTTCCCTTTCCCTTTCCCTTTCCCTTTCCCTTTCCCTTTCCCTTTCCCTTTCCCTTTCCCTTTCCCTTTCCCTTTCCCTTTCCCTTTCCCTTTCCCTTTCCCTTTCCCTTTCCCTTTCCCTTTCCCTTTCCCTTTCCCTTTCCCTTTCCCTTTCCCTTTCCCTTTCCCTTTCCCTTTCCCTTTCCCTTTCCCTTTCCCTTTCCCTTTCCCTTTCCCTTTCCCTTTCCCTTTCCCTTTCCCTTTCCCTTTCCCTTTCCCTTTCCCTTTCCCTTTCCCTTTCCCTTTCCCTTTCCCTTTCCCTTTCCCTTTCCCTTTCCCTTTCCCTTTCCCTTTCCCTTTCCCTTTCCCTTTCCCTTTCCCTTTCCCTTTCCCTTTCCCTTTCCCTTTCCCTTTCCCTTTCCCTTTCCCTTTCCCCCTCTGCACTCAGCTCTCCACAGCTGAGTTAGATCTGTTTAGTTTTGGTCAAGGAGAATAATTCCTAACGACAAAACTGAGTAAACCTTGGCTCTTCAGGCAGGAAACTTTGCCTTTTGCAATGAGCTCTCATCCAAAATGGCTAAGAAGTAAAATCCTGAAGGCTCTTGCTGAAATGTGACCTCCAGGATTTTTGCACTTGCACTAAATGTTGTATTATCACATTTCCATTGCACGCAAAATTTTTTTGTCTTTTTTTTTTTTTTGGTCTTATTTTTTGTCTCTTTTTTTTCCTTTCTTTTCAACAGTGCTGTTAAAATTTGAAGTTTATTACACCCTCTCATAGCACTGAGGATGTCACAGTGGAGTGGGAAATTCTCTGTTCTCACAGCACATTGCTGAAATCCAGGATATTTTCCACCTTTAATCATGGGATATTAAATAGATTCAAGCCCCCATTTCTTGTAGGTGCTCACTCTCAGCTTAATTCCCTCCGTCTTTTTCATTTCTCTGTATGACTCTAAAGGAAGACATCCCTTAACAAAGCCTTTGGACCCTTCCCTGGTTGATTTGCTCAGGGATGGGGCCTCAGCCCCAGCCTGACCCCAGCCCCAGAGTCCCCAAGCCTCGGGCAGGGCCGGCTCAGACCCTTCCTGCAAACAGCAGCAGCCAGAGAGGAACAAGCCACTTCCCAGGGGATGTTGGAACTCTGGAGAGATAAGAGGAGAGATAAGAGGCTCTGGAGAGGGTCAAACATTGGTTTGTGTCTCTGTAGAGATGAGAGAGGTGGTGTCCTGCCCAGACAAAGAGATTTTCAGGGATGTCTCCTGTGGATGTTGCTGACATGGACCAAAAGGATTAGAGCTGGAAAATGGCTGGGCTGAAGCACCAGAGGCTTTTGGCCATGTTTTTATAGGAATGTTGTACTGAAAAACATTCCCAAGGATGGTAAAGGGATGAAGGTAACATCCTGGCACCACAATGGGACATCTCTTGTCTGGATTGGGCTTTGGCCAAGCGGGGCTGGAACAGATGATCCTGGAGGTTCCTTCCCGCCTGGTATTTATTGAATCCCAGAGTGGTTTGGGTTGGAAAGGACCAGAAAGACCATTAGTTTCCAACCCTCCTGCAATGAGCATGGACACTTCCACCATTCCAGGTTTCTCTGGCTCCCATGAGGACACCAGGACCTCCCTGGTGAGGCTCAGGGTGTCTTGAGATCTTTGTTGTGTCTCCAAAGACACGGCTTTGCTGACACATTGAGCTGTGCTGCAGCTGCCCCATCTTCCCTGAATGCCTCCTCTGTGCTCTGGTGACACCGAGCTGGGCTCCTGCCAGGCTTCCTGATGTGTGCAGGAGATCCACTGGAACTTATGAGGCCTTTTATGTCCCTCACCTCCTCCTTCTCTCAAACACCACCCCATCCCTGTGCTGCTCCTCTCTGCTGGCTCCCAGTACACCCTGGGCTGGGATTTGGATGTGGAAATTTGATATTTTCAGCCTTTCTTGTCCTCACTCATGACAGTATCTCAGTTTTTTGATTCAGATGTGATGCCCAAAATAGTTACTCCATTTTTTCTTTACTTCCTATGGACCAAATGGATTTTTTCTTTGGATTTTACACCATGCTTGTTGCTGCCTCCACTTCCTCTCCTATTCCCAAGACCTCTCATTTTGGCCTCCACTCCACTCACCTGCCTTTCCTGCTCCTCTTGCTGCTTCTTCAGCTGCTCCATGAGCTGCTGGAATTCCTCCTCCTTCTGCTGCTCCTCCAGCATGGTGGCATCGTTCTGCTCAGCATAAGCCATGGCCACCACGGCCAGGATGAGGTTGATGAGGTAGAAGGAGCCCAGGAAGATGATCACCACGAAGAAGATCATGTAGGTTTTCCCTGCTGCCCGCAGTGTCTGTGGGAAGAGGTGGCAGGGATGTCACAATGTCACTTTGGTGGCACTCCCAAGAGAAGGTGCTGCCCCAGGCCACCCTCCTGGTTGTGGTAGAAGGGAAATATTTCACTCCTGCCCTCTCCAAGGGTTGGTCATTGCCCAATGGACCTTCCTGCAGGCCCTGTCACTGGGTTGGGACTGGTGGGAGGGAGAGAGAAGCCTTGGTTCCCAAGGTTCCCAAGGGCTGGGAGTGATGGAGGTGGGACCAGTATTCCACCACTGACTCTCTTTGCTCAGCCCCCACTTCTCAGGTCTCACCTTCAGGACAACATGGTCCTTTTCTGACTCTGATCATCTACGCAAACCCTTCCAGGGGACAGGAGTGGCCTTAGGTGTAGGATCCCTTTTACCTGGCCAGCCTCTGGAGCCGGGGTCAGCTGGGGTTTTGTGGTGTCTCCCTAGAGGACAACTCAGTGAGGGGCAAGTGACCTGGTTTCTCCTCCTTATCCTGTTCCCCAGCTAGAGCCAGAGCCACTCTGGACAATCTTATAAATCCCTGATTTCCATGCTAGAGCTGACAGCACCCTGGGAAATACACTGCACTCCCATATTAGGGAAGTAGTGAATGGGACCATCCCCATCTCCACTGATCCTGGCTGGATCCACAAACCACAGGAGAAGGACCCACAAGCCTCCATTCAGTGACTTTTCACCTCACGGGCAGCACGGAAACAAGAGGAAGGCTTGCACAGGGATGAAGGGGCAGTGCCTACCAGCTGGAAGAGGTTCTCCCAGAAGTCCTGGGTCATGAGGCGGAAGAGGGCCAGGAAGGCCCAGCTGAAGGTGTCGTAGCTGGTGTAGCCGTAGTTGGGGTTCCTCCCGGCCTTCATGCACTCGTAGCCCTCGGGGCACTTCCTGCCGGGGGGCAGCAGGGATGAGGCCCTGGCACAGCCCCGCAGCCAAACCCATCCTTACGGAGAGGGGTGCAGCAGGGGACCCTCCTCTCCACGCTGAGACAGGTGGGAGGCCTGGACTGACACCACCTGCCCCTGTCTGATACCTGATGCCCCCCAAAGCTGATACAAGCAGGATGCTCAGACTGAGACCCCTCAAGCTGATAAATTTGGGATGCCTGAACTGATTCCACCTGAAGTTTATACAGTTGTGATGCCCAGACTGATATCCTTGTGCTGATACCATTGGGATGATCCAACTGATACCCTCAGGATGGTCCCCAAGATGATCCATTGGGATTCCTGGACTGTTCCCCTGAAGAGCCACATTCCAAGCCCAAACCCTGTCCCATCCCAAGTATCACGGGTCCCATGACCTCTGCCAGCTTCCTGTCCCCTCTCAGGGATGCAGAGGGAGGGGGTCTCACTCACCCAGCGTCGCTGCTGTTCCCACAGAGCAGGGCGTCGAGGGCTCCCTCCAGGAAGTAGTAATTGGCTTTGTGGGTAGGGAAAGCAAGGAATATAAATCAACCAATCAATAAATAAGCACAAACATTGATTTTCAAACTCCTGGGTGCAACTTGCTGTCAGGGAAATTCCTCGAATCCCATGGGAATTTGCTGGGTCCCAGTGTCAGGCACGTGGTTATCTACTCTCTGTTGACTTTGTTGTTTGTCTTGGCTGTGTCTCAGGGAGCTCCTGGGATTGTTTCATCAATCCAACCAGGTCCCTCCCAAGCCTGGAAAGAGCTCTGGATCTGGCCAGGGCCAGGCCACCTGGAAAATGGGTTAACATGAGGTCAAAGGATCAGGGCTGGCCTGTTTTCCTAGGAAATCAGGGCATTTACAGGAAGCACCAAGCATGGAGCACTGCAGGAGTCCCAGAAAAACCCGGGGAAACTGCTCCTGCTCCATGGCTACACCTTCTCCTGCTGCTCCCATTGCTGGTGGGGACACCCAGCCCTGCTCACAGACCAGGGGTCCTTAAAGCTCTTCCTTACTGCTCCAGTGCAGATCCAGAGCCTTGGAGCTGCCAAGCAGTGCCACCACAGGTGACCTGCCCCAGGGACACAGAGGAGCACCTGCGGACACCCACACCTGGATATGGCAGAGGGCAGCTGGGTCCAACCCTGAGCACCACCCAGCACAGCCCTCCCAGGGCTTCTGAGCTTCCTGAGTGCTCGGCCTGCCTTCTTGCCAGGAGGCTTCTCTTTATCCTGTGTGGGCTCAGGGAGGAAATACCCTGGTTGTGCAATTCCAGGTTTTTGGCCTGGCCCCAGCAGCTGCTCTGCTGCACTCGTGGCCTTGGGTGGAGCTCAAGCCTGGCCTTTGCACGGAGCTCATCAGATGCCATGGATTGAACTTGTCCCCTACCAAAACCTTCCTGTAATGATTACTGGAGCTGATTGTTGGGCCAAGCAGCTCAGCTGAGACCCAGCCTGGCCTTCTGAGCTCTGCTGAGTGTCCTGAATGAGATGTGGAGCATCCCTGTGGGGCAGCCTGCTACCCTGCAGCTCTACCAGGCAGATTTGCTGGATTTTTGCATTTTCATGGAGTTTAAAAACTCAAAACTGAAGAACAAACAAAACCCCACCACACTTTGGGCAAAATTTTCAAAGAAGGGGTAGAAAGACCTTCCTGAGGACCTGTGCTGGTCCCACCTCTCCCTCCCTCTCCCCCTCCCCCGCTGTGGCTTTTGTGGTGTTGCATAAAGGGTTCATTGGGCACTGTGGTACCTGGGCAAGGATCCAGATAGTGAAAAGTGGCTTCAAAATGTCATTCCTGCATATTTTCCTCTGGTTTTCCACCCAAAGTTCCACCTGCTCCTCAAGAGTTTGGTCTCCATGCTGTAACCACCCTGATGGCACACTGGCCCTGACCAGCAAATGAGAGAGATGGACACTCTGGTCCATCCAAACTTTCCTGTTGTGAAACCTTCCTGGAAGAGCTTAGCTTGCCCAAGTGCACCTCATTTTCCCTGTCCAGGAGGATTTGATCCCATCTGTCCCTCCTGTGAGGGTGCACAGCCTGTTCCACCCACCAGCCTTGGCAGGAAGATCTATGTGAGCAAACCTTGGTGTGGCCAGGAGGAGCAGGAAACTGAGGAGCAAACCGGGGTGAGGGGTCAGAGGAGAAGGGCTGCAGGAGCTTTACCTTCATCATTGATATAGGCCTCAAAGTCAAAGGTGCTGTTGCTGGTGAAGTTCCCGGTGAAGTTCCCGGTGAAGTTCCCGGTGAAGTCCCCAGTGAAGTTCCCAGTGAAGTCATCCATGAAGTCATAGAAGGTTGAGTTGACCAAGGTGTCATTGTCCAGCCCCAAATCCTCCAGGAAGGTGCTGTTGGGGGGAGGCCACCGCACGCACTTCTGCCGGAGGTTGCCCATGAAGAGCTGGAGGCCAATGAGGGCGAAGACACTCAGGCAAAAAACCGTGAGGATCATCACATCCGAGAGCTTCTTCACCGACTGGATCAGAGCCCCCACGATTGTCTTCAGCCCTGGGGGGAGGTGCCACCACTGAGCTGATTGCTCGTTTGTTAATTGTGGGGGGCAGGCTGTGGTGTCCCCAGAAAGTGCTGGCTGTGGTGGGGACGTGTGTCACTGCTGAGTTCTGTGCTCTGTGCTCTCATCACATCCCAGCTCTGTCCCCACACATGGCTGGGCCCCCAGAACTTTCACCCTTGGGTTGGTGCTAGTGACTTCCCCATCCCAGCCTTGGGATATCCAAACCAAAGCCCACCCCAGCCTGCAGCCATCAATTCCTCTGGATTTCCTTTTTGCCCTAAATGCCACAATCTGGCATTTTTTTTGTATCAAACCACTGGGGTGAAGCACTTTAGAGTGGAACATGGAGAAGCTCTTTGCTGGCCCAGCTGTATGATGCTGTGCACCTCTCCCAACTCCAGAAAAGCTTCCATGGACTACCTGCTGTCCCTGGGTGGTTGGGAGCCCAGCCAGAACCCTCATCCTGATCTCTTTGAGCTGGAAAATCCCTAGCGTGCCCAAGTGAAGGTGACAAAATGACATCTGCATCTGGATTAACTCATCTCTCCCTGCAGCATCACTGTTCCCTCCCCAGAGGAGCCTCATCCACAGATCCTCAGGGGGATTTTTCCATGGAGGATGGAGCTCCTGTCAGCCAAGGTCTCCATGGATGATGGGCAATGCTGAGACATCCCATCTGTTCATCTTTAGAGCTTCTCTGAGCCCAGAGCTTTCTCACACGGAGAAATTCCACAAGGAAATGGTTTTTAGCCCTGTCCTCCAGCCAGTTCCTCATTCCCCAAACTATTTAGGTAAAATTCTGTTCTCCAAGGGCCTAACCAAGGTCAGATGTTCTAAACCAGCTTATTTTTGCCACTGCTATTTCTGCAGAGCCCTTGGGGATGCCATTCCAGAAAGAAGCAGCAGTTTACATTTTGCTCAATGCAATTTTTAGCCTATTTGATGAAGGAAAAAACCATTCAAATGTGAACCCTCATGATCTGGAGCTTGCAGGGACACCAAAAGGATTTATTCACCACAAGGAATTTTAATTTTCAGTTCAATCTCACACTTCAGATTTCTGTGTGCTTGCACCAGGTGTTGAAATGGTATCAAATTTGGAAATCAGCAATCAGAGGGATTTGATAAGGTGCACCTCACATGAGCCTGGATGTTTTGGGCGATGTTAAACCAATACCTACTAAATATATCAGTCTCAGCACCAGAAAGCCAACAATGGGCACAAAACTCCATAACTTCAAAAAGGGAGAGTTTGGTTTATCAAACCCATAAATCCACTGTGAGCACAAATTCCCTTAATTCATCTCCAACGAGCCTTAAAAACGTCACATCTGCCTCTTCAGGGGCTGCCAAACAACCTGATGAGTGCAGCTGATTTCAAGATGTAAAATCAGCAGGACCTGACCCAAAAGCTGGATTACGTGGAAGATTTATTGAATACCTCATTTGCCTTGTTTTCTCTTGGAGCTGCCAAAAGAACCAGGAAATGCTGGGAACGGTGGGAATACCTGAGCTCAGGGGAAGGCATGGGGGGGAGGTCCCTTCTCTAAGTCCCACCTGGTATCACCGTGATGGTTTTCAAGGCACGGAGGACACGGAAGGTCCTGAGAGCAGAGATGTTCCCCAGGTCCACGAACTCGGTAATGTAGCTGTGGGACAGGAGAGGGAAGAGCTCCAGGGGCTCTGCCCAGAACACTCCTTGTTCTTCCAGATTTCCCTCCTTCCTCCCCATCCCGCTGGACTCACGCCATGGAGATGACCATGAAGTCCAGCCAGTTCCACGGGTCACGCAGGAATGTGAAGTCGTCGATGCAGAAGCCTCTCGACAGGATCTTGATGAGAGACTCGAAGGTGTAGATCCCAGTGAAGGCATATCTGAAACGGGACTGGTCACTCGGGAGACACAGGTCCAAGGTTTTGTCCACCCCTCCCAGGGGGAGTGTCTTGAGGAGCTGACTCTGGGGGCGGATGGGTTTTTGGGGTGCTTCAGCACTGCAAGAGGTTTTTACCTCATCTCATAAGGAGGATTGGGACATCTCATGGTACCAACCCCTCTGGTGACCATTCTGCAACACCTCTGTCCCTGCTGATGTCCCACCACCCCCATGCTCTCTGGAAAGCCCTGCTGTGACCTGACTGTGCAGAACCACAGCAGTAAATGCTGTATTTCCCTTCTCCCCTGGGTTGCCCATGGTCCCTGGACAGATAGATCAGCTTGGCCTCGCCAGACTGACAGCCCAGCCCAACCTGCTCGTCAGGGCTCTCCAGACATGGGGACCCCACCAGATTTTGGGCAGCTCTGAAACATTCTCACTCTTCAATGCCCTATGGAGAGCATGGACATCCCTTCTGAGGGCCACCAGCACCTCCCAGTGACACCTCTCCTGCGCTGAAGGGTGCCTGGATCCCCACCTCCCTCTCTCAGCCTTGGTCTTGTCCCTCCTGAGGGACATTGCCAAGCTGGGCTGTCCCTGTGGCCAGGGAAGGTCTCAGGACTCACTCCACATTCTTGGACCATGCCGGGGGGTTGCTCAGCGTCATAAACACACAGTTGGTTAAAATGGTGATCATGATGAACATGCTGAATAATTTAAAACCTGGTCAAGGACAAATGCTCTGGATGGTGCCTGGATCCCCCCTTCCCATGGTCAGGAAGCCAAGTGTCCCTGTTCCTCTTGTCCTGGCTGCCACCTGGGTCCCTCACCCTGCCCTGCTCCTCCTGCTGCTCTCTTGCCTCAGTCCTGTGCTCACACTTCCCTCTTTTCCTCTCTGCTTCTGTGCATTGTCCCAGCCCTTTCTCTTCCTTTCTGCTCCCCTTCCTGGCTCTTTGGTGCTGGCTCTGCCTCCCTTTCTTTCCCCTGTGCTCCTTCCTCTCATCACCTTTGGATACAGCTTTCCCTTCCTTTCATAGTCTCTCCAGACCTCAAAAACCTTCAACCTCTGTCTAGAAAGCTCCCACTCTTAGACTTAGACCCCTCTGCTGCAAAACCTTACTCTCCCTCCTCCCTCATGGCCATGAGCGCCCACTTCCTCCAGAGCTCTGCTGGGATCACTTCCACCCACCCTGCAATGCCCCTTGTGCTCTTGGGCTCCTTTCATGCCTTTCCCTCTCTGTCCTGGTTCCTCAGCTTCCCTCTCCCAAAGCTTCCTTGGAGCTCCCCTGCTTATCCACTTCCCAGTGGGACAAGACCCCCTGACCCATGAACATTTCCCTTCCTTTCCAAGTCTTCTCAGACCTCAAAACTCTTCAACCTCTCCCTAGGAAGCTTCACCCCTTGGGCTTTTTCCCTTCTCCATCCAAATGGATTCCTCCCTTCTCCAACCAAAAGTGAGCTTTTGGTGCCACCAAGATGCCCATCAAGAACCTACTCCTAGCTGCCCAGGACTAAAGCACTGGGCAGCAGGTCCTGGCTGTGCTGGGGCCCAGGAGGTTTCCACACCACCCCATCATGAACCCCTTCACTTGTCCCTCTCCTGGGGCTGTTTGGACTCTGAACACCAGGGTTTGACCTGGCCATGGAGCAGCATCCCAGAGATCAAGGATATGAATGGATGAGAACTTTGATGGCTCCTCTGCGGATGGGGTGGAAGGGCCCCAGCATGTAGAGGGCAGGGGTGGCCGAGAAGCGGAAGATGGACTTGCCCTTGTTGAGGACTATGAACGTCTGTGGAGAAAAGAGGGGAGGGGGAGTTAGTCCTTCTACACCCCCCAAAACACCACAGACCAAGGGCTGCCTTAGGAGGGGAGCTCTCTCTGTGTGTCTGGAGCTCCAAAGGCTTGGAGATGCTCTCTGCTTTGGAAGAGAAGCAACCACAGCAGTCTGGGCTGGTGGATCACCAGGATGGGCTCAGGTAAGCACGGTGGAAAGCACAGGAAGTCCCTGCTTGGGCCTTTTGCTTGGGACTTACACCTAAGGCCAAGCCTACCACAGGCAAAGCTCTGGCCCTCACCTTCTTGTCCTTGTAGAAAGGGTCCAAGTCCTCCAGGGGGGTCCCAATGAGCTCCAGGGGTGGGTCACCATAGATGAGGGGCAAGTTCTTGCCGGCTTCCAGGTCACTGCTGGGCTTGACCTCCTCCTCCTCGGGCATCTCCACCTGCTGCCGCTTTATCCGGAGCGCCTCGGCCTCGGCCATGCGCTGCTCGATGGCGGCCAGCGAGGCCGGGGTGAAGGGGCGCAGGTTTTCGGGGCCCGGGATGTGCGGCAGGCCAGCCATCCTCTCATTCTGCTTCCGGGCCCGCTGTGCCCAGCCTGCGGGGACAAGGGGCTGAAATACCGCCTGGGGACATCCTGGGGGCACTTGGTGGCAGGAGCTCAGGGGGGTTTTAGCAAATGCATTTATGGCAGAAATACTGAGCTCGCAGGAAAGGTTATCGTGCGTGGATCACGGAGCACCCCATGTGTTCCTGCTCCTCCCAGACCCCCATTCCCAATTGCAGCTGGGAAGCCTTGGTCTGGAGGAGGCTCAGGGGGGACCTTCTGGTTCTTCACAACTCCCTGACAGGAGGGTGCTGCCAGGAGTGGGTTGGGCTCTGCTCCCAGGAACAGCAACAGGACAAGGGAACACAACCTTAAGCTGCACAGAGGAAGTTTAGGCTGGACATCAGAAGAAATCTTTTCCCAGAAAGACAGGGCATTGGAAGAGACTGCCCAGGGAGGTGGTGGAGTCACCATCCCTGGAGGTGTTTAAGGAAAGCCTGGATGTGGCCTGACCGCCATGGTCTGGATGACAAGGGGGTCTTGGGTTTGGATTGGACTTGAAGATCTAAAAGGTCTTTTCCAACCTCATTAATTCTGTGATTCTGTGATTCCGCCTCCAATCAGGAGGCACCATGAGGCTGGGACATCTGGTGTCCCTGTCACCACCTGGCTGTGTCAGACACAATTGCACAACCCAAACACCTTGGGTTGGGTTTCAACACAACCAAACACCTTGGGAGGCAGCGGCCCTGCTCCAGCTGCCTCCCCTTGGCAGAGCATCAACAGCTTTGCTCCTACAGCTCATGCAAGGGGCCTGTGTTGCCCTAAACAAGAGGTTCCTCAGCCAGAGGAGCTGGGTCCTGCAGGGCCATGGCCCTGGCACAGCTCCCAGCCATGGGAAGCACAAGGAACCTGCACTGCTGGGTGGCTCTGCTCCCAGGAAGGCTTAAAGGCTTGTCCTGAGCCAAAAAGTGAAGCAGTAATGGCACTTTTGAACGTTACAGGGATCAGGGTGACTTCCCAGAAGGAATGGAGGGGGTGGGTTAGGGGAGGTAAGGATGTTCTACTGCATAAGAAGAGTTGGAGGGAGGGAAGTGTGGAGGGAAGAAGTGGCTGCACCTGGGGGAAGAGGCTGACATGCCCTGGAAGAGGTGGAGACGCTAGCAGAGGCTCCCCCAACACCACAGAGGTCCTTGCTTTGAGCTCCTGTGCCTTGACAATGTCCCATAACCACCAGATTGTTGGGATATGAGCCCAACATTCCGTAAAACCCGGCCCTGCTTCTCATGGACACTGGGACAGCTGTGCCTCTGTGCCTCACCCTCCCAAACCAAGCATCCCACTGGCAAACCCAAACTTTCTGTGAAGCTGCCAAGCACCTGCCCGCAGAAAACTTTCAAGATCAATACTCCCCATAGCTCCAACCTTGCTGTGTGGAGAGATCGAAACCCTCAGCCCTTTGGGCTTAGGGAGCACTGGACATTTACAGCCCTGATGGGAAAAGAGAATGGAAATGGAGCTGGGGGCTTTCAGCCTGGAGAAAAGGAGGCTCAGGGGGCCCTTCTGGCTCTGCACAACTCCTGACAGGAGGGGACAGCCGGGGGGGTCGGGCTCTGCTCCCAGGGAACAGGGACAGGAGGAGAGGGAATGACTGTGCCAGGGTAAGTTTAAATTGGGTGTTGGGAAAATTTCTTCATGGAAAAGTTGGCCAGACTTTGGAACAGGCTTCCCAGGGCAGGGGTGGAGTCCCCATCCTTGGAGGGGTGTAAAAGCCATGTGGATGTGGCACTTGGGGACAGGGGCCAGTGGTGGCCTTGGCAATGCTGGCAGAATAGTTGAGCTTGATGATCCCTGAGGGCTTTTCCAACCTGAAGGATTCTCTGACTCCATCTGTTTTAGGGAGGGTTCTGTCCTTTGCTGGATGGGGTTATTCACAAACTGACTCACATCACTGCAAAGTGGAGTCCGGCCCCAGCCCAATTTGTAGCCCCAAATGCTGCAGAACAGAGCCCAGAGCAGCTCCCCTGTGGGTGGCGGGGGGACGGACCCCAGAGGTGGGACCTCATCAAAGCAAACCAAAAGGGAATTTTGGGTCCCAGGTGTCTCAGAGAGGGGACAATGCCTGGGCAGGGGACAGAGGTGCCGCCAGTGCTGCTTCTCATGGAGTTACTCTGGACTTACACCCAGTTCTTGCTCCACTTGAGCAGCTCTGGAACCTTCCCCTCGATAACGGGGAGCTCACAAAAGCCAAGAAGCACAGGGGCTGTGGTTGGTTTTATCGCCCTAAATCCCAGTGGGAATGCGCTGGTGCAGGGGATAACAGAACACCTCCAGCCGGGAATGGATCCCTCGGGATCCTCAGAGGGAGCAGCACCCATGTTCCAGCAGGACCCCCAGTGCCCATGGGGGACGCTCCCACCTCATCTCTCGCAGCTCTGAGGACTCAGGGGAGCTCGTTCCTCTGGGCGGCCTCAGTTTCCCTGGAAACCGAGATTTGCAGAGCCGTCAGGAGCAGCCTGTGCCGTGGGCTGTGCCGGAGCCCCGCTGTCCCACCCTCCGTGCAGGGGGTGCTGTGTTTTCCCCGGGTGCTGCCGCTGCGGTCCCCCAGCGCTGTCCCCGCCGGAGGTGGCTCTGCCTCCAGCTGCCACCAGCGATCAGCGCCGGGCTCAGGTTTCTGCAGCCCCATGACTCTGCTCATTCGTGTCCCCGGCGAGAGCCGCAGCGAGCGGCCCCAGCTCCGCTCCTGCCCGTGTCCCCTCTCCCTGTCGCGGGGCTGGAGCCACCGAGCCGCTCCCAGCCGATGGAGCAGCGCCTGGCAGCGCCAGGAGCGGGGCTGGAGCCACCGAGGGAGATGCTGGCGCAGGGCAGGGCAGCACTGGGAGGCTCAAAGGGGATGTTGCCCCTGGCACGGGAATTCTTTGTGACTCTTTGGGGTCTTTTGCAGCTCCTGGTCCTGCTCCGAGCCCTTTGGGGCCACCCAGAGAGGATGGGATAACTACAGGGAACAGGAGCAGGACTAATCCCATGTCCAAACCCCCCACACCACAGTCGAGAAGCCACCACCGTCTCTGGTTGCTTCCCAAATTCGGAAGCAAAGCCAAGCCCAGGCTCTGTGAGGGCTCAGCCCAGCACCCCTCTGTCCCCAGTGAGCCGAGTCCCACACCAGGTACACGGCTGGGTGCCACCTGCCCAGGTGAAGGGTCCCACCCTGGGACCCTTGGCCATGGGAATAGGAAGAGCAGCCCCTGCCCCAGGTCTGGCACATCCTGGCACACTTTTAGCAGCTCCTATGAATAACCCAGATCAAGCTCTTTGCACTTCCATAGGTAAAGGCAGTTCAGGCCCAGTGACAGGTGCTGCCCTGGGCACAAATCACCCACGAGGTCCCTCATGGCTCTGGCCCAACTCTCCAGGACATGAGTCCTCCAAGAGTCCCTGATTAAGGAAGATCCCCGACCCATCATCTTTCCTGCTGGAAAATCAATCACTTAAAATTTCTCTACAGAGCACTGATTTATTTGCTACTTAATTTTGGCCAACCAGATAAGATGAACGACTCCTTTTTGCTGTGACACAGGTGAGCTGCAGCTTTGGGACACTGCCCATGGCATGTCCTGGATGAGCATCTCAACCCCCAGCTCCTGCATCAGGAATTGCCAGCAGGGAGCTGGGAGCAGCTCCTGGCTCAGGAGTGCCCAGACTGCGCTTGGAGAGAAATTCAGTTCCCTCTGATATTTTTGCTGCTCTGAGAGCACACAAAGGAATGAGGCACCAAAATAACAAGACTGGTTTGGGAGCTCCCAGGGACGCTGTGTGAGAGGTTCTGTATAACAGGACAATAGGTGGAAGGTCCTGTCTGAGGCTGCTGGAAAAGTCACCCCATCCAGGCGCTTCATTCTGCCCAGAAAATAACCTCCCATGGGCTGAGGAAGAGGCTGGGGGGACGTTCTGGGCTCTGGGGGACAAAGGGGCTTGGGATCTCCCCCCATCTGCCTGACCCAGGCTCCAGCTTCTCCCTCCCTAAGGCATTTTTCTGGGGGATCAGCTGCAAACCTGGAGCCTTCTGTGCTCTGGGAGAGCACCTGCAGCCCTGGAGCTTCCCATGGAATCAGGCCAGAGAGATACAGTTCCACCCCACCACACCGGGCTGGGTGAGTGAGGACAGGCACAGCGGGGGGTGTGCTATGCTGGATGCTGCTCCTGGGCGATCCCAGCCCTGCAGACATCGGGAACACCACTGGGATGCTGACCATGCAAACACAGCTCAAGAGCTGCCCTGACCTGCTCTAAGAGGAGCTCACCTGTAAACCTGCCCTGCAAGGTTCATCCTCTTGAGACACTCTGGAAAAAACCCCGCAGAGACCAACTGGGACAGGAGTCCAGGCGAGAAAACACCGGGAACGGCCCCGAGCAGGTGTAAATCAGCTTCACTCAGCAGGAACAGCAGAGCCAGGCCTGGGGCCCTGCAGCAGGGATTAGCGTGAGACAAGGGACTCGTGTGCCAGGGCAGGGAGGGGACAGACTGCCAAGCCGGGGGCCTGGCCTCCCTCTGGAGCTGTGTGAGCACCCAGCACTCAGGAAACCAGAGCCTGTCACAGCCCAGCCCAAACCAGCCCAGCACAACCCTGCAGCACCCCCTCCGTGCCTCCCAGAACCTCCCGGAGGAGCCGCTTCACCCCAAGAGCGCCCAGGGTGATGCCCACAGGAAAAGCCCTCCCTCTGCATCCCGATCATCTCAGCAGGGACCCGGGGTGGGGCAGGGTGGGGCAGCAGGGCCCAGCTGGTCCCGCAGGCTTTGGGGCTGAGTCACGGCTCAGCCCTGGCAGCTCGGGGGTGTCCCCAGTGCTGCCATGGACACCATCCCCCCTCCCCTGCACATCCTGGAGCAGCTTTGCCTCCCAGTCCTGTCCTGGGCTGCACTCCCTGGGCAGTAGGGAAAGGGAGGGTGGGGATTCTGCATCCAGCCCCTACAGAAGGATGTGGGATAAGTCCAGAGGAGTCCAGATGAGTCCTGAGGGCTGGAGCCCCTCTGGAGCCAGGCTGGGAGAGCTGGGGGTGCTCACCTGGAGAAGAGAAGGCTCCAGGGAGAGCCCAGAGCCCCTTCCAGGGCCCAAAAGGGCTGCAGGAGAGCTGGAGAGGGACTGGGGACAAGAGACAGAGGAGCACAGAATGGCTTCCACTGCCAGAGGGCAGGGATGGATGGGATATTGGGAATTGGGAATTGTTCCCTGTGAGAGAGGGCAGGCCCTGGCACAGGGTGCCCAGAGCAGCTGTGGCTGCCCCTGGATCCCTGGCAGTGCCCAAGGCCAGGCTGGACAGGGCTTGGAGCAGCCTGGGACAGTGGAAGGTGTCCCTGCCCATGGCTGGGGTGGAATTAAAGGGGTTTTAAGGTCCCATTCAACCCAACGTGTTCCATGATTATCAGTCCCTGAGCCATTCCCAACCCTGCTCTCCCAAACTGTCCCAAACCCCTCCCCAGCCCTGCATGCACTGAATAGGTTTAAAAAAAACCAAATTCCACGGCTTAAGCTGCCAGGAAAACAGAAATTTGCTCCAAACCCAGCCAGGGTACCAGGAGCCTGCAGGATGACAGGAGCTGTGTTGGAAAGTCTGACGGCTGCAGAAAACCCTCCTGGCGTGGTCCTAGGGATGCCATGGCCTGAAAAAGTCCTATGGGGTGTTTATTTGTTTAGTTCCTACTGTATTTCCCACCAGTTTTAGGAAAAAAAATGGGAAGACTGAAAAAATCTGATGTGAAATTTTTTTATCCACAGGTGGCAAGGGGGGCAGGGAGAACTTCAACCCTGCAGGTGAGGGAGATTCACCTCAGGTCCTGCAGATTTCCCAGGGGCTGAGTAGGGCTTTGGAATTTGCACGATTATGGGATTTTCTCTCAGGAACTTGGATAAGCACTCTCAGTTGTGCCAGACAAAATCAACAATTTTATAAACAAATTTATGTCCTTTTCTGGGCCATTTAAGAGTTTGATGCTTCTATCCCTGGATAAAAAGTGGTCCCTTAATTCTATGCTGTAACTCCATTACAAAAACCATACGGAAAGATACAGGAAATCTCCAGAATTTCCTTTTACACACAAATGGCTCTTAGGACACTGGTGGGGGATGCTGGAATTCCACCACCATGGTGGTTCTGGAAATTTGCTGGGTTTTTAGGCTGCTTTAAAGGCAGAGGGTGGGTGATTTTCACAAGTAAACACTGTCAAGAAAATTAAGTAACCCCAAGCCTTTTCCCACTCTATTTAAAAATAGTGGTGGGCTCAGAAGACTTAGAGTGAGAAAAAAATTTAATTTTTCATTTTGCAGCATTATCCTTTGAATTGCAGATGTTTTGAAGTGCTTGGCAGGGCTGTGTGGCTCAGACACCTCTCGCACTGGTGGCTCCTGTGAGTGACACATCCCCAGTGCTGGTTCCTGTCACCACCACGGCTCTTTACCCTGCTCTGGGTGGGGTTTGTTGCTCTGCCTGCAGCGTGGCCCAAGCCAAGTGTGCCAGCAGGAATGGGGGATGTTTCCAAGTGCATCCGTCACCATGGGCTGCCTGGAATCCACCCTGAACCCAGCCAAAGGGAAGGTTTGCTGAAAGCCCTTGGGAAATGATTCCAGAGCCAGCCCAGCACTGCTGGATGCCTTTTCCCAGCCAGAACAGGGACACTGAGATGCTGCAGCAGCTCCTGCTCCTCACATGCCACCGCAGTACTGCAGCCAGGGCCACCGCTTGTCACCCCCAGGTCACCCAGGGCAGCAGCACAGGGGGCTGGGGTGGCTGCGTGGGCTGGGGAGGGACCTGGGACAAGGACTGGAGGAACAGGACACAGGGAATGGCTTCCCACTGCCAGAGGGCAGGGGTGGGTGGGATATTGGGAAGGAATTATTCCCTGGGAGGGTGGGGAGGGACTGGGATGGAATTCCCAGAGCAGCTCTGGCTGCCCCTGGATCCTTGGCAGTGCCCAAGGCCAGGCTGGACAGGGCTTGGAGCACCTGGGACAGTGGAAGGTGTCCCTGCCTTCCACTTCGTCCCATGGAATGGGATGAGCTTTAAGGTCTTTCCAACCCAAACCATTCCCTGATTTCATGATTTTAAGCACATGGAGAACAAATTCCTTACTATGGGAACGATGCAGCTTTGTTGCTTTTTGCTTGTCTGGAGCAAAGAGGAGCCCTCCCAGCACTCTCCAGCCTTTTCCTGGCAACAGCCCACCTGCTCCAGCCTCAAGCTGCACTGGGACAAGGACACCCAGCAGCTGTGCTGGCACTGGGGGATTTCCATGGAACAGGATGGATGCACAATTCCATTGGAATTGTGTCCCATTCCAGCAGCACCTTCCATGGGCTCTGCACTGCTCTGGGTGCTCTGCACCTGCCAAAACTGGTGCCACTCCGTCCTCCAGCTCCTTGCAAAGACTCAGCCGAGCCCATCCCAGCACTGCCTTCCTTTGGAAAGCCAAATCCTCCGTGCTGAACCTCCAAGGGGCACAGCTCCTCCAGGGACATCAACCCCAAAACCCCAGCCCTGCAGAGGCGCCTCCGCTCTGCACCAGCACCAAACCCACGTGGGAATGAATTCCCTACAGTTCCCTGAGCTCGGTGCCCTGAGGCTGTACCTGCTGTGCTCAGGGTGGGGGTGGCACACACGGCCCGGGAGCTGTGAAATCCTGGGATACTCTCCCCGGCCACAGATGGAAATAGGAGGTTGCACCATCCTGCAGCCACGCACTGACCCCTTCCTGCCCGGAGCCGGGGATGCCACCCCATCCTCACTCCTGCTGTCCCTACTGGGGGACAGGGCATTGCTGGAAAGGGGACACCGGGCTGGGTGGCGGCTTGGGGTTATTTTGGGGGGAGTTGGCAGTGCTGGAGGCTTGAGCAGCCAGGGAAGGGTTAAAGTGGGGACCCTGTGCTTGCCCACTGCCCATCCTGCACTCGGGTGTCATCCAGAGCTGCGGCTCCTCCCTGCCAGCAGCTCCCATGTCAGGCCTGGAAAAGATCTGAGCCGTGCTGGGAAGGCAGCGAGGGGACAGCGAGGGGGAAGGGAGAGTGGCGTGGGGCTGGAGTGACCTGCTGTCCCCCCAGAGTCCCCCAGGCTCCGGCCCATGGGGGGCAGGGATGCCCCCACCTCTGGGGGATGCCAGGAGAGACAGCAGCTCCTGCATGGCTCCCTAGCACAGCACCAGGAGCAGGTCCCAGACCTCTGCTCCCATGGGATTTGCAATACTGGGAGCCCTGCAACTTCCCAGGGCTGGAAGATGCCCCTTATCCCATTGCAGCCTCTGGATCCCAATTCCCTGGACCAGACACCTGCCAACCAGGGCCAGCACGGGGCACAGGAGCTGTCACAGATGCTGGGCCTCACAGCCCGAGGGATCTCATTGAGATCCACCTGGAAATGGAGAAGGGGGACCCAAAGATGAGATGTTCCCAGGGATTTATGAATCCCAGGAGGGAGGCAGCAGGACAGGCACCGGCACAGAGGCCAAGCATTCTCCCTGCTCTCTCCTGAGCTAAACTGGGATCTTTTCCCTCACAACTTCCCAAAGCATCCACCACCTTCTCCCCTTTCTGCCCTGCACAGAAACCACCTCATTAATCCAACCTGCTGCAAACAGAAATGGTGCTGGACGTCTCCTCACGGCTCTGCCGCTCACTCTCCTACCCCAAATCCAGCAAATTTCCCTGAGTGGAGCTGGAGCTGCCCAAGGGACTCCACAGACCCAGGCAAAATCCTGAATTGGACCCTTCGCACAGATCAGAAAACAGAAAATACTGTTTAAATATTAGCACAGCAGAGTCAAGGCAAGACTTTGTGCTCATTAATCAGTTCCTGCAAATATGCTCTTTTCCCCTCAAACCATTCTAAATCCAGCATTTTTCCAGGAAAGGACCAGAGGGGGCAGCTCCAGCGCTGCATCAACCCATCCAGGATCTCCCTGGGATAATGGTACAGACCGGGATGTCCTGCTGTCCCCAGGGCTTTATGGAATTGTTGTCCCTTGCTGGAAGCCGCAGTTCCATCCCTCACCTCCCACAGGCTGATCCCTGACAGCTCCTTCAGTGCCCGTGAGGACAGGAGAGGAAATCCTTGTGCTCCTTGGCAAACTTCCCTCTGCAGCTGCGCACTGGCCAGGGAATGAGGGATGGGGGAATGGGAAAGTGGGGGGAATGAGGGCTGACTGCCTCTGGATAAACCCCGAAATGGCTCTGGGGTGCACAGTAGGCCCTACCCATGCAGCGAGTGATGGGAGCAGGCACAGGGGGGATACAGCACCCAAAAACCCCGAGCTGAATCCCAGCCTAGCACTGCCTGATTCCCATGGGGGATCCAGCTCTGAACCCCACCCTGGGCTCATCCTGGCACCCTTTGGGCTGTGCCTGTGCGCCTACAACCCCAGCGTGGGAATAGCCTCCCATTCCCTGCCACCCCATCCCCGACATTCCCACGTGGCACAGGGGCCCCCCCGCCTCCCCTCTGCCCTCAGGGTCCCTCCCTGCTGCCCCACGGAGAACGGGGGCTCCGCAGGGACAGGGCCCTTCCCGAAAGGAGACACTGGGAGCACCCGCAGACCTTTCCTGCAACCTTGGCTTGCCCAGGCCGGGGTTTATATTTAGACCTCCAGGAGGAGAAGCCAGGAGAAAGGAGTCTTGCGACTCGTGAGCCCTGCCTGTGGCTGCTTTACTGCAACGGGGAAGGTGGCTCGGGAACTCATTGCCCGCCATGTCCCTGCCTGTCCCCTCTCATCCCGACACAGCTCTGTGGCCACTGAGGGCCATTGGCTGCTGCCACCCTCGTCCCCGTGCCCTGCCTGCACTTTTGTGAGGACTTTGTCTGCTGTTCCGGACAGTTTTCCACGCAAGGGGGTCCAGCAAGTGCCTCCAGCCCTAAACACCCCCCCCCCAGAGACAACAGAGTCCAGCCTGGTCCCATCCACTTCCAGCGCTTGGACCGCAAATCCCGGGACATTGCCGGTACCGCTCCAGGCACAGCGACAGCGACAAACCTGAGCACATCCAAGACCCTGCAGCCCCCGCCCGGGGCCCGGCAGCAGCCCAGGGCTGAGCCCAGTACTTACTGTGGGGTGGAGAGTGCGAAATCCCAAGGAGCGACCTTTTAGGGCCAGAATTTCCCTCTCCTTCAACTCCTGAAGGCTTTGGCTCGGCGAGTTGGCAGAGCAGCTGCTGCCGCTGTCAGATGGTCATGAGTGAAACCTGAGGACACGCGGGCTCCTTCAGGTAGCCCGGCCGGTCTCAGCTGTGGCATTCGCT
>VWZP01000524.1:71485-85021 GCA_013396995.1 Dicaeum eximium
GCCGGAGCCCCCGGGCCCCATCGCCCCCTCGGCCCCATCGCCCCCGGGCCCATCGTCCCCGGGCCCCATCGCCCCCGGGCCCCATCGCCCCCGGGCCCCGCGGAGCTGCCCAGGTATGGGGGCGGCCCTGGGCTGGCTTTGGCACCCGACGAGACGCGGGGAGGTGCAGGGGAGGTGGGAGCGACCCTGCCCAGCGCCTCCCCGGCACTGACAGGCGCCTGAAAAGAGCAGCGGGACAACTGCGAGGGCGGGGGAGGCACTCGGTGCCAAGGCCACTGCCAAGGCTGTCCCCGAGCCCGGGGCTCTTGGGGAGCGTCATTCCCATTGTTCAGCAGCCAGGAGCGGCCACGCTCCTCCCCTTGCTGGCAAACCAGGGGTGTCTGTCACTTTTTTGTGCCCCCTGCCCACCCTCTTGCACCAGAACATCCCAGGAGCATCCCATGGCCCTGTCCCTCGCGTGTCCTGCCCGCGGGGTCCCCATGGGCTGGAACCGGGGTGACAGAAAGAGGGATTTGCCGTGGGGTCGTCCCCCCTTTTGCACTTCCTGACGGGGCCGTTGGGTTCTGCTGCCGAGCCCAGGCACTTCTGGGGTTCATGCGGTGCTCGGGGTGCACCCACGGGCAGGAGGAGAGGGTGTAGGGGCACCCAGCTTGCAGGGTCACCCCTTTTGGGGTGCTTAGGGCTGTGTTAGGGGTGGAGCAGCCACCCCAGCACTCAGCCTGGTCAGAGGGATTCATCACCTCCCCCAAACCACTGTTCCTGTGAATAATTTCCGCTTTTCCAGTCCCAAAACACCCTGGAGAAACTTCCCAGTGTTGGGGTGGCTTCAGTGGAGCTGCAGCCTCTGACCTTCCCAGCCTGGAATCCCATGGGAATCCCCTTCCCTGCCCAGCCCCCCAGCCCTGTCCTCTCCAGCATCCTCCACAATCAACACATCCACGGCCAAGCCTGCAGCCCTGACGCCAAGAGCTGGGAAGTGAAGTTCCTTGGATTGATTCTGCTTCTGACTCCATGATTTTCCTTTGCTGTGTGAGGCTGTGGGAATAAGGCAGAGCAGGAGCCATTTCAGCTCTCCAGGGAAAACTGGTGCAGGATGAGCTCCATGCAGGGGATGCCAAAGGTGTGCTTTGGGAGGCATAACTTGGATCTCTTCAATTAAAAATCAGGGCTCTTCTGGCTGCCTTGGAGCCCCGAGCAGGCTCAGAGGGGATAAAGCCGAGGCAAGGAGGGAGTGAAGAGCCCAGATCAGCTCCCAGGGATGTCTACAGGCATGGCTGGCACTGGGAGCCCACTGGGGGCTCAGCAGCAGAACGACAGCCACGATCCAGGGACACAGAACATTACCTCTGCATCCCAGGCTCAGTGAATTTGGCTGGTGAGGACAGCAGGGACAGGGATACCCTCCTGCTGTGGCTGTGGGGACTTTCCACTTGCTCTGCTGGTCACAGCAGAGAACTCAGGGGATGTTTGGTGGCTTTCAGCAGCTGCCCAAGCCCAGCCTTGTCACCATGGGTAGATTTTTCAAGCTGCACATGTCGATTTTTGCTTTTCCCAGAACCAAAGGGGGCCTGGAGTGAGGCTGGAAACCATGGGATGTGTCTCCTGCCCTGTGGGATGTGGGGACACTGAGGGTCCCCAGCAGGGCACAGGGACACAGTTCTGTCTGCAAAAGCAAGTAAATCCCAATGGGAATGGGAGCTTGGGGCATCCAGAGGTACTGGCAACACTGATCAGGGAGGGAAAAATGTGTCCTTGGGTTTCCAGGGTGGAATTAGGGCAATGCTTGGTCCAGCCATGGGGACCCTGGGGTATTTGAGGTGCCCTGGCTTGTGGTGCTGGATCCACCACAGGATCACAGAATCAGGGGATGGTTTGGGTTAGAGGCACCTTGAAGGTGGCACCCAGTGCCACCCCTGCCAGGGCAAGGACACTTTCCACTGTCCCAGGCTGCTCCAAGCCCTGTCCAACCTGGCCTTGGGCACTCCCAGGGATCCAGGGGCAGCCAAGGTCTCCCTACGCTCACAGCCAGGAATTCCTTCCACAGGGAACAATTCCTTCCCAATATCCCATCCAGCCCTGCCCTCTGGAAGTGGGAAGCCATTCCCTGTGTCCTGTGCCTCCATCCCTTGTCCCCAGTCCCTCTCCAGCTCAGTGCCAGCGCTGTCCCTGCCGTGGCTCTGTGTCCCCGGGCTCTGCTGGTTCCTGTGCGGGCAGGGACTGCCCAGAGCCGGAGCTGCCCGCACAGCAAAGGTGGGAACGCCCGGAGTGCTGGGACACGGGAGGGCGAATTCCCCGAGCTGCAGAGCCGGAACCATCCCGGAGCGGGATGAAAGAGCAGATGGAAGCACAGGGCACCCCCTGCGCCCAGGCAGGGAGTCCTGGCAGTCCCGAGGACCGGGGAATGCAGGCAGGAAAGCAGCACAAGGCACCGCGCTCCCGGCCCTCGGCCCCACTCCCCTTCCATCGCGGATTAACCCGCACCTGCCTGCCTGGCCCGGCTCTTCCCAGGTGGCCAGAGCAGCGTGACTCTTACCTCACTCGCTGGGGCTCTCGGAGCCGGGGTCAGTGGCCGCTGTCACCCCGGGGTGCCCCCGCTGTGCCCGTGCCCCGCGTGCCCCGTGGGGACACCGCGCCCGGCGCTGCCACCCCGGCCGTGCCGCCGCTGTGGAGGGGCCGCAGTGCCACCCTCCGGCTCCAGGCAAAACACCCCCGTCCCCAGACACCGCTCCGGCCCTGCGGGGACACAGGACCTCGGGGACAGGGGGGTGAGGAGGATGCCAGGCTGTGGCGCTCCGGCCATGCCGGAGAAGGGGTGCGGGAAATGTGACCCTGCTCTACCTGGGCGCAGCCTTCCCTAACACAGACTCAGGATGGTTTAGGTTGGAGAAAACCTCTAAGATCATGAGGATCTTTGGAAGAAATTCCTCCCTGCGAGAGTGGGCAGGCCCTAGCACAGGGTGCCCAGAGCAGCTGTGGCTGCCCCTGGATCCCTGGCAGTGCCCAAGGCCAGGTTGGACGGGGCTTGGAGCAACCTGGGGTAGTGGAAGCTGTCCCTGCCCATGACCTTTAAGTTCTCTTTCAACACTTGGAAATCCCTTTCCATGATCTTTTGCAGCTGCAGGGCATGGTTCATGCCGGGAGCCTCTGGAAAAGCTTTCCTGCAGGCTGAGGGTGATTCCCAGTCCCCTCCTGGACCCACACTGGGCTCCTGTCCTGCAGGAGGTCCAAAGTCCCAAGGGGCTCAAAGCCCAGCAAACCCCAGAGGGTCATTTGGGGTCATTTATCACCCCAAAAACCCATCTGCAGCTGAAAATAGGTGCAAATCCAGAGTTTTCCAAAGTTTTGTGGAAACAGGTGTTCCCACTGAGCATCCCCAGTCCTGGCTCAATCTGCTGCTGTCTCATCCCTGCCAATCATCCCATCCTCACTAATGATGGACAGGAATTTTACTCACCTCTGGTCCCTTCCTGGCTGCAGACAGGGATTTATTTGACAGTTCCCAAGCTCCTCTGGAGGGTTCCTGATGATTCAGGACGTGCTGGCTCTGGAGGGTTTTTTTAATGGAACATCTCCCATCTCACTTCCAATCAGCTCTGGGGCTCTGTTTCCCTCTCAGTGCCCTCCCAGATGGGACCTCTGGTGATCCTGCAGTCTGGACAGGGGCCAGCAAGTGGGGTTTATTTAGGGAAGGACATGTGGCACCACAGAGAAATGACAACCCAGGCAGAGTGAGAAGCAAGGCCAGGATCAGGAACATGGGAGAGGCCAGAAAGTTTGGAAAAAAGGGCATTTGGGGCCTCTCTCACTCCTGGAGGCACCATTTGTCTGGGCAGGAGCTCAGTCTAGGAGGATGAAGGATGTTCATGGTAGCGGAACAGGCTGTGGGGTGGTGGGGGCAGCTGTGATCCAGAGGGGACAGGGCACCTCAGGGCCTCTGGGACAGCTCATGGTGCCCCCACCCTGAGCTCTTCCTCACCCTCCTCCTCCATCTCCTCTCTGTGAGCTTCACCAGGCAGGGGAAAAGCAGAGATTGCCTGGGAGGTACTTCCAGGCATTCCATCATGGGCAGGATTTTCATCCTGCAGCACCCCCTGTCCCAAATTCTCTGGGTTTGTGGAGCAAACCGACCCTCTGAAAAGCGAGGCTGGACTTGAGAATGAGATTTTATTGACAAAACCGTTCCTATCCCTGGAAAAAGACCCTCCAGGGAAGCCAACTGAGTCCTTTCTCAGTGCAAAGGACTGGGAGAGCTCTCCTGGCAAGGGAACATCTCCAGTTCCATCAACCGACATGGGAGAAAGGGAAGTATTTTGGGAATTGGGGAAGAAATGGGTTCTGAGGCCATTTGGGGGTGTCTTGTAGAGGTGTGGGGTTTTGCCTCTTTCTGTATCCTTCCCCCATCCCCAGAGTGGCTCCTGGCTATGTTTAGGAATCTTCCCAGAAGGGAAATGATTTTGTAAACAAAGGAAGGGGGGAAATATCCATCAGTGAATCCCTTCAGTATCGGTGCTGCTTATTTTCCTTCAGTGCAAACAAAACCCACCAGCTGTCCTTTGGTGAAGGATTTTTGTGTTTCCTTCCCAGTTTCAGGCAGAAAAGTGGAGAACTTCCCTTCCCTTTGCCTAAAACTCTGCCCCGAAGCAGTGAGAACTCTGGGGGGGTGAGGTGCTACCACAGGGTACAAGATCCACCAGCACAGAGCGGGCAGAGCCTCTCCATGGTTGTTCTCAACACCCTCTGAGGGTGTTAGACCCAGAACCTCCAAAATCAGGGGGAGTTGGGTCTTTCTGGGACCACAGCCATGGAGCTGCTCCTCCAGCAGCTCCACTTCCCTGGAATGCCGTCCTGGTCAAGCTGTGAAGTCCTGGGTGGCCAGGTTGAAGACGTTGCTCTCCATGGATCTTTGCCACGTGCCCCAGTTCCTCCTGATCTCAGCCTGGACCTGCAGCAACACCACGGGCAGTGCTGGCACCCAGGGACACCAGGCAGCACCCAGCAGAGGGGACTGGGGGGCGGGCAAGGGGAGGGGGAACAGTCCCTGCCCACATGTGGCTTTGGGGCACCTCGGGGTGTCCCTGTGCCCACTGTGGTGCCCGGGGTTGGGATGAGGACACACACTCACCTCCCCGTTGAGAAAACAGTAGAGCAGAGCCACCAGGAAGCCCTGGAGAAGACAGAAAGAGCAATTTACCTCCTCCCACACCTCTGACCCACCGCAGGGCAGAGGAAATCAGTGCCAGGTTCTCCAGCCCTTGTGCCCTGCCCCAGGTGTTTGGGGGCACCCTCTCCCAAAAGAGGCCAGAGCCCCACATCCCAGGGGCTCCTGGTGTGATTTGGGGTGGGACCACGGGGACTTTGCCTGCCCATCTCACCTGGTAGGAGCCAAGCACCAGCTCGAAGTAGAGCCGGGCGTCCACACCCACGTGCTCGGGGAAGAGCGCGAACACCACGTAGTGCACCCCGAAGAGGGGGATGAGGAGCAGCGTGGACTTGGTCAGCCTCCTGTGGAGAGTGAGAGAGGTCTGGCTGCTCCTGCTGCCCCACCAGACCTCCCCAAAATCTTGGTCTTGACCCTAAGTAAGTTCTCTGTGAAAGGCAGGTCTTGGAGGCTCCAGGACTGTCCTCTGTGCTCCTCCAAGGAGGGTCCCTCTGTCCTGGGACCCCAGAGCCCACGGTGGGCATAGCCCTGTCCCCTTACATGTACTGCTGCTTGTGGGTTCTGCTGAGGTCTGGGCACCGGATCTTCTGTGCCAGCATCCTGGTGACGTTGAGGAAGATGAGGAAGTTCACCTGTGCCAGGAGGCCACGTCTCAGGCTCTGCACAGCCCCTGGCTGTGTCCCCTGGCCACGTGGGACCCGTGGCTCTGGGGTGGGACTCTCAGGGAACACACTCACAAATATGGCCAGGAGGATGGGAGCCTTGATCACCCACCAGTACAGGCTGGAGTAGTCATCCCAGCACCTACGGGACAGGAGAGGTGGGTGTGGCACCCGCTGGGACCCGTGTGGCCCAGCTGTCCCCCAGCCATTTCTCTGGCCAGTCCCCTGACCCCTTTGTGCCCCTCTTGTCACAGGACCCACCAGAAAACAGAAATAACTTTTCAGTAAAGTGCTGGCCCAGTCCTCCCCTCCTAAGCATCCCATGCCAAAGGCTCATTTCCCAGGACTTGGACTGGGACACGTGGCTGAGGTGGCCTGGAGAAGGCCAAGGGGCAGCTGCTCTTACCCGTGGTTGTCGTACTGGAGCCTGGTGAGCACCCACACCCCGACTGTGACCATGGGGACACCTGCAAGGACAGGACACAGGCAGGGGTGGTCCCTCCAGTGCTCTGGGAAGCCCCTGTGCCGCCCCTCTGTCCCTTGTCCCCAGAACATGTGTCTAGCTCAGTTCTGGATGTGGCAGGAAGGTGATGACCTTCCCACCTTCTCCAGGAGAGGAAATGGTGCCCACTGATGGTGCTGTGTCTGTGTCACCTCTTGGCCACCCTCCTGCCCCCATGCTCTTACATCACACCCAGGCACCTGGGATGAGGTGTCCAGCCCCAGGTGGGTGTGGGAAGAAGGGAGGACCTGTCCTGGATCAGGCCACGCTTCCCCAGCAGCTCTGGGGTCTGGCAGGAGCAGGTGAGTGCCCACCAAGGTCATGCAGGAGATGTTGGAGTAGGGACACACTGGGAGCAGCCCTGGAGCTCTGGCTGGGGACTCTGGCCAGGCAGGTCTCAGATCAGGCCATTCCCAGGTGGTTCCTGCCCGTGGGTGTGCAGGGATGTGCCCACGCTCACCCCAGCCAATGAGCACGTAGCCCCAGGTGTAGCTCCTGTCGCAGGTGAAGGTGAGCAGCAGCAGTGTCTGCAGGTACAGCCCCTCCACCAGCAGCCAGTAGAAGTTGGCCAGCACAGAGTACTGGAAGAAGGCGATGGCTGCTTTGCAGGTCACCTGCCAGGGGAGGAGGGATGGTTCAGGGTGCTCCATACCCTGTCCTGGGGGCACAGGGGATTGTCACCCTCCTCGTGCACCCTCTTGAGGATACCTGTGATGACCTTTCAGTGCAGCCCCAGAGACTCTGCCCCAGTCCCTCACATCACCTGCACCAGGTTCTGCTCTACCTGTGCCCCACGGGCAGGTGACTATGGGCTGGTTTTGTAGGACCTTTAAAAACCCTGTGGTCGTGTCTGTGGTGTTCTCAGCGCTGTGTCTTCACTCAGAGGTTCCTATTTTGGTTGAAAACCTCAAATCTGAGCAGCACCTGGTGCTGCTGGGGCCGTACTGAGCTTTAGCCCCACTGGAGACACCACTGGGGACACACCAGTGGGGACACTCAGCCTGAGGCCAGCGCCTGTTTTGAGGACAGAACTTGTTTCCTGCACAGAGGGAAATGCAGACCCTCCCCAAGGCCACCCACAACAGAGTTTCCTCCATCTCACAGCCTCTCTCTCTCCTCTTTGCAGTGATAAATCCACCCCGGGTCCCACCAGCCCCTGCTGCTCTCCCTGCCGCATTCCCAGTCTGTGATTGGGGATTTACCGTGGCCATTGTGCAGTGGTCGATGGACTCATCCGAGAAGAGGACGCTGTCCTTGATGAACACGGCGGTGCCCCGCAGGATGAAGGAGGTGAAGAAGTGGATGTGGATGGAATTCCTGGTGCAGTGCAGCTTCCTGCAGGAGGGAGAGATGTGCTGGGCCCGAACAGGGCAGAGAAGGTGCTTTGGTGTCCCCTTCCCTGGCTGGAGCCCAGCCCAGGGATCACTGCTGGTGATGGTCACAAAGCCCTGGAGAAGCTTTCCTGCTCTGAAATCAGGAAGGGCAGGGTTGTGCTGTGCTTGGGGCTGCTCAGGGACATGGGAACATCCCAGAAACCTCTGGAGAGCCCAAATCTGCAGCACAGGGACATCTGCAAAACCAGAAATTGAGAGAGCCACCAGGGAAGGACAACGCTGCCATTCTGCTCCTGTCTTCCCAGTTTTCCTGTGGGCAGGGATGGGTCCTGGCTGCTCCAGGAGAGGCCAGGCTGAGCGCAGCCGTCCCTGCTGGGATTTATCCTGTGTCCCTCCAGCCCATGGAGCTGGAGCAGCTCCCAGCCCTACCTGAAGCAGGAGAAGATGCCGATGGCCAGGAGCAGCGCTGCCAGCGACGTGGAGTAGCCACAGGTGTAGAGCACCTTCATGGTGACAAAATGGCCTCTCTGGAAGGAACAGCACCAGTGGAGTGAGGGGACATGGACTGGGGAGTCCTGGTGTGGGACAGGCAGGGACAGCCCGCCCCACAAGGATGGGATAACCCCGGGAGCACCTCCGTGGTTCTTTGCCGAGTGGGCAGTGTGGGGACATGGGGACATGGGGACATGGGGACAGTTCCCCACAGCCCCAGGGGTCCCACGTGCCTTGGCCTCGGTGTCATTGCTGCTGCCGAGGGTCTCCAGCTGGCAGGCGCTGTGGTAGGGGGGGCTGGGGAGGCTCCAGCCCCACTCGGTGCAGTTCCTCTGGATCAGCCCTGCAGGACAAGGAGGGACCTCAGGGGAGCCATGGGTGTCACCTTTGATGGCACCCCCAAAATGCCCGGCCTGGAACAGACAGGGACAGCAGCCTGGTACCCGTGGGCTGTCCCATCCCTCCCAGATCCCATCACCCTCTCCCAAATCCCATTGGCACCCCATCCCTTCTGGATCCCATAGCTCCCTCTGGATTCTACCGCCCCCTCTGGCCTCTGCCTGGAGCTGCCAGGAAAGCTTTGGGCAGGGTGTGAAAACAAGCACAGATCCCTCCAGTGGAAGGGAATCGGGAATTAAGGCCATAAAAATACTCATTCATCCTCTGAGGGCTCCATCGAGCCTCTCCTGAGCTGTTCCTGCCCCAGAGCAAATATTTCCCAACATTTTCCAAATTACTCCTGTCTGAGGAAGTGCTCGGAGACTGTGGAAGTGCTGGAATGCTCCGGGAGGTCTCCAGCCCTCCAGCAGGGATGAAGACAGCTTGGGAGCACTGGGATGGTGTGTGGGAAAGGAGGGCACCGAGCAGCAAGGGCATGTCCCGGTGTCACCAGGATGGAGGGTGAGGTCCCCAAGAGCTCCACCCACAGACGGATGAAAGGATTTGGGTCCTGCTGTGGCCGCTCCCTGGATCTCTGCTTCTCCCGTCCCCTGCTTGGGCTGCAATTTACACCAAGGACATTTGTTTGGAGAAGCAGGAGCTCGGAGGGAAGTGCTGGGGTGGCACAGGGGTCCCTGGAAGGATGGGTGGGTCCCGTGGAATCAGCGACCCCGCTGGATTCAGACCTTTGGACTTCTTGAAGACATTCAGGATCTCGGGACAGGCGACAGCTCGGGACTGGCCAAGGGGCAGGGCGGGCCAGCAGCTCACCCCGTCCCACTCCGTCGGGCAGCCTGGGGAGGGAGAGGACGGAGGTGACACCAGGAGGGGACGTGCGGGTGACACCGCAGCCCCGGCCCCACGCGGCTCGGCGGGAGCGCCGCCGCCGTCCCCGGTCCAGGGCCGGCCGTGTCCCGCAGGAACCGCGAGCATCCCGGCTCTGGCCCTGGGAACATCCTCTCCCTTTTAGCGCAGGACCTGGGAGTTCCTGGGGCTGCATCAGACCGATCTTCTGTAGGAATACCCTGGGTGTGGGATGGGTTGGGATTTGCCCGTGGCTCCTAAAATAACCGAGATTTATGCTGGATTTTACACCTGGAGGCTCAGCTCAAGATGTGTCTCCAAGGACAGAAGGAAATCATGCAAGGCTTGCTGCGAGTCATCAGCTTAAACAACTTCTGCTCCCCTATCCAGCACTGAATTCCTGTTTAAATCACTCTCCAATTTTCTTTGGAATGAGCACAGCCAGGCAGACTCGGGCCTGCAGGAATTTGTGATGCGGCAGCCCGGGATGAGACAAGGACATCCCATTGCAGGCCAGCTCCTGTCACAGCACAGCTCCATCATGACCTTGCAGATCCACGTTACTCACCTGGAGCCACGTCCATGCCCAGCCAGGGAATATGGAATTGGACAAGTCTGATGAGTTTGCTCTGATTTCAGCCTGGGGCAGGGGGTGTCAGTCCTGGCAGGGATGGATTTGCATCCACAATGCCAAAGTGGGGCTTGATTTTTGCTCTGGAGAATCAGGGAAGTGAGCACAGAATTGGGATAATCACTGGGAGCAGTCACTTCATTTCTTGGGGTCATGGAAGCAGGGAATCATGGAATGGTTTGGGTGGGAAGGGACCTTAAAGCTCACCCAGTGACACCCCGCCCCTGGCAGGGACACCTTCCACTGTCCCAGCAGCTCCAAGCCCTGTCCAGCCTGGCCTTGGGCACTGCCAGGGATCCAGGGGCAGCCACAGCTGCTCTGGGCACCCTGTGCCAGGGCCTGCCCACCCTCACAGGGAACAATTCCCAATTCCCAATATCCCATCCATCCCTGCCCTCTGGCAGTGGGAGCCATTCCCTGTGTCCTGTCCCTCCATCCCTTGTCCCCAGTCCCTCTCCAGCTCTCCTGCAACCCCTTTAAGCCCTGGAAGGGGCTCTGAGCTCCCCCTGGAGCCTTCTCCGAGCTGAATAGCCCCAGCTCTCCCAGCCTGGCTCCAAAGGAGCCTTTGGAGCATCTCCAGGGCCTCCTCTGGAATTTGTAGCCCCCACAGTCCAGAGGATGCCACAGAAATGGTGCAAGGAATGGAAGAGCTCTGCCATGAGGAAAGGCTGGGAGAGCTGGGGGTGCTCACCTGGAGAGGAGAAGCTCCAGGGAGAGCTCAGAGCCCCTGACAGGGCCTAAAGGGGCTCCAGAAGAGCTGAAGAGGGACTGGGGACAAGGGATGGAGGGACAGGACACAGGGAATGGCTCCCACTGCCAGGGGGCAGGGATGGATGGGATATTGGGAAGGAATAAGAAGATCCCAGAGCCCTCCCACTCTGTCCATGGGATCCAAGCCTGTCCTCGAGTCACACTCCCCACGCTGGCACAAGCAGGGAAGGGGGTGAATGCAGCTCAGGAGGGGGGCAGCAGAAACCCCAGGATTAAATCCCGATTTTAATTACGCATTCTGGCTTCTCGGATATTTTCCTGCAGTGAGATTCCTTCCCCTTTGGCTGGTACAATTCAGGTTGCAAAATGGACCTTTTGCAACCAATTTGGCTTTTCCCTGCTAAGCTGAAGGATAAATGACATTTCTTCAGAGTTACTTAAGCAATTTTACACCTTCATATGCATTTATTGCTTAATTTTTCCACTGCTATGAGATGAAACCCCTGGAATGATGCATTCCTTATTCTCCAAGTGACAATTTTTCCCTGAGATTTGGGCCATTCCACTTTTGTATGGAAACTGAGATTCAATTTAAAAGAGGATGTCCAAAAGCAGCACTTAAAAATTGGTTTTTCAAGCAGTCAATTTGTTTAAAATCCCAGATATGGGAAAATTGAGTTGCTCAAAAAATTCTTGGCAGTGAAATTTACTGAATTAGGAAGGGGAGATGTGAGATGGTGACACCATGGAGTGACCCCCAGCTGGTGGCCACAGCCCTGGCACTGGTGCAGGGGGATCAAGGGGACTCTGCCAGGGGCATGGACCAATCCAGCACTGCCATATTCCAGGAACCTCTCCCTGTGGGGGTGAGAAGACTCCAGGGAAAACTCAGAGCCCCTTCCAGGGCCCTAAAGGGGCTCCAGAAGAGCTGGAGAGGGACTGGGGACAAGGGATGGAGGGACAGGACAAGGGGAATGGCTTCCACTGCCAGAGGGCAGGGATGGATGGGATATTGGGAACTGGGAATTGTTCCCTGGGAGGGTGGGGAGGGGCTGGGATGGAATTCTCAGAGAAGCTGTGGCTGCCCCTGGATCCCTGGCAGTGTCCAAGGCCAGGCTGGACGGGGCTTGGAGCAGCCTGGGATAGTAGGAGGTGTCCCTGCTATGGCAGGGGTGGCACTGGATGGGCTTTAAGGTCCCTCCCAACCTCAACCATTCCATGATTCTCTAAATCCACTAGGACTGAGTTCCAGCTGTTGTTTGTGTCCCTCAATCCCCTCTATCCCATTCCAACTGCATTTTGGGGGTTCTCCAGGGGTTCTCCTTGCCCTTTGCCTTGGTGCTCCATTTCCCTCAAAATCCCTGCTTTTCCACATCCATGCGTGCTCTGCAATGCCCTGCCATGGATCATCCTCCAAGGACCCTTCAGGAATTTCTCCCCTGCTCCCAAGGGAGCTGATCCCAGGCTCACCCTCACCCTCCTGCCCAGTGGGTGCTGGGGTTTGGCTCTCGCTCCGGATCCTCTCCAGACATTCCGCTTCTCGCTTCTGGAAGTGGAGGACGATGGAGCAGTCGGGATGAGTCCCTCGCACCTTCAGAGAGGGGGAAAGGGCAGGCAGGAGAATAATGGAATTGTGGAATTGGGTTATGGAACTGTGGAAATGGAATCATGGAGTTGGGTTGGAAGGGACCGCAAAGCCCATCCCATTCCCCCTGCCATGGGCACCTCCCGCTATCCCAGTGGGATGTGGGCACAGCAAACCCCACATTCCAGCTCTGGGGTTCCCCAGCAGAGGTGATGGAACACTGGGGAGAATGTCCAGATCCCAAAAATGTGAGAGACATGGTGGCTCAGTGTGCAGGGATTGGATTGTCTGGGAATCCCTGCTTTGGGATTTGCCTCCTCAGCTCCCAGCTGGAGAACTGGGAGGCTGAGGCTGGACTGAGAGCAGACCAGGAGCTTTGCCTGTGCACTGCCATGTATCCCTGCCCATTCCTGTGCCCATTTCCATCTATCCATGTCCTTTCCCAAACATTTGTGTCCATTCCCAAATATCTGTGCCTATTCCCAAGCATCCATGCCCATTGCCGAGCATCCATCCGTGTCCATTCCCACATCTCTCTGCCCATTCCCAAGCATCCCTGCAGCACCTGGATTCAGGGCTGTCTGGGACAGGATCTGGGGCCAAGACCTGCCATTGGGTTGCTGATTGTTTTAGGTGCAGGGCTAGAGAGGTAAAAGCTGGAGAAACAGAGGGATGAAGTGGATCCGTGAACTTCCAACAGAGGGAAGTGTGGGGCATTGGAGCATCCCTTGGCTGAGCCCTGGCCTGCCCTGGCCTGGCCATGCAGCCACTCCTCAGGGTCCCTTCACCTCCTGCGGGAGATTTTGTTTCCTTTTCCTGCTGAACACAAGATTTCAAGGGAATTTCCACCCTAGGAAAGGCATTTTGAGGCCCAGGAATTCTCCACCTCCATCCTGCCAGTGATGGAGGACATGGATGGGGCAGAGGGGCTTCTCTCACCTCATTTTAGCTGCAGAGCTGCTGGGTTTGATTTGTTATTTATGCCAGCAGGGCCAGGATGCTGGAGCAGGAACAGGGAATGTGCAGGGCTCCCTTCCAAGCTCCCTGCAGGGCAGGGAATTCCTGCTGTGCCTCAGTTTCCCCCCCTGGAAGGGGCCTGATGCTATCAGTCTCCAAAGCCCTCCAAGCCTCCAGTGCTCCCACAGCCCAACTTCCCTTTCCCTTTCCCTTTCCCTTTCCCTTTCCCTTTCCCTTTCCCTTTCCCTTTCCCTTTCCCTTT
>VWZP01000528.1:10480-30520 GCA_013396995.1 Dicaeum eximium
ACAGTTTGTTTGTAAAGGCAAATATCCTTTCCATCCATCAATCAGTGGAATCCTTCCCACTGTTCCTTTTCTCTCTCAGTGCTGGTTTTCTCTGCCAGCAGCCCCAGTTTGTTTGTACAGACAATTCTGTCATTGCTCTCACAGGGAAGTCCTTTCAGAGGATCATTCCCAAAAATCAGGAGAGCAGGGCAGCCCTGGGATGCGATGCCAAAGGAGGGATCCTGCTCCTGGAGCCCATCCTCTGCCACACCATTCCTGCTTTTTCCTGGAGCAAGGAGCCAGCCAGGCTCCTCCAGCACCTTGCAAAAATACATCTCACCCTTGGGTCCCTCCCTTTGGAGATAATTTTCATTTCACTTTTTCCTCTTTTTTTACACTAAATTATTTGCCAGGCTTTATTTTTAAACCTGTGGAACCCACATGATCTGAATTTAAAAAGAGTTTTAAAAAAATATTTTAAAAAAAATTCATATATTACACATAAAATATAATTCTATATTAATATATAATCACATATATTAATATATATTTAGATGTACATATTTTATATATACATATTTTAATATATACATATTTTTATATATACATATTTTAATATTTTTTTTTTCTTTTTCCATCTGGAAAGCCCCCCTTGAACTCATTCCATGAACCACATTCCCCGTGACAGGGAATGAACCTAGTTCCTTACTCGATCCAAGAAAACTCAAATTAAGCTGGAAAAAATTTGGAGGAGAGCAGTTTCTGTATTTATACAGCCACGAGAGGTGCAAACACGAGGCTGAGGTTTTGCTGGTGTAAAACCGAGCGGATATTTCAAATTTTATGAACAGTCCAGAGAGTTTCTGCAGGAATATCTCCTGTACGGGCTCGTGCCTAAAACACCCACGTGATCCATGCAGGGATCGAGAATTTTGGGAGTTTGTCTGGGAATTTGCTGTGCACACACTCTGTGCCCTGGTTTTAATCCAGCTCCAAGCTGCTCTCCTCTCAATAATTGGTATTTTGGGCTCTTTTTGCACCCCTGAATTGGAGCCTCTCCAAACCTTTGTGCCGCTGGATTCCCGTGGGATGGAGGGAAGGGAAGCACCGGGGGAGCTGGACAGGCTGAGAGGGGAATTCTGTCCCTGTGCCCTGCCCAGGTGAGGCTGCACCTGCAGAGCTGCCCCAGCCCGGGATTCCAGCGCAGGAGGGATCTGGAGCTGTGGAGAGCCCAGAGGAGATCCTGGAGCTGCTCCTGGAGAGCTGGGGGTGCTCCCCTGGAGAGGAGAAGGATCCAGGGAGAGCTCAGAGCCCTGCCAGGGCCTGAAGGGGCTCCAGGAGAGCTGGAGAGGGACTGGGGACAAGGGATGGAGGGACAGGACACAGGGATTGGCTCCCAGTGCCAGAGGGCAGGGCTGGATGGGATATTGGGAATTGGGAATTGTTCCCTGGCAGGGTGGGCAGGGGCTGGGATGGAATTCCCAGAGCAGCTGTGGCTGCCCCTGGATCCCTGGCAGTGCCCAAGGCCAGGTTGGACACTGGGGCTGGAGCAGCCTGGGACAGTGGGAGGTGTCCCTGCCATGGCAGGGGTGGCACTGGGTGGGATTTAGGGTCCCTCCCAGCTCTGGGATTCCAGGATGACCCCCTGGCCGCTCCATCCCACATCCCTGCCCAGATGCCCCCGGAGATGCCCCACGGCTCCCCCCGCTCCCAGCGGGACATTCCCGGGCCGGGGGAGCAGGGCAGGAGCTGACAAAGGCATCCCTGGGGACAGCCAGCACATGTGCTCATCTCCGAGATAAGGAGATAAGGCGGCTTTTTGCCGTCGGGATTGTCGGAATTCCTTATCGGAGCATGTGTTGCTCCGCAGGAGCGCGGTGCCTCCCGCCAGGGATGAATCCGGCGGTAAATGCGATGCTCTGACCTACATTTTATGTATATGATGTCTCTGCTGCTGATAATGAGCGCTGAAACCTTGATCTATTAGCACTTCCCAGGCAATATTTCCCCCTGCTTCCCTCCTTAGGATGCTACGGAGCATTCCAGGAACAAGATGGATTTCCTTTAATTTCTGTGAAATATTGAGCCCTCTGCAAACATTTCCATTTAAAAAACTACCAGGGAACACAGGGAACACTCTATGATAGGAATCGTTCCTTTTTAAAAAAATTTTTTTTCTTTTTTTTTTTTCCCCTTTCTTTTGTTTTGTTTTGTTGGAAAGTGCTCACGGATTTACAGACAAAAACACAGATTGGGAAAATAACAACGGGGAGCCACTTTGTCCTTGCAGTTATTCCTGCCGCGGCCCCGGGGTGTCCGGAGCCCCATTCCCAGCTGGAATGTGGCACTCCCGAATTCGGGCTGGATCATCACCAGCGCTGCCCCAGACATCAGCTCCTCATCCCGTCCTGGATGGGCCAAACCCGATAACTCGGCATAAAAATGGGAGTGTCCCGAAGAAATCTCCCTTTTCCAGGATTTCCTTCTCCGGGACTCACAGATGTTGCCGGAGGGAGATTTTCCATCTGCCACGTGCCTGAAACACCAAGGAGCGATTCCCTGGAGATCAGAGGATCCTGCGGAGGATCCCGGTGCTCAGGGCACCTCCAGCTGCTGTTCCCACTCTGCTCGGAGCAATCATTGTCCCCTCCCCGTCACCACGAGCAGCCCCAGCTCCTTCCCTCCCCTTGTGCATCGAGGCTGCTCCCTAAATAATTTTTTCTTACTCCGAGCGAGTTTTCTCTCTCTCTCTTTTTAAAATAAGTCATTTATTAAAATGTATCAAGAATAATTATAATTTCTTCAGAGTGGTTTCAAGCCTCCCATCTCTAATTATTGCAGTCTCCCATCTCTAATTACTGCTGGCCTGCTTTAAGTAACTCCCTGCTCCTCAGGGTGTCCCGTGCTCTGCTCTGAGGATGCTGAGCTGTCCCAACAGACCCAGACCCTTTAGTTATTGCCTACCCAAAATTAGCAAGGCTGCCTTCAGATTGTGGAGGTTCTCACTGCTTTTTCTCTCTTTAATTAGAGCCCAGGAGGGGCTGGACACCCCCTGAAGCTCCTCTCCCCCCCAGACCCATTTCTATTTCACCTGTGGGGTTCTCAAGAGACCCCAGATGCTTCAAATGCCTCTGAAATGATGCAAAAACCATTCAGTGTTTACTAAAATCTCCCAGCTCTTTTTGTCTCATCCTTTTTTGAGTGACTTAAGCATCTCTGACAGGAATTTCTTCAAGCCTCTCCTGATCAGGGGCTTAATCCAGGAGCAGGAGATGAAAAAGAGATTTGGGTCAAGGCCTGCAAGAATTACACTCATTCCATCAGAGCCCAGGGAGCAGGGCACAGCTCAGCTCCTCCAGCCCTCACCCGAGCAGGAGAGGCTCTCCGGGGGTTAAAGCATCAGATTGATAAATTCCAGACAATAATTCCATCAAATAAACCTGAGCTTCAAAGCCTCACTCAGCTTAATTGAACCGATCCAAGCAAGAGCCCAGCTCGAGTCATCTTTTCCATTTCACAGGCGAGCCTAGAGCAGGGAGAGAAGCCCCATTTCCTGCACGGATGATTGCTTGGGAAATATTCCCTGCCTTTGCTCCTGGCTCCTTCCCAGGGGTTGGATTTCCTCGGCGCTGGTGTCGGACGGAGCCTTTGCCGTCCTTCAGCGGGAGCAGCGAGGCTGGGGAGGGGCTGGAACACAAACCCTGTGAGGAAGCCCTGAGGGAGCTGGGGGTGCTCAGCCTGGAGAAAAGGAGACTCAGGGGTGCCCTCAGCACTCTCTGCAACCCCTGAAAGGTGCCTGTGCTCAGGTGGGGGTTGGTCTCTCTTTCCAAGCAGCTCTGGCAGAACCAGAGGACACAGCCTCAAGCTGCATCAAGGGAAATTTAGGTTAGATATCAGGAAAAAGTTCTTTACAGAAAGAGTGATAAAGTTCTGGAATGTTCTGCCCGGGGAGGTGGTGCAGTCCCCATCCCTGGGTGTGTTTAACAAAGCCTGGATGTGGCACTGGGTGCCAGGGTTTAGCTGAGCTCTTGGGGCTGGGATGGACTCGATGATCTTGGAGGACTCTTCCAACCCAGTGATTGTGTGATTCTGTGTGATTCCAGGGGCTGGCAGGAGCAGCAGAGCTCCTGTCCCTGCTGGACATGGATCCAGAGCCTGCAGGGGTGCTGGGAAGGGCTCAGGGCACCCCACACACCTCTGCTTGTCCCGAGGATTCCTGGAGGTGAAATCCGGGTTGGATTTTGGACGGCAGCAGCCACACCTGCAGAGGGCTCCCAGAGAATCCCAGGGTTTAGGATCCTGGAATGGTTTGGGTGGGCAGGGACACCTTCCTGGACACTCCCAGGGATGCAGGAGCAGCCCTCTGAGCCCATCCAGCCAATCCCCAGGTTATCCCAGGCCCTGGGAGCGAAGCACCCCCTGGAGCACCGCAGCACCTCGGGGAGCTCAGGGCTCGCTTTGTGTCTCTGGCAGCCGCAGTGCCGGGGCCTGGGGGAGCCCTGAGCAGTCACTGCCACCCCAGGGGTCCCTCTGGGGCTCCCATCCAGGCTTTTCCCCCTCCAAGCACAGGGACTGATCCATGCTGTCCGGAAAATTAATCCACAAACATCAGAGGTTTGTGTCCAAAAAGGAGACAGAGGAGTCCCTTTTACTTTATTCCAATAAAGGGAGAGGCCATGGGACATTCCCCTGGGGTCTCTCAAATTTTTGGAGGACACAGCCTCCTTTTTACCCCAATTTCCTCCTTTTTATCCCAATTTCCTCCTTTTTATCCCAATTTCCTCCCAATTTCCTCCTTTTTATCCCAATTTCCCTGCCCCATTTCCCTTCTCTCTTTCTCCATTGCCTGAGGTACTTGAGAGGCACAGACTGCCCAGAACTTCCCTGATCCCCTCTAATGTATAACCCCACTTTTTCATTTTTAATTCTCATGGAATTTTATGGTTTTTCCCCATTGTTCCTTTCATCTTCCAACATCCAATTTCATTTACCAGCAAACCCACAGTTTGTTTGTAAAGGCAAATACCCTTTCCATCCATCAATCAGTGGAACCCTTCCCACTGTTCCTTTTCTCTCTCAGTGCTGGTTTTCTCTCCCAGCAGCCCCAGTTTGTTTGTAAGGACAGTCTGTCCTTGCTCTCACTGCCTTGGGATGAAATCAGAGCAGCTGCAGCAGAGAGGAACCCCCGTGTCCCAGCACAGCTCTGGTTTCTCTCGGTGTCCCGGGATAAGCCCAGGCCAGGGAAGATCCTGAGAGCCATCTGCCAGAAGCAAAGCTCCCCCTTGGAGCTGAATTTCTGAAGCAGCAAGGACATGATTTGCTCCTGGACTCGTTGGGCAACCCAGCCTGGGCCTGGGCAAGGCTCAGTGAAGAACAAAGAACAGAGTTTGTGGCACAGTTAGAAATCAGCTTAAGGGATGTAGAAGAATAAAGTAGACAGTGTGTGTGTAATAGATATAGAAGTAGGATTTAGTACCTTCACCACCTTAAAGGTGGAGATAGGCAATTTTTGTTTACATTCTTTCTGTGCTGCATAGCAATAAGGGGATACCTAGAAATATAAACAATATTGGAGCCTATCTAACCTGCCATTTTTAGCAAATAAAGGAGAACGTTGTGTCACTGTATTGTTGTGAGTGATGTTACTCAGCTGACTCCCCACAATTCCAGGGAATTTCCCCCTTCATCCCCTCGGAGCTCTGTGGGCAGGGGCTGAGCAGCTGCTGGATAAATTCCATTTATCCTTTCCTCCTACCCCTGCAGCCCCCCAGGGCCGTGTCCCTGCAGAGGGAGGTGAAACCCTGACCCACCCTGGAGCCTCCGCCTCCAGTTGGATTTTTGGCTGTTTCTTTCTGTGCTTTTATCAGGGCTCTTTTCTGTGCTTTTACCAGACGGCTCTTGTGCTATTTGCCATCACTATGAGAAGCAGGAAAAGTCAAGGAAGCAATTTTCACCTCCTAATAACTTTTCCCTGTCGTGGACATGAGCCTTGAGTATTTTTTTACAACCAGAGGCCGAATTATTGGCTGCTACAGGGTCAGAAACCTCACCAGGCTTCAGGGGAGCTGCAGCAATTCACAGGGGCTGGAAACGTGTCAGGAAATCTTTGCAGCCAATTTGGGGAAAGCAGAGATTGGAGCAAGTGAGAAACAGCAGATGCTGCAAACCCAAATTGTCAGTGCCCTTTAGCAGCTTTGGTCACCAGCCCTGCTGGGATTGAGGGAAACAGCTCCAAGAGGGAGTCCAACCATCCCCAGCACTGCCAAGGCCACCCCTGGCCGTGCCCCCAGGTGCCACACAGCTCGGAAATCCCTGCAGGGGAGCTGTGCCAGAGCTGGAAAACCTTTCCATACAGGAATATTCCCAAAATCCACCCTGAGCTCCCCTGGCCCAGCCTGGGGCCGTTCCCTCTCCTCCTGTCCCTGTTCCTGGGAGCAGAGCCCGACCCCCCCGGCTGTCCCCTCCTGGCAGGAGCTGTGCAGAGCCACAAGGGCCCCCTGAGCCTCCTTTGCTCCAGGTGAGCCCCCTCAGCTCCCTCAGGGATTCTCCAGCCCCTTCCCAGCTCCCTCAGGACAAACCATTCCTTCTTCCCAACCTCATAAATAAACCAAACCAGATAAAGCCACACGTTGCTCACCAGATCTGGCTCTAAAACCTCCAAACAACGTAGAAAACAACCCCTGAGCAGAGGACTTGGGGACATGGCACAGAGGGTGTGACCAACAGACAAAACCTCCAAGTATTTTGTGCTGGTAGCAGGGACAGGCAGAAGAGGATGAAGCAACACAAGCTGCTGGCACTTCCATGAGTTTTGGGATCACCGGGAGCTCCGAGGGCTCCTCGTCTCTCCCAAGGACAGGAACATCCAGCTCCCCTTGCTGGTGTCACCATTCCTGACCGTAACTCTGGGATTTTACAGCACTGTTGGGAAAGATGAAATAGGAAAGCCTTATAATTGTGACTGTTCAGACTCTGAGAATATGAAACATATTCAGTGAAATAGAATTGAAGGCGAGTTTGGGTGTCTCAGAAGCCAAGGCTCGGTCACTGAACAGCTGGAAAACAACAGCATGGCCAGCAGAAGGGGATCCCCTCCTGATGGAACAATGCTCTCCTCCTCACCAAGAGCCCAAGGGTCAGAGCAGACCCTGCCCGCTCGCTAGGAGGGGTCCAAAGAGTGATTTTTAGGGTTTGAAATGTAACACAGTGTGGTAATGTAGTGATTCTTATAGGCTGTATGTAAATGCTCTAGGATTTGTATCTTGTACTAGATTGGTCAGTGTAAATTGGAATATTCAGTGTAGAAGAAGATTTAATGCTTTGTACAAGAACTTCGCTGTCTTACTTCGCTTGCTCTTACTTTTACCTCTCTAATTCTTACACTCTCACTCTCTTGCTCTCCTCTCTCTCTCTCAGTGCTGCTCTGGGCTGTGCTGGCAGCTCTCAGCAGGGCCCTGTACCCACACCCTGAGCAATAAACTGCTCGCTCTGAGGGTGTGCTCTGAGGCAAAGGCTGTGTGAGTTAAGAAAGGTTTTTATGACTTAGAACAAAGGATAAGCCCACCTCAAACAGGAGATGTTTTTACCAAGCAGAAAAATACAAGAAGTAAATAGACATGGTGATGTTGTAAGTAGAAAAAAGGTCTCAGAATTTTCCACTGCAGGAAAACTGAAAAACAACTTCTGGCTTAAACTGTAACAAACTGACCTGTTGTGATTGGAGAACAGTGACATGAATATTGTAATGTTAGTTATAAACTAACAGACTGACCTGTTGTGATTGGAGAACAGTGACATGAATATTGTAATGTTAGTGATAAACTAACACACTGATCTGTTGTGATTGGAGAGCAGTGACATGAATATTGTAATGTCAGTAGTTGTGATAGGCTATAGATAACAGTAAAGGTATGGATTGGTGGTTCTGTATGAAGATGCTCAGCAAAGAAAAGTACAAAATGCATTGTAACCAGAACTGAGATGGCTTCAGCCATGCCCACAGCTGTGGCTGATGGCTTTGGGCTGGGCTCTGTCCCCCACACCCGTGGTTGCTGTCTGGGTACAACAAACAGCATTTACAGAGCCCTCTGCAGTCCCCATCTCCTTGTGGGCTCTTACACAGCCTGGCACAGCCCGGGGGCAGGGGGATGGAAAAACTCTCCAGGCAGAGGGAATGAAGCACACTTGGTTCCCCTGGAGCCACCTGCAGCTCCCTCAGAACCAAACCTCGTCACCAATTAATGCTCATTAACTCTCCTGGCTCTTTCCTGCCGCACACAACTCCTTGTTTGGGTTTTATTCACCAACGTGGGGACTGTTTTAGCATCCAGAATTTATGGCATCTTTCCATCCCTCCGAGAGCAAATGAAGAATTTGATGACAAATTCACCAATTAAGTGGGAGCAACTCAATTGACTCCAGTGGAGTTCCAGTGCCTCGTTCCTGCTAATTCCATTAGGCAGCCTTTGGATGACATTTATAGAGACAGACTTTGGCCTCCCTCCCTTAATCGGGATATGGAAGTATCCCAAAAAGCCTCTGGAGGTGGGAAACACTCCTGGCTTTCTCTCCTGAGCAAATTTAGCACCTTCTAAAGGCCACTGGCAGGTTTACTCATTATTTTTAACACATTTTTGAACGGCAGAAAACACAAACTTTGAGCTAACAATATTTTCCTTAAAAGAAAATAAAAATAATAAGAAGGGAATATTATCCCTTAAAACTCTTGCATTTTAAAAGAGATCTTCCAAGCTGTAAGGCTGTGACAATGGAAATTCTAAGTTATTTTCACTTTTAAAATAATTCTTCTGTTTTCCCTGGGATGCCCTGGAAATTCTGCTTGGTCCCTCAGTCCTGCTGCCCCTTCCACTGCAGCTGCTTTTTCCTGGCAGGCTCCAAAGCAGAATAAATGTGTTTTTTAACTAATTTGCAATAAGACTTCCTAACTTCATTAAGCAGAAACCAAATTATGCGAGTTTCACTTGAAATCAATTGGAACAGACGAGGCTGCAGCAAAAACCTTTATGGATCCATCCTACCAAGGTCTGTATTCCTAAAAATTATACTGGGATCTCTCCCAGTTCGAGGACGACCTAAATGAACACCTCATCCTGCTGCCCTGTGCTCTCCCGTGGGAAAAACCAGCAGAATCCCAAAAATCTGAAATTCCTGTCGGGAGCTGAGCATCCCATGGCCAAGACAACCTGGATCCAGGTGCAGCCTGAAGCCACGTGACGGGCAGGGAATGTTCAGGGTGAGCTCAGGAACAAAGGAGCAAACCCACAAAAACCAGGAACGGGAGCTCGTGGGACACAGGCACCCCGAGAAATACTAAAGGAATCTTAAAGGAATTATTGCTCCAGGGAAGAATTCCCCTTCCCTTTCCCCCTAACCTCCCCATTTCCTGAGTGGTGGCAGCTCCTGGTGAGCTCCAGCTCCATCCTCCCTTCCCAGGCTCCTGCTGCCAAGGTTCCATCACCATCACCTGCTTGGGCAGCGAAGCTTCTCAGGATTTCCCTCCCATTCCAATAAAACATCTCCATGGAACGAGTGGCTGAGCAGAGCTGGGGAAGCTCCAGACCAGGAGCTGGAGTGTGAGCCCTGTGCTCCCTTCCCAGCTGGCCCAGCCCCCTGGAATTCCCCGCTCCAGGGATGGATTTTCTCCTTTGCATGGGATAAGTGGAGTGAGTGGAGCAGCAAATGCCCCCCAGAACTCTCCATCCACGCGTGCTGGGCAAAGCAAAGCTGCTCATTAACCGATTCAAACCAGCAGAAATAAAATTAATCGTGGAAAAATCAGATCCCAGAAGGAAAATTCCGCTTTCCTGGCCGTCTCCGGGCCACAAAATTAAGGATATTGGGAGGGATGAATAATTTTATTGTTTTTCTGTCCAGCTTGGGATGGTGGAGAGCGGGATCTGAGGTTGGCACAGACAGCCCCAGCTCTGCAGGCAGAGACAGAAATCCAGGAGAGCCCCCAGGCTCACCAAAACTCCCATGAAACCCTGCTGGGCAGCCCAGGACCCTGATCCATGGCTGCAATTCCCAACCCCGGGAATGAGAGCAGGGGAACGTCCCTTGGCCTGGCTGTGGGGCCTGGGAGCTGCTCCGGGAGCGCTTCCCATTCCCAACCTCTGGGATCCAGGGCAGGCCACACCTGGGCACAGCCTGGTATCCCTGGAGTGAGAGCTCCCAGGGAAGCAATTCCAGTGTTATTAATAACTTCTGGAGCATGTGGAAGTGGGAGCTGTGGAGACGTGCTGTTTCCACAGAAACTGGAGGCACTGGAGGTGGGATTCTCCCGGCACAGGCACGACCTCGGAGCTGCTGCTGGGCCCAGAGCAGCCTCCCCTCACCTCCAACACCCATAAATGCAAATAAAACCTCACCAGCCCAACCAGGGAGCTGAAGAGGGAGAATTCAACACTGGGAAAAAAGTCTGGAATGTTCTTGCTGTGTGGGTCAGCACAGGGATGGCAGCTCCCGGCAGCTCCGGGCTAACAGAGGCTGCTGCCGGTGTCAGCAGCTCGCTCCCTGCATGTTTAACACTCCAGCCCTTCTGGTTCCACGATTATTTCCACACATCCCAGTCTCAGGAAGTCGAGCAGCAGCAGCTCCCAGGCCAAGATCTGCAGCTCCCAGGACATTCCCAGCTGCTCTCCCTCCTGCCGCCCTCTCCTCGAGCCACGCGGGAGCTGCAGCAGCCCGGGATGCTGGAGGATTTGGGATCCACACGGATCAGCAGGAAGGAGCTCCTTTCCCTGGAAAACCAGGCTGCTGTGGTCACCAAGGAGAGGGGATGGATCCCACAGGAGCCTGGCACTGCCGGGCTTGGAATGAGACAGGGGTGGCACTGCAGGAGTGACTGAAACCATTCCAGAAGGAGCCCTTGGGCACCCATTCCTGCAGGAGTGAGTGAAACCATTCCAGAAGGAGCCCTTGGGCACCCATTCCTTCAGGAAAGGCAATTCTGAAGTGCTGGCTCCCAAGGGAAGAGGCTGATGAATTCCCAGCTATTCCTGGAACAGCGTGAGGCTGTCAGCCCTCCTGCTGGATGAACAGGACCGGGACCAGTCTGAAATTCTCCCATTTTCCTGCTTTGCTGCACACAAATCAAACCCCTCAGGCAGAGAGGTGAGGGGAGGCCAAGCAGCTCAGGACGGCCCACTGGAATGACAGATGTGCAGCTACGGCCAATAAATCCCAATTTTAAACTCAGTTCCACTTTTAAACCAGACTCCAGCCATCACTTTAGCTGGGAAGGGAGCCGAAAATCAGACCCGGCCCAAGGGATCCTCGCTGTTCCCACACAGAATAAATCATGGCCTGACTCTCCAGCATCTCCCCCAGATTCCACAGCCAGGCCCTCCTCAATCCCGTGGATCCAATGATTTCTTCAGCACCACTGTGACTGCTGGAGCAAATTCCAGTCAGGATTTATCCAGGGAGAAGGGCTCCTGCGCTGTGGTGGAACGTGGAGCGGCGCTGCGCCGACGGGAGCCCCGAGGGGCAGAGCTTGTTTGGCAGAACATCTGTTCCTCTGCAATTCTTGTCTCTGGGAATTAACAAAGTCAGGTTCATTTAGGAGGAATAATCAGGGATATTGGTGCTTTGTCCTGAGGATTTGGCTGTGGAACAGCTTTTCCCATTAAAATGGGATCGCTGTGGGCGGGAATCTGCTCCAGCAAAACTGCCCCCAACTCTGGGTACTGCTGGGAAAAACACCTGGGGGAGAAAACATGGATAAATCCATTCTGGCGCCTGGGGGGACTCCAAGGAGGCAGCTTTGCATCCCAAATTGCTGCTGGAACAGATCTGGTCTATGGAAGATATCCCTACCCATGGAACATGGGCTTTAAGGTCCTTCCCAACCCAAACCAGTCGGGGATTCTGGGATTCTCCAAAACCCGACCTTGCTGCTGCCCCTGCTCCTGCTGAGCAGCCCCTCACCCAGCAGCTTTTCCATCTTTTCTGTCCAATCCAGCTGGAAATCCTTGTCAGCTCTCCTGTGCCAGATGTAAAGGATGTTTGTCACGCAGCAAATTTCTCCCTCTGGATGTTGGCCAGATTTTTACGAGTAGGTATTGGTGGGATATTGGGATAAATTTCTTCCCAGAGTGATTCAGCCTTGGAAGGGCTGCTCAGGGAGGTGCTGGAGTCACCATCCCTGGAAGTGTCCAAAAACCAGCTGGATGTGGCACTTTGGGATATATTTTAGTGGGTATGTGGGGTTTGGTTCAAGGTTGCACTTGATTATCTTGGAGAAATTGGAACTAAAAATGATTCTGTGGCATTCCATCCCTTTGGGGAAGGGCTTAAATCCTGAATTACTGTAAATTCTCCCAGTGGCAGGATGGAGGATGAATCCTGTGGGCAGGACAGGGATCGAAGGAAGAGTTTTTGCATTCCAGACTGACTCTGAGCAGGATCAGATCCCAGCCCTTTCCCATCTGTCAGACAGGGATGGATGTGAGCTCTTGGCTGATCCAGGCCTCTCTCCACACGGATATTTCTGTTCCCAACCTGTTCTCACCCATATTTGCAGCGCCACTGACCACACCAACAAAATGTTTAGTCCTGGACTTAGCTGGGCTGGACTTAGCTGGGCTGGACCCCGTGTCTAGGTTGGCTGGAGCACCCCCAGTCCTGGATTGCTGTCCCAGCAAACCTCTGGGGATGGGAAGGGAAAAGCCAATGCAGAAGCATCCCCTGGCTCCGGGCAGCATTCCCAGGAGGATTTGCCAGGCCAGGCCTCTGCAGGGATGAGTGGATTCCAGAGGAGTGTTCCTTGCAGCAGGATGGATGCTAGGGCACAAAACTGGCCCCACTTATGCTGATTTAACTGGAAGAGTTCATTAGGTGAATGGTAATTGCATTAATACACTCTGGAGGAATGATGAACCACAAAATTTTTCCTGATTTCAGGAAAATCACAGACTTCCGGTGACCTTCAGGCAGCTGTGTCAGGATTAGTGTGAGGAGCAGCATTCCCAAAACCTGAGCCTTCTGGGGCTCATTAACTCATCCCAACCTTCTTCCCACTGGGGATCTTTCACTTCCATAGACCCAGGGAAGGTTGGAAAAGATCTTTAACAAGGACTCCTGCCCTTGATGACCACCTGGAGGACCTGGCAGTGTCGAGGGAACGGCTGGATGGCCTTGAGGGCTTTTCCAAACTCATGATTCCGTGACTTTGTGTTTTTCTCAGGAGCTGAGCACATTTTTATCCCCACAGCTGTGGTGGAGATGTTTATTTGTGCTGCCGTGGCACTCCAAGCTCTGGACTGGGATCCAATTATGTCAAGTGTTCCCGGATTTAACGAGGGATCGTGGAGCGGCGGCGGCAGAACCAGCTCTTCACGGAACAGCTCCAGCTCCTGCTGGGTTGGCCTGGGGAATGGGAAGGGTTGCAATTCCTCCTGGAGCAGCACAGGGACACGGGAATGCCGGGATGTGTGGAACAGCTGGCTGCACCCCAGCGTGGAGCCAGGCAGCTGGAGCAGCACTGGCAGCAGTGCCCAGGAGCAAAAGACATTCAAAGGCACAAAAGCAATTATTAAAATGTAAAGACTTGAAAGAAAAACTGACATTCTGAAAAAAAAAAAAAAAAAAAAGGAACAAAAACGGGGGCCAGGACAAGTTACAATAAAAACAGCTCAGGGGGAAAATGCCTTTGGAACCAAGTGGGGCACATGAAGCCTTTGGAAAACATCAGGAATATTCATCTTGCTCTCAGCAATTATTTCAAGTTTAGAGCTCAGGTTTCTCACTGTGAGTTCATCTCTCCTTCAGTGCTTAATGAGATAATTCTAAGCTCTAAAAGCTGCCAGAAAATTGGTATGAGGGACTTTTCTGCACTTCGGTTCACAAATACTCACAAAGGCATAAAACCTTTGGAGCTGCTGCTCTCCATTGTTTCCCGTGGCTGGGCACTCAGGGTTAATTAATTCCCAACTGGAGAGCTCCGTGGTGAAGTGCAGGGCTGGTGTGAGCACAGGGTGGCACCTCTGCAAATCCCATCAAAAGAGAAGCTCTGGGAATAAACCCATCCCGTTATTTGAACCTCTCTGGAGCGTGTCCAGAGGAGGCAGCGAGGCTGGTGAGGGGCTTGGAACACAAACCCTGTGAGGAACCCCTGAGGGAGCTGGGGGTGCTCAGCCTGGAGAAAAGGAGACTCAGGGGTGACCTTATTGCCCTTTACAACTCCCTGAAAGGTGCCTGTGCTCAGGTGGGGGTTGGTCTCTCTTTCTCCAGGCAGCAACTGACAGAACCAGAGGACACAGCCTCAAGCTGCATCAAGGGAAATTTAGGTTAGATATCAGGAAAAAGTTCTTTACAGAAAGAGTGATCAAGTATTGGAATAGCCTGCCTGGGGAGGTGGTGGAGCCACCATCCCTGGATGTGTTTAAAAAAAGCCTGGATGTGGCACTGGGTGCCAGGGTTTAGCTGAGCTCTTGGGGCTGGGATGGACTCGATGATCTTAAAGGTCTCTTCCAACCTGGTGATTCTGTGATTCTGTGATTCTGAGATGCCATTTGCTGCCGCCACACTCCTGCAGAATGATCACAGCTCATCAGCAGAATGGCTGTGTCAAGGACGGGGATTCCCGGGAAAGAAAGGGCTGCTTTTCCCAGCTCTCTGGAATGTGAGGGGTGCAGATGCTGCTGAAGCCCTCAGGAGGAGCTGGGACAAGGAAATGCAAATCCGTGCCCAGGGGAGGGATGGATGCAGATGAAGAATACGAGGAGTTTTCTGATCCGGCCTGGGTTTATCTGGGGTCATGGGACAGGAGCAGCTCTCGGGTCCCAAATCCAGGGATGAGCTCCAGGATCCAACACGGAGGTGGGGAACCAGCATGGTCTGGTTGGTGGGACACCTCGCCAGGGACTCAACTCCTGCCTGGGGCAAGGTGTGGCTCAATCTCCACCTCTGGGACACGTCTCAGGGAGAATTTCTTCATGGAAAGGGTGCTCAGGTATTGGAAAGGGAGGAGGGCATGGAGTGCCCATCACTGGAGGTGTCCAAGCAAGGCCTGGAGGTGGCACCCAGAGCTCTGGGCTGGGGACAAGCTGGGATCAGGCACAGCTGGGCCTTGGTGATCCTGGAGCTCTTTTCCACCCTCAGTGAGCTGGGATTCTGTGACTGGGATGCTGCACAGACGTCCCCATCCGTGCCACTGCTTTCCCTGCCATCAGCTACGGGTTGTGCTGTGATTCCATGACTTTTCCTTGGTGAAACAGGCTCCAGCCTGCAGGCAGCACCCCTCCACCAGCCCTTCTGCTCCCAGGAGCGTGCAGGGAGAAGGGAACACCAGGAAAGCTCCCCTGGGCACAGCACTTGTCCATTCTGCATTAAAATCATCCAGACCGGTACGAGGGATCTCTGCACCGGCCACAGAAAACTTCGGGTTTTGCCTCAATTCATCCCCTCACTGCAGCTGAATTCCAGAGTTTTACTCCAGCAGAGAGGGCAGTGGACAAAAATCCCTCCTGGGCAGTTCAGACACAAACCCGAGGTGCTGGAGGTGCTTTTCCCCTTCCCACACTCCTGCAGAGTTGGCTCTTCCCGTGGCTGAGGCTGCTCCTGGGAGACTCGGGGCTATTCTTAGCCCAGGGAAGGAACGGCGCTGTCACAGCATGGAACAGGGAATAAAGGAGCTAAAAAAGGAGCCAGGGATGAATGACTTCACTGGCATTTTGCCTCACAAGTTCATATTCATGTTGCAAAAATATTTATTTGCCTTCTCGGCCTATCGATCGGAAAGAATCAAATCGACAGCAAAAAGAATCAAATCCAGTTAAACTTAATCAACTGCCTGGCATCTGGGAAAGTGGCATTTCAGGGAGGAGGGGGGAAATCCATAGTTATTGGATTCTGAGGGCTGAAGGTTGTGAACCTGGATACGCAGAGATGTTCCTGCTGTTTTCCCTGGAGAGGCAGTGTCGGGTAAGGTGAGGACTGGGGACCACTGGGATCACTGGATCCATCCCCCACCAGGACACCCAGCTGTGCCCCTGGGAGGCTGCAGCATTCCAGGTGTGCATCCCACGGAACCACAGAGTCACTGAGGCCAGAAAAAGGCCCCCAGACCATCGATTCCGACTGGATTTGCTGATGTTTGTGACAAAACCCAGAGCAAAGACTTCCCTTGGTGTGCCCAGGAGCTGTGTCCCGCACACGGCAGATCCCTGGCTGTGGAGCAGGGCTGGACAGAAAATCCCTGCTGTGGTGGAATGTCCCCCAGCACAGCCAGGGCATGCAGGAGGCTGTGAGTAGCACGGTGTCCCTGTCACCATGGTGTCACCGTGGTGTCCCTGTGACTCCTCCCAGCAGGGCTGCAGAAGGTGCTGCCAGGTCTCAGTCAATCCTCAGTGCTCCAGCCCAGCCAACAACTGCTGCAGCCCCAGCCACCCCTGCCCAGGTGTTGGAGAAGATGAAATAGGAAAGTCTTACAATTGTGATTGTTCAGACTCTGAGAATATGAAACATATTCAGTGAAATAGAATTGAAGGCGAGTTTGGGTGTCTCAGAAGCCAAGGCTCGGTCACTGAACAGCTGGAAAACAACAGCATGGCCAGCAGAAGGGGATCCCCTCCTGATGGAACAATGCTCTCCTCCTCACCAAGAGCCCAAGGGTCAGAGCAGACCCTGCCCGCTCGCTAGGAGGGGTCCAAAGAGTGATTTTTAGGGTTTGAAATGTAACACAGTGTGGTAATGTAGTGATTCTTATAGGCTGTATGTAAATGCTCTAGAATTTGTATCCTGTACCAGATTGGTCAGTGTAAATTGGAATATTCAGTGTAGAAGAAGATTTAATGCTTTGTAACAAGAACTTCGCTGTCTTACTTCGCTTGCTCTTACTTTTACCTCTCTAATTCTTACACTCTCACTCTCTTGCTCTCCTCTCTCTCTCTCAGTGCTGCTCTGGGCTGTGCTGGCAGCTCTCAGCAGGGCCCTGTACCCACACCCTGAGCAATAAACTGCTCGCTCTGAGACCAGCCTGGACTTACAGAGATCCCTGCTCTGGGTTTGTCCCATCACTGACCATCCACAGACCCACACCCAGGGATTGTTAAACACTTCCAGAGATTCCTTCCTCAGGGCTTCCAGCAGTATTGGAATCCTTCCTTAACGAGGTGATGGTGTTCTTGGCCACTGCTGATGCCACAGGGTGGATGTGGAAGCTTTCAGAAAAATGAGTTACAGGAACCTGGAGTTGAAACAAACCCCAACCAAATCCTGGGCATAAGGAAAAAAATCCTCCTTTAACTTTTCCTCCCTCTCCACATGTCCCACGTGCCCTCTCCTGCTGGTAACAGCTCAGCTCGGAGCAGCCACTTCTGGAGGAGCAAAAATAGGGCACACTTAGTTAAGAGCAATTTAAACATGACCTTGCTCCTGGTGCAAATGAAATCAAATCCTTTCAGAAATCTGTTAACTACTGATGAGTGACTCTGGGGAAGAGCTGACATCTCCCAGCCTAACCTATTTTTGAGTCTAGACATGCCAGATGTGTCCTGCCTCTGGTTCCTGGAGTTATTTTCTGCTATTCAGGGATGTATTACAGCATCTGTGACAAGCTACAATGGATGAGATCAGTGAAATTCCGGGACTCTCCACATGATTTATGGATATTAGCAAGGCTCTCTTAAGTGATTTACTCACATCCAACCTGCTGCTCCAAGCTCAGTCCTGCAGCTCCAGAGAGCTGTTTTCCAGGGAAAAGGCTGCTCCCTCCATCCCCACAGCACAGAGCCACAGAATATCCTGAAGGGATCCATAAGGATCAATGAGCTGTTTTCCAGGGAAAAGGCTGCTCCCTCCATCCCCACAGCACAGAGCCACAGAATATCCTGAAGGGATCCATAAGGATCACCAGAGCCCAGCTCCAGCACCACCAACACAAAAGAAATAAACCCAAAAGTAACTCTGTGTTCTCAAAACCCTTGAACATCTTTGTGCAGAAATGTGAGCAAGAAAGAGAAGAGGACAATGTGCTGCTGTCATCAAACAGAGGCAGTTGTGAATATTCCAAGTGGTTTTCCCAAAAAACTCCAATTAGAGACTACAACTGCCTCGAAAGTGCACTGAATTTGATTCTTGGCGCTTGCAATAATTAGGAATTACATCCTTGGCTGCTCTTCCAGCTCTGCATTAGCAAAGGGATCCTTGTAGTGCTGGGGAGGGAGCACCAAGGGGGAGGGAGCCACGCCCTGCAGAGGGGACACAAATCCCCCATCCCTGCAGAGGGGACACAAATCCCCCTGTCCCTGCAGAGGGGACACAAATCCCCCGTCCCTGCAGAGGGGACACAAATCCCCCATCCCTGCAGAGGGGACACAAACCCCCTGTCCCTGCAGAGGGGACAAAAATTCCCTGTCCCTGCAGAGGGGACACAAATCCCCCTGTCCCTGCAGAGGGGACACAAACCCCCTGTCCCTGCAGAGGGGACACAAATCCCCCTGTCCCTGCAGAGGGGACACAAACCCCCTGTCCCTGCACCACAAACCCCCTGTCCTTGCAGAGGGGACACAAATCCCCTGTCCCTGCAGAGGGGACACAAATCCCCTGTCTCTGCAGAGGGGACAAAAATCGCCTGTCCCTGCAGAGGGGACACAAATCCCCTGTCCCTGCAGAGGGGACACAAACCCCCTGTCCCTGCACACACAAATCCCCCTGTCCCTGCAGCACAAATCCCCTGTCGCTGCAGAGGGGACAAAAATCCCCTGTCCCTGCAGAGGGGACACAAATCCCCCTGTCCCTGCACCACAAAATCCCAATCCCTGCCTCGCTTCCTTCACACATGACAGGTTCTCCAATACCCACCAATAAATTATTCCTAATGAGAAATTATTTAATAGACTGAGCAGAATTTCTGAGCGTGACCTGCTGAGGATAAAACCAGCACGGAGGCTGCATCCCTGTAAATCCCAGCCCAGGCCCTTCCCACTGGCAGCACCCCTCAAATTTGGGGCAAACATCTGGGCTCAGGAAGGGCTGCAAGAACCTGTCTGTAATTCAGGCACTCCAGCCCAAAGTATGGATTTGGGTGCTATAATTCCACCTGCTTAACATAAATACTCTATATAAAATTAATTGTAAGTGAAGGTCTCCCCTCAGAGACAGGGGATGGGCTCAGGCTTCAATTAGGACCAGAACACATTCAGAAAAAAAAATAAATTCTGCCTTCATTTGCTTCAAAGATTTGTGAGGAAGACAAGAGATGTGTTACATGGTTATTCCCTTTAAAAGTAATTTTCCAGCCAAAACATAAAAAATAGATTTAAATGATGTTTCTCCTGTTCAAAGGCAAGAAGAACAAACCTGAGCCAGCCTGGTACAGAGAGAAAAAGACATTTCCATGTTCCTAATGCAAGTTTTCTGTCATTTTTAACTTTTTTATTAAAACAGGTCAAAATATGAATGGAGATTTTTTTTTTTTAAAAGAAAAAGCAAGTCTTTCACATTAGAGCTGTTGTATAAGGTTTATCCCAAAGCTTGCCCTCATCCAGGGAGCTCAGTGCCTGTTCCTGGTGTGCCTGGAGACTTTGGGACACTCCTGCAGTGCCTCACACAGCTGGGAATGCCACAAACAGCAGAATAACAAAGCACAGGAGCACATGGCAGTGCGGAACAGGCAGCAGATCCTCCTGCCCACATCAGTTTATATTTTATTACACGTGGGCAGGAGCAGGCCCCGGCCCAAGGCCTGACTGCGCTGCTCCTGCTGGGCAGGCCGGGACCTCATTTCCCTCTTTCCCTGATTACAAATAAATCCCCTTTTAAAACACTGACAGATCTGGTTTTGCTCTTGGTTTTTAATTATCCTTTTAATCTCCCCGAGTGCCTCGGGGCCTCTTTGGTGCGGGGCTGGGGTGGACGAGGAGGCCACAAAGGCCCAGTTTAGGGCACAAAGGCCCAGCTTAGGCCACAAAGGCCCGGCTTAGGGCACTAAGGCCCGGCTTAGGGCACAAAGGCCCAGCTTAGGGCACAAAGGCCTGGCTCAGGGCACAAAGGCCCAGCTCAGGGCACAAAGGCCCAGTTTAGGGCACAAAGGCCCAG
>VWZP01000528.1:50473-61592 GCA_013396995.1 Dicaeum eximium
CACAGTGACCTCTGACCACAGTGACCTCTGGCCACCACAATGACCTCTGGCCACCACCACAGTGACCTGGAGCCATCACACTGAGCTCTGGCCACCACCACAGTGACCTCTGGCCACCACCACAGTGACCTCTGACCACAGTGACCTCTGGCCACCACAGTGACCTGGAGCCACCACAGTGACCTGCAGCCTCCACACTGACCTCTGGCCACCACAGTGACCTCTGGCCACCACAGTGACCTCTGGCCATCACAGTGACCTCTGGCCACCACAGTGACCTCGGGCCACCGCAGTCCCCGTGCCTCCCCCCAGCTGGGCAGGGTGTTTGATTGCTCATACATATTCAGCAGCCCAGAGGCTGGAGCTGGAGCAGAGCAGGGCAGGATGTCCCAGCCTGGCCGAGCCCAGGGAACAGGGAATTCTGGAGGAATTCCAGGATGGACACACATTTATTGCAAACACCAAGCAGGGCCAGCAGGAGCCTGTGCTGTCCCCTGGGCCAGCCCCCACCTCCACCACACCACCTGCATGGTTTCTCCTCCTTCCAAGGCTCTCATTATTCCAAAGTTCTCCCAGTTTTCCACACAAAGGGCCAAGCCCTTCTCCTCCTTGTCCGCTGCCACTGGAGCAGGGCTGGAATTCCTTCCTGTTCTCAGTTAATGGTCAGGCAAGTCTCTCAGTCTATCCAAATCTGCTCTGCTGAAATGAAGAACTTTTTAGAAGTCTATTTAAATCAAATAACCTCCTCTTGCATGAAGGTCATTTTTAACAACAAGCTCTAACAATTTTAGAACGGCATCTCCCCCTTTTCAGCCAGGGAATATTTATTTTAAAAATCTGTTGGCTAAAAACTGAATAGTTGAAATTGATAGGAAGGAGACCAGCTGATAATAGTGTACGGTGACCTAGAAAAAATTCAAATTACTGCCATTTTTGTCCACAGCTTACGAGCAAATGAAGTACAAGAACTTGCCAAAGTAGAGCTGCACACAATGAATTCAAAGCCCACTCAGAGAAAACAGCACTGGAGGGTTGCTGAGGATGCTGGAGCTGCACTGACAGGTGCCTGATGGAGAGGAGCTGTCAGAGCCTGCTCTGCCCCCAAACACTGAACTTCCCCCAAATTGCCCTTTTTAAAATGCATTTTGAAATTAAATTCCACGGAACTGAACGGATTACACAGCTCCAAGGCTGCACTGCAGCTACACGAGAACCAGGAATATGCCAGGAAGATCATGGAATGTTGGAATGGGTTCAGAGGGACCCCAAATCCCACCAGTGCCACCCTGCCATGGCAGGGACACCTTCCACCATCCCAGGGTGCTCCAGCCCCAGTGTCCAGCCTGGCCTTGGGCACTGCCAGGGATCCAGGGACAGCCACAGCTGCTCTGGGAATTCCAGCCCAGCCCCTGCCCACCCTGCCAGGGAACAATTCCCAATTCCCAAGATCCCATCCATCCCTGCCCTCTGGCACTGGGAGCCATTCCCTGTGTCCTGTCCCTCCATCCCTTGTCCCCAGTCCCTCTCCAGCTCTCCTGGAGCCCCTTCAGGCCCTGGCAGGGCTCTGAGCTCTCCCTGGATCCTTCTCCTCTCCAGGTGAGCCCCCCCAGCTCTCCCAGCCCGGCTCCAGCCCTCTGATCGTGCTGGTGCCTCCTCTGCAGCTGCTCCAGCAGCTTCACGTCCTTCCTGTGCTGGGGAGCAGCATCAGCAGGCACTGCAATTAAATGTAATTAAAGTGTACCTGATTTCCCTCCCTGGGGCACAGGGTGAGGAAGAGGAGGCACCAAACCCCTCTGGAGCTCCTGCAGAGCTGCTCTGGGCCCTGCCTGGCTGCTCCTTCTCCCCCAGCAGGGACACGAGGGTGGCTCTGTGTCCTCTGCCCTCGCTGCTGTCCACGGGAGCTCCGTTTCCAAGCAGGACAGAGCCCGCGCCATTTCAAGGTCAAGTTCTACCAATAAAAGTGGCACCTGCCCTAGAACTAACCCAGGGCACACCTCAGCTTCCAGAGCCAGACTAACAGGGATGGGGGAGCCCATCCCACACCCCCATCCTGTCTGGCTGGGGTTTCTTCTCGTTTGAGGTCTTTTGGGTCAGTTTTGGGGTTTTGTTTAATTCCTGCTCGAGCTCCTGCTCTAATCCCAGCCTGCCCAGGACTCCTGGGTCTCAAGGACATCTTAATTACCTTTTCCCACAGCCTTTGGCTACTCCCCAGACTTCCAGGAAGGATTTCAGAGTCTGCAGGGTGTTTGGAGATCTGGCCTGGATCAGGAGCTCAGGGATCACTCACAGGACCTCCAACCTCTGTCTGCTCCTGAGAATCTGCACCAGCCCTCTCCCTGAGCAGGCAGCTCCCAAACAAGGTATTTTTGGGATTGAAACCTCTGCCAATGGGAGTCTGGAATGATCCATTCCTTATAACAGAGCCCAAACCACCTTCTCACAAACAACAACTTCAATTTTATAAAATGATACCCAAGGACTCAAAGAGTTTGGGAGTTCCGGAAAAAAGGCTCACCTCGTTTCACCCCACGGGGATGAAGTAGTACTAAACCACCAAATCCAGGGAGATTTTGGATTCCAAAGCCTGGGAAGGGGAAAAGCAGCGCTGCTAACGCACACAAACAGCGATGCCCTGAGATGAAAACTGCAGGAAGGTTTCTCACGATCAGCTTTGGCAGCAGCGGCATCCCACAGACCCTTCCCGCTGCTCCTGCTGCTCCTAGGCTGAGCTTTTCGGGATTAGGAAAACAACACCACCACCGTGCGGCCGGGATCAGGGACAGACGGCAGGGGAGGAGGGCTGGCTCCTTCCCTGTCACATCCCGCAGCAATTCCCAAAGCCGCCTGTGCAAAGCAGGGATGAGCCCAGGCTGCTCCTGTGCAGAGCAGGGCGTCCCACTCCAAACTCTGGCCTGCTCTCAATTTCTGGGCTGTTCCCAATCCTCCTTTTCCAGGTGTTACTGCAGTCAAACCCAGGGATATCCTGCAAGGTGTGTCTGTGGCTCTTGGGAGAGGGGGAACCTCCACTGCCAAACCAACCCCAGTGGAATTGGAAGGCTGGAGCAGGGATGGGTTGTACCCCTGGGGATGCAGAATTCCAGACTGGTTTGGGTTGGGAGGGACCTTAAATCCCATCCCATTCCATGGCAGGGACACTGCCACTGTCCCAGGCTGCTCCAGCCCCAGTGTCCAGCCTGGCCTTGGGCACTGCCAGGGATCCAGGGGCAGCCCCAGATTTTCCTCTGGGAATTCAATTCCAGAGCTTCCCCTCCATTCCAGCCAGGAATTCCTTCCCCCATCCCATCTCTCTCTGCCCTCTGGGAAGCCACTCCCTGTGCCCTGGCACTCGCTGCCCTCTCCCTCCTTTTCAAAGCCCCAGCTGGTTTGGATTTTGGTCCCCTTTTCCGAGGCAGCCAGAAAAAAACCAGAATATTTCCAATGCTTTCCCTCAAATTGCATTCCATGGACAGGATGGGATGCACAGGTCACAGCCAGGGAATAAGGGAAGCAATTAGAAAATTAAACTTCCCAGACACCTGCAGGAATCTGCAGCATTTGAAAAGACCATGGACTATTCCCAAGAACAAAGTGCTTCGTGTTTCCATCCTCCTCCTGCTTTTCCAAGCTGTCTGGATCTTCCAAGCCTTTTGAGTAGCTCAAGAGAAAAGTAAATTTCCATTTTTTCCCCCAACAATGCAGCCTCAGCCATGGAACAGCAGCAGAAACAGCAGCAGCAACATCCTAAAGGTTGTGTGAATGCAAAACCTGCTCACTCCAGCTGGAATCCTGCAGGCACTGGAGGAAATCTAGGAAAATCCTGGAAAAAAATCTCAGTAAATATTTATTTGCATTCCCTAATGAGCAAGCCAGCTTCTCCCTGCTGGTGTTGAACATTCCTGACAGTGCCACCTTCCATCCCAGGAACATCTGCATCCCAGAGCTTGCAGGGGACACGGGAAGCCCCAAAGCCATCGAGGTGAAAGCCTGGAAAGAGGGACAACATTCCTGTCACTAGAGAGCGTGACACGAACAGCAGAGAGACTGCCACATTGGACCAGGGCAAGGTGGAGAAAAGAGAAATTTATTTTGGGTTAACAGAGTTATATAGTGTTTTGACAAAGGCCAGGGATTGGAGAGAAAGGTCACCACCTCTCCAACCACACTGGTCAATAGAAAAGTCTATCAACCTTTCTCCTCCCAGGAGAAGGAATGAAAAACAAAGGAACAGTGAAGAAAAACATCTGCATGTTTACAAAAAACCTCGTGAGAAACTTTATCATAGAAACTAAAACATCAGAAGGCTGAAACTCAGGGTGACACATTCCCATTTCCTCCCTGCTCCCGAGGAGCAGCACAATCCAAGCCCTCTGAGAATTCCCATTCCAGCAGCTGTCCCTGAGAGCCAGGAGCTGGGAGCCCCCACTCCCCATCCCAGTGAGATCCCACCCTGGCAGCCAGGGGCTCGCAGCTCCTGCCCTCGGGAACATTTCAGAGCACTCTGTCCATGTGCTACCACCAGGGAACCGTTCAGTGACAAAATATTTGGAGTGAACCCATGGAGAGCAGGGCAAGGGAAATGAGGCTGGGATGGAGCAGCAGCTGCTCCACTTTTGGGGAATAATGGAGCTGATGAACTCGTTTGTGAGGGAGCTGGGCACAGCTGCAGCTCCTGGGAAAAACAACGGCACAAAAGGCTCATTCTCCAGCCCAGCTCCACCAAACTGCTCAGAGCTGGGCTTGGGGGCTCTTGGGGGTTTTATTTGTCATTCACTGCTCTGGGGGACACAGAAAACTTCTCCATCTGAAGGAGCTGCCAGTTAAAGGCCTGGGGCAGAGGCAGAAAAGCAATTTTTTCCTAAAATTACAGGAGTAATCCCATTGAATCCTATAAGACCATGTCAGACACCTTAAAGGCAAATTTTCTACCGAAGTGCCACAGACCAAAACTCTCTGCAAATCTTAAGTACAGCTATCAAATAACCAGAGCAAACTTTCATTTGTTGTTACCACAGTTTGCACCTTCCCTTCTAACAATTATCTCAGGAGTGGATGTCACACAATCCCAGTCACATCCTATTTACCCCAACTCCCAGGAAAAATCTGATTGATCCCCATGAAGCTGGATGGTTTCCCTCCACTTGTTTTTTCCCTTGGAAAGTCAAAGATGCCTCAGACTTCCTGAGTCAGCACCTTTGGATGCCATGAAAAATAAACCAGGTTTTCATCATCAGGCATTTCCAGCTTTTCATTCCACCCTGAACTTTCTAAGGCAAAAAACCTCAGCACAGGCAAGGGCAGTAACAGGCACTAAGAAGTCCATAAAATATCATAAAATATAAATAAATAAATACCATATCCATAAATATAAATATAAAAATTGAAACTAAAACGATTCCTAAATGTGGATAACTATCCAGGGAATTTCCTGCAGTTTGATCCAGGTGGGTCTGAGGGGCAGGATCCCACACCACGGAAGGAAGTGCTCCCAAAACTGTGAATATTCAGCTTTAATATCCCTCCAAGCCAGCAAAAAGCAACCTCATCTGAATCTCTACACCACACTTAACATCACTATTTAATTAAAACTTAAGCCAAATGACTGGAGGTGGGGAAGCACAAGTTAATTAACATATCATGACACAGTACATAAAACCCTGGGACAGAGGCATAAATAATAAACCTGAGGCGAAGCACAAGGGCTCTCATTTAGGATTGGCTCAAGGACCTGCATTAATTAGGAGTGGTTGAAGCCAGGACTGCTCATGTCTCTGCCTCCAGCCAGGGATTCAGACACTTAGCTCAGATCAATATTAAACTCAGGTACAGCAGCTCAAATCCATATTTCCTGTCATTTTTGTGCTCAGCACCTTTGGATCCCCTGAAAAATAAATCAGGTTTTCATCAAAGCTCCATCCACCAGCATGGTTGTGGGCTGGGGTTGTTAATTATAGATTAAACATTCCTTCAAGACTTTGAACCCAACCCAAATAAACCAAACCCAGGATTTCTGAGTATCCAAAGATTACACAGCTTCACACACATTTTAATTGTTGGGATGGATTGAACATCACATGAATTCTCTCTTGCAAAATGCTCTTTGTGCACATCACCCTAGAGTGAATTAATGTTTGTGTCACACCCACTACAGCTCTGTGTTTTGTTACACACAATCCTCTCGCCCCCTTGAGAGGATTTTTTTCTCTTATATTCAATAACAACAAATAGCAGGCTGTGAATTGATTATTATTTCTAAACTGGATGCCCCAAACATTCCTCCTCGATGTATTTATTATATTCAGCTCAAAATTTACACTCTAATAGGTATTTACATCCTTCAAGTTATAAAAGGCAGATAAATTCAATGCCTACAAGGTTAAGGGATTTGCAGCCATAAAAATTGTCGTATTATTCAGGACTTCAAGGCTTTTCTTTATGGTTTTACAAACCAGCTACACATTGATGTGGTTTTATAAAACACTACAGAAGAGCTGCTCAGAAATCTGTACTCAAGGAACAGAACTAAGAGGAAGGGGAATAACCCCGTGCTCAGGGGGAAAAATGCAGAATTCCTCGGCCTCTGAGGTGTCCTCAGCTGCCCTTCTCACACCAACCCTCCTGAAACTTTGCCCCTGTCCAAGCACAGTCCCTGCAGCTCGAAAAAGCACCAAATCAGCTGAAATGACGGCAGCTGATAAATTCCACACTATTGTTTTTTCTAAGAAAAACCCTTTATTGTAATGAAATGCTGGTGATTGCCGCAGTTTGGCTCCAATGTGCATTTCCCACAGGCACATCCAGCCCGGATTGGGTTCTTTGTCTACAAAATGTTGCTCTTCTAAAGTCTGTACCACACATAAAAAACCTAAAATCCAGCCCTTACTCTTTAGCACCCAGAAAAAACGATGTATAATACTCTTGGGGGGAGGGATTTGAAATGTTTAAATGCACAGCTGAGCTCTTCCCTCGTTATCTCAGTGCTCAATGAGAGCTGGGAGTTAAGGACTCTCATCTTTCAGCTCTTGCACATTTTTGAGCTGCTGGTTTCACTTCACTCAATGTCAGGCAGTTTGCTTTGCCAACGAGTGGGGAAGCTGTTGCCCAGAAATCAAAATGTGGAGAGATGAGCAGGAAGGAGCTTTGTGAACAGTGCCGCAGTGTGGCACACCCGAGCTGGTGTTTGTGCATGGAGAACAGGGAAATCAAGGCTGGAGCACATGGAAAACTCATTGTACAGCCAGAAAAACTGGCTCCAAAGAGTATTTTTGGGGACCTGGAGGTGCTCTCAATCATTTTTAAGGCTGCCTACGCTTCCAGTTGATTGGCTGGCTTCATGGCTGTACAGGGATAAAAATCCACAACTCCTGCCCCTGTGGAGCCATTTCCTTAAAGCAGGAAAAGAGCAGGAGGAGACTTGAAATTCAGCTGTGACAGCAGAGAGAATTCCAGCTTTGTCCTCGAGGAAAGTCACTAAAACACTCGAGGCTGCAACAGGATCATGCTGCTTGCAGGAGAATGAGGATGAGGAATTGTTTGGGTTGGAAAAGCCCTCTGAGCCCATGGAGTCCAACCATTCCCAGCACTGCCCCATGTCCCCAGGTGCTGGCGATGGAGAGGAGACGGGGAGACTGAAGGTCCATCAGAATCCGATTTTATTGGGGACTTACAAGGTCGTATATACTATTTTAGGAGACTAACAATGTGTACTACAAAGATTTAGGTAAAATCAAATACACAAACGTATGCATATCACAATATTCCTTGGCTGTCAGTGGTTAATGAAATTTCCTCTTCCCAGACAGCTGTCTGATTGGATCTTCTTGCAATCTTAACTCAGTCTCAGAGATCTGTTTGCTTTTGCCAAGGCATCTTGTTTATCAGTTCCCTTATGCTAATAAGGTCCAAGGTGCTATCAGACTTGTGTATTCCCATATCCAGGTGCCACATCCACATGGCCTTTAAATCCTGCGGGGGTAGGGACTCCTGTTCCAATGTCTGCCCTCCCTTCCCATGGGGAATTGTCCCAATATCCCACCTAAACCTCCTGGCTCTGCAGCACTCCCCAGAGCCCTGCAGACATCCCTGGCTCTGCAATCTCCTCAGTGCTCCAAGAGAAGCAGCTGGACACCGTGTTACATCCCAGGGCAGCACGAGCTCGGATGCAAACACACCCCGAGTCACGTTTTGAAATGACCTGGGAGAAGGAGGCTGGGAGCTGCTCCAGAGTGAAACAGTCAGAGTCAGCACTTTGTGCAGGTTGTGCACAGGAGGCTTCCCTGGGGTAATCAATACATTGATTGATTCTCTTGCCCAGGTTCACAGCCTGGGTCAGGGGAAAAATCAATCCCATCTTCTGTCCTGGCAACCACTCAGTGTGGTTAGAAAGGAAAACAGGAGGGGAGATGCTGTAAAATATCAGTGATGGAAAGTATTTTAATCTGAATTAAAGCATCAGGCTTTTAATCTAATAAGAGAATACACACTGTTCTTATTCTCATCAGTAATTCTGGAATTCTGACTGTTCCCAGCAGGTGCTGCAGCTCCCAGACCTGAGAGGAGTTACCGGGGCCAGCTCTGCCTGGCACCTGCAAACAAAAGACACAAAAGCAGCAGAGCCATCCCTGCCATGTGCTGGTTATTTACTGGGGAAGCCACTGTGAAGCCAGGTTTGTGTGTTTGGCTGCTTTGGCTCTATTTGTGTTTTCTCCTGGCTGCAGGCACCCATTGCTCTGCTCCCCCTGCAATGCTGTTGTGTTTTCTCCCTGCAGGAAGGGCCTGGCCCTCCTTAGAACAGACTCTGAGGAGTCTGGGTGACTTTGTTGGCCCTACAAGAAGTGTGAGAGCTGTGGCTGAGGTGTCTGAGCAAGGGATGGCTGCATTGAGGTGAAACGAAGCATTTGTGGGGTATTTATGGCTCCCAGGTTCCAGCAGTGGGGGCCTGGGAAAAGGAAACCCCCCAGTGAAAGCTGTGCTGGTGTAATGTGCTGGTTGAGGGTTTTTGGGGCTGAGGGTGCCTCTGGGTGCTCCTGTCAGCAGGAAATGCCCAGGCTGAGGCAGGGCAGGTGGAAGAAGACACTGGAGGGCAGTGAATGCCCTGAGCCGTGGGTGAGCTCCGAGCTGGGCTCGTGGGATGCAGGGGCTGCAAGGAGGGGACTGTCCCTCTCTGCTGGGACCCCTCCTGCTTTCAAAGGCAGGGACTGCCAAGGAAGGTGGGAACATTCCTGGAAGGGAAAGGTGACCCCTCCTTTCTCAATCATTGTAACTCCAAATCATTTTAACTTTGAAATTACAGGGCTTCCAGGTGAATGAATGAGAAAGGAAATGATCTTTACTGGCAAATACATAAATAAATAAATATCAACCAGAACAAACAACAGGCAAAAAAACAAGCTGAAGTTTTCTAACCCATCAAGCAACATGCCCTTTGGTGCAGTTGTGGCCACTGCTGGCCCAAGTTCCCCCTCTGTTTCAGGGGCTTGGCACGGGGAGGAAATTTGCCTCCTGTCCAGGTGGAACTTCCCAGGCAGCAGTTCCTGCTGATTTAAATTGACTGTAGTAATACCATGCTTTGTTATTTATTGAATCTAATTTGTATTGTTACTTTGTATTACATGTATGTACATAAGTATATAAAATAATAAGTAAGATACTTCTATTACTAAGCGTTCAGGAGATTAACTAAGAAATCACAGAGAAGGAGAGGAATTTTCCTCTGTTTTTCAGATTTACTGGAAGCCCTCATACACACTGGAGACCTTCCTGCTCACAACCACACACATCCTGGTTTCCAGAGAGATGCCGATCGAAGCCTGTCCTTGGCTGCCAGTGTAATTAACGCCATCGCTAATTGCCTGCAAGCAGAGGGAGCTCTGACTCTTGGAGAGCAGCTCGGTGCTCAGCTCCTCGGCACGGGGCCGGATGCTCTGAGGTTTGTCCCCGTTTGCCCCAAAATCCGCCCCGGCAGCGCCCGGGAATTCTTTAGTAGGAGTGTGAGGGTGTGGCACGGCAGTTTGCGGGGCAGTTCGCGCAGGCAGGGCTGTGGGTGTGTGTGCTGGTCACATTTGCTGTGTGTTGCTTGCATTGATTGGGTTGGTTGGTTGGGTTTGGGGTTTCTGCTTGCACAGGCAGGGCTGTGGCTGTGCGTGCTGATCACATTTGCTGTGTGTTGCTTGCGTTGATTGGGTTGGTTGGTCGGGTTTGGGGTTTCTGTTCTTGCAGGCAGGGCTGTGGCTGTGTGTGCTGATCACATTTGCTGTGTGTTGCTTGCATTGATTGGGTTGGTTGGTTGGGTTTGGGGTTTCTGCTTGCGCAGGCAGGGCTGTGGGTGCACGTGCTGATCACATTTGCTGTGTGTTGCTTGCATTGGTTGGGTTGGTTGGTTGGTTCTGGGGTTTTGTTCATAATGGTTTTCATGCGATGGAAAACTGTAGTTAGTGCAGGTGTATGTGACCAGATGGAGGCCTCCAAAAAGGATGTGTCTGTTCAGAGCCATCCCTGTGCAGAGGGTTTGAGCCTATCAATGGTTTCAGGGATGTTTCGGAGGAAACCTGCCTGACTTTGACCTACTTAGGAGACTTGTTCAGAGAGTTCCTTGGGAAGCAGCCCATAAAAACAAAGGAGTCCAGGAAGGGTGAGTGTACTTCAAAACAGAGATCTTGAGGGCACAGGAACAGACTGTCCCTGTGTGCCAAAAGACAAGTCGACAAGGTAAACGTCCAGCCTGGATGGGCAAGGTTTTGAAGGAACTTAGGAATAAAAGGAGGATGTGTCATCTTTGGAAGGAGGGCCAGATCTCTCAGGAGGTATTTAAGGGGGCTGCTAGAGCATGTAGGAAAAAAATTAGGGAGACCAAAGCTCAGTTTGAATGTAAAATGGTGATTTTTGTAAAGATAATAAAAAATGTTTTAAAAAATGTATTAATGGTAAAAGGAAGGGTAAGGCCAACCTTTGTTCTCTATTGGATGAGGGAGAGAACTCAGTAACTGCAGGTGAGGAGAAGGCAGAGGTGCTTAGCGCCTTCCTTGCCTCAGTTTTTAGTGGGAAGGCGACTTGCCTTCAGGACAGCTGTCCTCCTGGGCTGGCAGATGGTGTCAGGGAGCAGGAGGAGGCAGGCAGAGAACTG
>VWZP01000532.1:0-87540 GCA_013396995.1 Dicaeum eximium
TGTGCTGTGTCTGGGGCTGGCAGCATGCGGTGTGAGCCCCATGGACACTGGGCTGGCCGGGCTCTGGGCATTGGTCACTGCCCTCTGGCTGCCCTGCTGCTCTCCCAGGTGGGGATGTGCTGCAGCCCAGGGCACAGCAGGCTGCAGGGAACCAAACCTTTGCTCGTGTCACACCTGGGGAACGTGAGCTGTGCCTCTGGACGGGCTGGGCATCACAGGGAGATGGAGACGCCAGACACGGTGTGGAGGCCACTGAGCAGCAGCAGTGGCCAGTGAGGCCAGCAGTGGCCAGTGAGGCCAGCAGTGGCCAGTGAGGCCAGCAGTGGCCAGTGAGGCCAGCTGCCCTCGGTGCTGCACCCAGTGAAGGGCAACGTGCTGGTCAGACCACTTGGAATTGACTTCTACAGTCACAGACAGAAACTTTGTATTTTGCCAGCTTTTCCTTTAATCGTTCTTGATTTTATTTTCCATTAAATACATGAAATGTTTTGTGAAGGATTTTCTATTGCCCTGTTCTTTTAAAGTGAATGGAACTTCTACTCTGGTAGTAAATGAACGTGGAAATCAGGATCTCCACTGTAACTGGATTTTTCAAATAGCTCAGGAAGAGCCTGAGGAAGTGTGGCAAAAAAGAATTTTAATTTGGAATAGATCAAGTAACCTGGGAATCAGACTCTCAGTAGGTTCTTTCAAAGCATTTTTTGTTTCTTTTAACATCCTTGCTGGATCGTGTTCTGAGTGACTCATGGCTTTAAAAGCATTTTTTCCTGCATGTTTTTTCCTGCTTGTGTGCTCTTGACCTACTCTTGCTAAAATTCCTAAAGAAATACTAAGTAAACATATTGTAAGTGAAAATGTCATATTCTAAACCCCTGGAAGTGAAATAATTACAAAGACTACTCACACAGTCATTGTTCTGCAGGATGGCAGTGTGAGATGCACTGTTGAAATAACAATAATCTGTTCCATGGGAGAGGTCAGCTCCAAACTAAGGGGGACTGGGAAGAAGAGGAAAAAAGAAATGCACAGACTTTGCCTCTCCTAATCACACAGCAGGTACTCGTGCATCCCTGGGACTGTGTTGTTGGTGTAGCTGCCTACTGCTTTTGAATGCCTGTCCAGGGCAGTGAGGAGACATCTGTGCTGCATGGGAGAGGAGCCTGGAGCAGATGGTATACCTTGCTTAAGGCTCTGGATGGAAGGAAGTCATTTTGCAGGTCACAAAGCCAGAGAGTAACTGCAGAATTAAACTTTGATTGGGGCTTTAGTGGGTTGGTCATGGGAATAGACACAGGTTGTGTCCCCAGGATTTCCCTGATTGTGTGAGAGCAGGGTGCAAACCCCCGCTGGTTTCTGGTGCGTGTGGTCTTGTCAGTGTGCCAAGAATTTACCTGGAGGCTGGTCACGTTGTCACTGTGAGTTTGCTGCAGTGTCCTTGTCTCTGGTGTACATCACAGTGACAATGAAAAAGGCATTTATGGTCACCAAGCTAACTACTGAGCCTGCAGCAATTTATGGTGGAAGTACACCTTTGGAAGAAAGAAAAAATCTTCAGCATCCTCTTCTTTCACTTTTCTGGGGTCTTTACCAGGCTGCATGTGTCCAGAGTTTGTTGGGAAGAGCTCCTTGTCCCCAGTCTTTGTGTGAAGTCTCAGGTTTCCCGGTAGCTTATCTGCTCTTTGTTAGCCTGCATCCAGATGACCTGCCAGGACAGAAGGACAGCTGGTCCTGCAGGCCCTGAGTGCCAGCTGTTAGCTGTGGCTCCAGCTGTGGCTTCAATGGCACCCAACATCCTCGGCTCCTGGGATCACCCTGGCAGTGCTGCTGCATTGCAGGGCCCATCCCAGGTGAAGCCATCCGTGTGTCTTGGATGGCACTGCCACTGCCACTGGGATGGCACTGCCACTGCCACTGGGATGGCACTACCACTGCCACTGGGATGGCACTGCCACTGTGGTTGTCCCGAAGTGCTGCCTGCCCGGTGTTGCACTGTGGGGCTCTGTGCTCTTTAATTGTTGTTTGCCATGTGGGGATTGCTTGTTCTGAAACCAATTACAACCTGACAAAACTGATCTGCCTTGTTTACAAATACATCCATCTGGTGGAGGATTGCCTGGTAGCGCTGCCAGAACAATGTGAGGCATGGTTGCTGCTGCTGGGTTACCAAGGGGCTCCTGTGCCCGCTGTAGGATGGGGGAGCCGGTGATGGAAGGGACAGGAGCCGTGTGGGGCAGGCAGGGACACGGCCCTGGGTGCTGTCCTGGCCCAGCAGTGAGCGGTGTAGGGGTGCTGGTGATGGAGGTGACAAGAGCCGTGTGACACAGGCAGGGACACAGCCAGGGGTGCTGTACTGGCCCAGCAGTGAGCAGTGTAGGGGTGCTGGTGATGGAGGTGACAAGAGCCGTGTGACACAGGCAGGGACACGGCCCTGGGTGCTGTACTGGCCCAGCAGTGAGCGGTGTAGGGTGCTGGTGATGGAAGGGACAGGAGCTGTGTGACACAGGCAGGGACAGCCATGGGTGCTGTCCTGGCCCAGCTCTGCAGGACAGGGGTGCTGGTGATGGAGGTGACAAGAGCCGTGTGACACAGGCAGGGACAGCCGTGGGTGCTGTCCTGGCCCAGCTCTGCAGGACAGGGGTGCTGGTGATGGAGGTGACAAGAGCCGTGTGACACAGGCAGGGACAGCCGTGGGTGCTGTCCTGGCCCAGCAGTGAGTAATGTGAAGGCTGCTGGTGCAGAGCAGCTCCATGGGCGCTGGGTGAGCTCTGCCTGCTCCCAGGGCAGCTGCAGCAGGACAGGGATGCACACACCCGTGCTGGGCTGCTGGGGAGAGCCCCCAGTGGGTGCCACTCTGTGCTGTTCTGTGCCCTTGGGCTGCTGCAGCAGCGGTGGCAGTCCAGGCTGCAGGATCCCCACCCGAGGGAAGCTGGCAGGCTCCTCATCTTCCAGAAGCCTGTTTGATAGTCCAGGCAGGACTGGATTCCTCCTGGGAAGCTGCAGTCTCAAAGTAAGGTTCATGTAGGCAAGAGGAGGTGGCAGTGCCTGGGGTGCGAGACTGATTCCTGTGTGTTCCTGGAACTCAGCTTTGAAAAGGCTCAAAAAAGGAGAAAAATGAATGGCTGGTGTCAGGACATTGGAGATAAAAAACCATCACATCTGATAGCTGAAACTGTTTCAGACTATTTTAGCTTTTCTATGAATGTACAGTTGCAGCTTAAAAAAGAACTGAGACATTATGAGTCAGTTCTGATTTCACCCTTGGGCCAGCAGTTCAAAGCTGAATATAGTGAATTTCAGAAGCCTTCACTAACAGCCTCTGTTCCTTGTTTACTCTGTGTGTGGCCCACAGAGGGGAGGAGACATACAGACATACGTATGTTTGTTTATATACGTATGTAAACAAATATAGCATGAGGAAAACATAAATTAATGTTTTAAAATAAACATTAAAACCCCTAAAATAAGTAATTGGGATTAGTGTGTCTGGGTTTTGACGAGTAACTGCAGGTGAGCGAATTATAGTGAAGAATTGATATGAGAAATTCAGACTACTTTTGTTTGCAGTTCATCTAGGAATGAACTTTAACTTTTATATTTATGAATAATCACTCAGTTTTTGCTGGCTGAATAACTGAAAATTCGTAAATTGGTATTAACTGGCAGTAAGTACAGAATACTGCAATCTGTATATGAAAACCTGTATTTACATGAATCTAAGTTTTTTTTGATTCCCTGTCACCATAGTAACAAAAGATTTTCCATAAGGGTGAGCTAGTCTGGCAATGGGAGGGAGGTAGGACATTCCCATTTTACCTCCAGTTCTCTGAACGTTCTTTGACCTCTTAGCTCAGATTTTTAGTACCACATCAGTGTGGGCTTTTGGTGATGGGATTTTTGTAACTGGTGAGTGTTACCGTGCTGAAACTGGTGTTTGTGTTATAATCCATGGCTTCCTCAATTCTCAGCAGTGCCTGTTCCTGTTAACAGGTTTTTCATAAGAATTTTTCTGAAATTCATTAGAGACAAGTAACAGCCCTTTGGTTTTCCTCTCCTTTTTTCTCCTAGTACCAGACTGTAGATTAAAGCTGAAAATTCTCCCGGGGGTTATGGGCAGTCTGGGGCTGTCCCCAGTGACTGCTGGGGGTGGTGGCTTTGGCCAGGTCCCTCAGGGCCCCACCATCCAGCGTGTGCTGGTGCAGCCAGCTGTGGAGATGCTCCAGAGGAGCCTGGGGTTGCACAGTGCTGTTCACATGGGGACTGGTTTTGTTCACTAGATTTAAATCCAAATAAAAAATCATACCCCTGTTGATGATCTTTTCCTTGAAACATAATTATAGCTCTGTATAACACAGCTGTTCCTTATCTCAGTAAAATGTCCTGGCTGGAGGCAACTTATTGGACATAATTTATGAGCAAAGGCATCTTGTGACATTTTTTGGGAGAGAAAAAATAATCCATTAAAATTTACAGTAAAATTGTTAGGGTAAACCCTTTAAAAATTTAAAATGTGAAGTTAAAAAAAGTTCATTTGCTTATAGTTATTAATGAAATCAATGGCTAAATTTGGGTGAGTTCTTTACACATTCCTTAGTTTGGACAACTTCTCTGCTTTGTCTTATTCAGTTTCAGAATTCATTTGAATGAAAAGCTCCTAAGTTAAAGGGAGATTTTTTCCACTGAGTTGGGAATTAATCCCTAATAAGAGACAGTCACATAATATATAGACATTATTTCAGGGAAATATTAATATGTATCCTCCCACCTTTTTCACTGAAGTGATAGTGATTTTATTAGTAATTTACATTTTAAAACTTACAATAAAAGTAAGAATCTTGAGTTTGATCTTAAAAGTTCCAGCATGTCAGAAATACACAATTATTTGTAGGGATCCTGGATGTTTCTTCCCCGTGCTTTGCCTTGCAGTCGTTCCAGAGCCTGTGCCTTGCTCAGCTCCAAGGTGTGTTCCTTAAGGAGTTCCCTGAAGGGTACACTGATTTTACCCGAGCAGGGGGAGAGCACAAGGCCATCCTGGTGAAGCCTGGGCGCGCTGCTGTGGCTGTATATATGGATATGGATATGGATATGGATATGGATATGGATATGGATCTGGATATGGATATGGATGTGTGTGTGCTCGGATAAAGGAGATGTTCCCTCTGCCAGAGCAGCACGGGCTCCGGGAGAGGTCCATGGCTATTGCGCTGAAATATCTTCAGCCGTACCCTTTTGTAGCAATAAGTGTGATTTTGGGGTGTTGGCCAGGGGGTTTCTGTGGCCTGGCTGGGGAGGGCAGGAAGGCAGCGACATCCCCTTGGCTCTTGGGAAAGATTTTCAGCCAAAAACCTTCCCTAACTAACGCCTCTCTTGTGTGCCTTTCTATCTCCTGGCAGAGCAGACGGCTTTGGCAGATGCTCCTCTCGTCTGTTGATAAAGTCCTGCAGTGGTGGGAGATCTGACATCCTCTTGGGTAGTCTGTTAACTGATTTGATACTTCTTTCCCAGTACTGAAACTAAATTTTGTTTTGCATGGAGGTGACTCGTTCCTGCATTTTCCTTGGTGCTGGTGAAGCTGGATTCTCTGAGGAGAGGATAGCTCTAGAGAAATCACCACATTTTTCTGGGAGTGCAGCTGTATCCTGGGTGAAGCAGCAGTGGTTGGCAGCGCTCCACCTGGAGCTGTGTGCTCTGAGCGGGCTGCTGGGTCCTGCTGCTCTCAGGGCACCCGCACAGCCCTGGGGACAGGCACCAGGAGGCTCCTGAGCTCAGCAAGGGAACTGCCAGGTCCTGCAAGCCTTTTCTCCCCAAAAGATGGGGAAATAGCCCTTTTAGACTCACTGTACTGTTACAAGTTATATTTCTTAAAAAGCACGCTAATAAAATAATGGTAGGCTGGTCTCTAACTGGATTTAAAATGTTTCTTGTAATTCACTAATGCGTTTCCCATCATGTTGCCAGAACGTATGCTGTGACTTTGAGGAGGCAGCAAATGCAATTTGCAGAGAATTCTCAACAGCCATTTATTTTAAGCAGGATCTTAGTTCTCACTTGGAGTTTCCTGCCATTGCTGAGGAGGCTTAAACGTTTCTCCTTGTTCTTGTGTGCTGTTTAATCCCCTGGGTGTGCGGGAGGCCCCCATCAGTGGTGCTGTGTGAAGCCATTCGGTTTAATGGGTGATAAGTGTTGAGTGCCTGCCTGGGGCACAGCCCGGGGTCACGTTCCTGGTGGGGCTGAGGGACCCGGGGGGTGGCACCGAGCTCTGCCCGGCACACTGAGAGCCCGTGACTGTCCTTATACAGCCCACTGCTTGCGTCCTCTTCTTGGAAATATCCTTTGTCTTTTTCTTCTTTCTCTTTTTGTAGTATCCTGGATTTTTATTAGTATAGATTCCTATGGAATTCGGCTAAGAGCAGGCCAGCCACTCCTTGGTAAGATGGTGCTTTAGACAAAGAGCAGGAGCTGTGCTTCTGTGTGCTTCTTTGCTGAGCAGAGCAACTCTGAACTCCTGCAGGAAGGACACAGCTGTCCTCCCTGTCCCCTTTATCAGGGACCGTCATCGATAGGAACAGGCAGTGCTGCTGAAACTTAACATTTTGTCCTATTTTTGCATTTATTAGCATACACTGATTATTCATAAGAATAATTACCCTTTACCAATTCACATTAATTTAGATGGCTTTTGAAAAGCAATCAAGAAGAGTGGGAATGAGAATGCATCAAAGGCATATGGCACAGAAGAAATAGGGTGCATTTTACATAAGTGACCATGTCAAGTCAGCTTTTCCCTTCAGACTGCAGCTATTGGAACCCAGTTTGATGGTTGTGGCTAAGGGCCACAATGTGCTCCCTACCTCAAACTGATTCATGCTTTTTATCTCACTTGCTCCATGTCCTTTCAGAAATGAATAACATCATTTTGGGAGGGGCAGCATGAAAACAGACAAAGCCATGTAGTAGGTCATTTCACCATTCCCAAGTACCTTGCCTGTCCCTGCACAGGTCGGGTTAAATCCTCAAGTGTTTTTATTATCAGGGAGCACATGAAGCTTGGAGGATACAGCAGATTCTTGCCCACCCTCAGCCACAGGGAAGAGCACTGGAGTCTCCTTCATGGCCAGGGCCAGCGTGTTTCTTCTGCAGGGGAGAAGGGCCTGACAGGACAGTGAGGTCTTGGGTGTGTTTGGAGGGTCACACACCTGTGCAGGGCTGTGAAGTGTAACTGTCTCTCGGTGGTGGTGAGTCCTCTCTGACTCTGAACTAGGCAGTGGAGATGAAAACCCGAGTGTCACGAGGGACAGCCTGAGAGTACTGGCTGTGTTCTTTTGCTCTGGGTTACAGATGCTGCTCTGAAAGCCAAATGGGATGTGATGAAACAAGAGTGCCTTGGTAGACAGAGATGTGGAGTGAGCAATCCTCAGAGAAGGACAGGAAGAGGCAGAGTTCAGTTTGGGTCAGAGGACAGGCTGAGCAGTGGAGGGGAGATGGGGCTCCGGTAGTCATACACACATTGGAGGGGGAGAGCAGCAAGTGAGGGTTGGTGTTCGTGATGCTTCAGTGATTAAAACCTTGGTTTCTCAATTCAGGGAGATAAATTCTTCTGTTTTTCAAATGAGCTTAAACTGTTCCTGTGCAGATTGGTGCAAGTGTTGCTCAGCTGGTGCTGCTCGGCAGGAGCAGCTCCACAGCCCAGTGTGGTTCCATCAATACTGGCTGCTTGCAGTGAGCACAAGTCATCCCTCCTTGGGAGTGTCTCACGGAGGGAATGGCTCTTGCACGGAAAACAAACACTAGTGAGCTGTGGCAGATATAGCTCCAGGATTATTTTCCTGACATTGTCAGAATTTTAGTAACTGAGAAGAAATCTCCATTCAGGAACGTTTGCAGGGAGTTGGTTACACACTTAATGTGCAAGGAGGAGTGGGTGTCAGTTCTATTAGTCTGGAATAATGTGTTGTCAGGAGATATGAAACTGGGATGCTGCTGAGGCTGGCTCTGTGGATTCTGCTGTGATACACTGTTCCGCATTCCACGTGCATTATTTTCAGCTAAATAAGTGAGCCCCTGAGTTCATCACAGCTTCAGCTCTGTGCTGTCAGATTGCAACGAGGACACGCTCTGAATCTGTGTGATAGGGTGGGACTTGTTCCACCAGAGGCTTGTGTTAAAGAAGGAACACAGTTACTGCAGGATGGGAGACTTCTGTTTATTCCTAGCACTGATGGCAGGATGTAATCATAAAATTAGGAGGCATTTGACAGTGGGGAGGTTTAGGCTCCAGTTCAGGTCTAGCTGAGTGAAGAGATGGTGCTAAACATAGCTCAGAATCACGCACCAAGGCAATTTGATGTGGGAGAGAATAACACAGGGGGCAGAGGAAGGAAAGGCTGGCTCTCGGGAGGAGCCCAAGGACCCTTCAGAGAGTTCACCCAGGGGGTGGTGATGGCTGTCCCAAGGGCAGAAGGTAAAGGTGCCTCTGAGTGAGGAAGAAGTGGCCCCTTTGTGGTGCTGTTCCCTGGGATAAATGAGGGATACCAGAGGAGCACAGAGGGAGCTCTGTCCCAGCTGCCCAGGAGCAGCTGTGGTGCGTGTTCTGCCATTTTCAGGGGTAAGACTGTGGCTGATGCCTTCGAAACGCAGGAGGGTTAGAGCAGAAGAGAGAACGTGTGTTTGGAATGCTCCCAATGTGTAACATATTGCACATGTATTATGTAGGCTTGGGAAATGATGGTTAAAGTAGCTGAGCCCACAGGCTACTTGGATAAAGCAAATATCAAGACCATCAAGTTCTCCTCTAGCTAAGCTGGACTTGTCCTTGTTATTAAGGTCATTTCAGTGTGTATTTTGATAACTGTGAGGTTCTTGTGTAATGACTTTGTGCTTGAATGTTTTTTTAATTCAGTTGGAATATATTTTGCCAGATTTTTGTCAAGCTGTCAGTGAGGGCTTTGTTACATGCAGGAGTGATAGAGAAACACTTTTGAAATGTAATTTTTCTTCTTTTTCACTCTTAGGCTGACAAATCAGGAGAAGCAGCTTTTCTGGTCATGCAGGTCAAGCAGAGAAAGGGAATAGCTCTCAGAGGGACTGCAGGTGTGGTGCTGGGTTGGAGGGGGTTGAGAGCCCGTCAGTCAGTGCAGAGAGTGCACAGGGAGCATCAGTCCCATGGCTTCTCATAAGCCTGTTCTAATGTCAAACCCTGTCCTAAAAATGTGCTAAAATTGCCTGAGGGTATTGACCCCTCAAGATGGTCCTGAGGGCAAGGGAAGTTCAAGATTCCTGCTCAGAGAAACTCAGCATTTCAAAAGGGGATTTTGGGAGGGCTGGGGTAAAAAAACTTCCATATGGAATACAGACTCAACACATTAAAAGAGGTGTTGTGTGTAAGGCACTGCTGCTGCCTACATGCTCTATGTTTTAGTGTATTTATACCAGCCTGTAGCAAATCCTCCCTTTGTAACTAATTCCTTGCTTTAATCTCTCTCCAACTAGCCAGAGTTAGTGTTGTCAGAGTTAGCATGGTGTGGCTGGGCATGCACAGGCCAGATGGAAGGGTACCCAGGGGCAGAGGGCTGGGGGGAAGCTGCTCTTGAGCTCAGAGTGAGGAGCAGTGCTCAGCTGCCCTCGCCTCAGACCAGACATCCTGAGCTGGCTGCCCTGTTACCTCGGCTCTCCTTCCAATCTGAGAGTGATTCTGACAGATTTAGCCAGGTTCTGTTCCTCTGAACTCCTGAAGTCAGGACAAGGAAAGAAAGTGGAAGGCAAGGAAATTCTGGACAGCCCCACCCATCTGCACAGAGAGGCAGAGGATGTCTCTTCTGGATCAGTTGTGTAAGGGCTAAGTGTCAGAATTACATGAGAGGTTGACAAATGTGACGCTGTCAAAAGCAAATGTAGTTAAAGCAGCTTCTAAATAAGCCAGGAGCAGTAGTGAGTCAGCAGAGAGGGGCTATAAATACCAGAGCTGATGCAGCAGCTGCAGCTGGGGGGGCACCAGGGGAGAGGGGAGCCAGAGGCTCTGGGATGTACCAGGATCCATGTGTGTTTTGTGAAGCTGTCAGAGAGAAGAGAACCAGAACTGGTAATTACAAGGTACTCTCCAGATGCTTAGTCTAGAGAGAAATGGTTGGTTTTCAGAGGTCCTCCCTTAGCTGAAGAAAAAACCAGAGATGGTGACTCAGGGGAGCCCGTGCAGGTGTACGGACACTTCACCTGCACTGGAGCAAGCACTACTGTTGCTTGTGCATCTGTTGCCAGCACTCTGGGGGGAGAGTTCACAGTAAACCTTTAATTTAACAGAGTTCTAAAACAAAGTCTGTGTTGTCTCTGTGTGGTGTTTTTGGGACACACAGAAGCAGGGGAGCAGTGCCTCCATGCCCTGTCCTCAGGTGGGGTGGCAGTGGCATGGTGAGGGTTGCCAGTGGCTCATTCCATCCTTGTGTCTCCTGTGTTTTGCTCAAGTCTGAATTTCAGGTGGGCGGGCAGTTCATTACTCTTTCTGCAGCATTTATGCAGATTGCAGTCTGAGCTTATTTTAGAAGAGCAAAAATCAGGAGCAATTAGCAATCTGCTCAGGAAGGAGCTAGGAAAGAGGCAGACAACAGCTCTGTGGCATGCAAACGACCAGGCTCTTTGCTGAGCTGGGCCAGTGTTGTCCCCACGGTAGCCCCTGGGCTTGTACATGGTGTGGCCTTTGCTGAGCGCTCCTGCAGGCAGCAGCTGGAGCAAAACCCTGCAGGTGATCAGTGCTGGAGTTCTGCTGGATTGTAGGTGCGGGCTCAGGTGAACCAGGGGATGTGGCAGCAGGGCTGGGCAGCAGAGGCAGGTGTGTCCATAGCCCAGGGCTCAGGCATGGCTACCAAACCCCACAGGGGGCTGCCCCAGCACACCCCAGGTGCCTCCTCGCCCAGCACCCCATGGCAGCTGAGGTGGGTCAGGCCTGGCAGTGCCAGCTGACCCTGTCAGGAGATCTGAACGAGGGCTGGGTCTGCCCCTCACTAACAGCTCACACCAATAAACAAATGCCAGGCTTGATTTGCTCCCCCCGCCACGACAACGCATTACTTCATTTTTTAAGTGATTGTTGTTAACCTGGCTGATATCTCAGCCAAGCTGCAAGCCCTGGACTTTTGCCTTGTATGAAGGGATGTGAATTCAGAGAACTGGAGAGCTCTGCACATCAGAGTTGGGAGCAGAAGAGAAAGAGGGGATTTTTTTAAGAAAACAGTGCCTTGACAGAAGGAATGCTGGAATGTTTATGTCTATATCTTGTCTTCTGTATGTGTGTGACACAAGGCAAGCGTGGCAGGAGAGTCCTGCAGGAGCAGTGCTGCAGCTTCTCTGTTCTGCATACCAAGGAAATCAGAAAATATTTGAGGGATTATTTTCTGGAAGTGATGGACACCTGCAGTGACAGCTGATTTTAGCCAGAGCTGTAGCTGCAGGAGCTTTTCCTGTCCTGATAGTGCTTCAGGAAAAGCTGTGCACACTGGTGCACATGGGTTGCACTTGTCTGCTGGCTCGCTTCCCCTGGAGCTGCCCAAGTACCTTTAATGCCTTTTCTTATTTCTGCTTGGGAATTCAGCACTCCTGTACTACAGCAGGCTATTTCTGTGTTTTCTTTGGTATTGTTTGTCTATAACCATCTGGTTCTGCACCCACTAATAAATGGGATGCTGGGGAAGATGGTGAGAGCAGACAATATGCTTTATGCTGATTTACCCTTCTTTAGAAGGCAGGAACAGAATCACTTTGTGATTACTGAAGAAATGAAGCAAGCGAGGGCGATAATCTCTGCATTGTGGGTGGCAGCTGCACAACCCAGTGATCCCAACGTAAAACATATTATTAGCCTCAAGCTAAGCTGTCTGCAGTCTGGAACTTGCTCCAGGTCTGTAGTAAATGATGAATTCATGAGGAGGTTGTGAAGTATTGGGCTGGATCCTATCTGGTATGGAAAGCCCTTTGGAGACAGTCTACCCACAGCTGTTGGATTCTCCATTGCATTTTTGTTATGTTCTGAATACCCACGTGGTTCTCCTGCCCTGCAGTGGTGGGGTTCTGCAGGTCTTTATTCACTCAAAACAGCCCAGGACCGCTGGTGCTGCCTGAGGCTGCGTTTGCAGCCATTGGGGAGGGTTGGGCTGGTTTTGGGAAGGTGAAATCCCTCCCTACGTTTGTGCTTCCCGTCTGCAAGTTCCAGGCTGGCTGGATCCGGTGACAGATGATGTGCTTTCATTGGTCACAGCGCAGCTTTCCCTTGCTATTCCAATATTGTGCTTTTTCTGGAACGGAGGAGGAGTGAAAAGCAGTGTCAGCCTCGGGCTGACGCTGTGCTGATCTCTGAGGCAGAGGCTCTGAAGGAAGCAGCACCATTGATTGATTCCCTGGCAGCAGCTGAAGCTCTCCTGGTCAGTGCTGATGAGGGCAGTGAGCAGAGCATCTGCACGTGCCTTTGGCCAGGTCCTTCGTGCTGAAACTGAAAAGACAGTGGAGATGGTTAGCCAAGAGGACAGCCAGCATTTCTGGGTGATGAGAACATGCTCCAAATGAAGCATGGTCAGGCCCCAGGAATGCCCAGGAGGGTTTGGTCAGAGCACAGCAGAGCTGGATGAGACCTGGAGGTGCCCAGGAGGGTTTTGGTTGAAGGCACAGCAGAGCTGGATCAGACCTTGGAGGTGCCCAGGAGGGTTTGGTCAGAGCACAGCAGAGCTGGATGAGACCTGGAGGTGCCCAGGAGGGTTTGGTCAGAGCACAGCAGAGCTGGATCAGACCAGGAGGTGCCCAGGAGGGTTTGGTTGAAGGCACAGCAGAGCTGGATCAGACCTGGAGGTGCCCAGGAGGGTTTGGTTGAAGGCACAGCAGAGCTGGATCAGACCAGGAGGTGCCCAGGAGGGTTTGGTCGGAGGCAGAGTGTGAAGCTGGCCATGACAGGTACAGGCCTCAGGGAGTCAGCTGCCCATGATATTTTTAGGAACATTAAATCAAACAAATAGAAGAAATTGGACAACTGCTGCTGTTGGACTTGCCGATTCCTACAGGCTCCTCAGTTTGAGTCTACTGCTTTGGAATTCGTTTTTCTTGTAGTTTCCTGTGTCCCTTCAGACTGGGAGCAGTTTGGCCTTGAAACGAAGCTCAGGCCCATCTCCACCGCAGAAAGGCACAGTGGGAAACAGCAATGGCAGAGATGCCCAAGGAAAAACTTGTTTTATCCTATCTGTAAAATTAGGTTCTAATCCATCCCTCTTTGTTGAAGATGTTGAGGCTTATAGGATACTTTGGGATGTGAGATGAAAAGTTCTTAACAGGAATTATCCTGTATTTTTAACGCATGTAAAGTACTACTCTGGAAGAGAATTTTTCAGGCCAGAAGGGACTGCTGGGTAATCTGATCTGACTTGTGTGTGTATTATTTGATCCTGTTAGGGCTGTACAGAAGTTGGGGAACTCACAGATACAGGGGGCTGGCTCTAGGAACTGCCTGCAAAGCTCCTCTCTCCTAATGATCTGTGAAATCTTTCCATGCCTGGATTAAGGAATGTGAGGTGCTGAAGTGAATCGTTTAATGATCTTCTCCTTTATTCCATCTCAGTGGCTCAGGGCAGGATTCACATTCTTGTTCAGGTCTTTCTTTTCCAGTTTGAATGCATTCTCGTTTGCATCTTAATAGCCCCGAGCCCAGAGCTCGGGTTACATCATTTCAGGGCTTTCACTTGCAAAAACCTTTCTCCAGCGGTCCGGAGCCTCCCGTGTGGGCAGAGGAGGGATCCCTAGCTCATGAGCCTGTGCAGGAGGCCAGTCAGAAGAGCTGCTTTCTCTGGGGAAAAAGCCACCATCTGTTTTTGTGAAGCTTCCTTTGCTCTTCTTAAATCATGACCAAACACAAGAGATCTGTTCGGCTCTTTCTTTTCAGTGCTTTTTTGCATCCCCTGTATTCCTAACAGACAAAACCAGAGGAGGCACAAACTCAGCAAAGGCAGCTGTTCCACCTTTCCCCTTCTCTTCCTGCTGGGACAGAGCTCACTTGGGCAGGAATGCTGGTGTGGGGCACAAGGGTTCCCCAAAGGACACAGGCAGCAGCAGGGGATTGCCGGAGATCTTGGAATGCTGGAGGTTTGGAGCAGACCTCTTTAAAGTTTGGCTTCTTTAATACAACACCAAAAACGCCAAAACAAACAAACAAAAAACCCAAATCCAAAGCCCAAAGGACAAAACCAACCCCAACCTTCTCCAAGTCTTTTTTAGTTGGCATTTCTGGGGCCTGACTCCACCCTCAGTCCTGTGAATTCTCCTTCCCATTGATCAGCATGATCAGTGCCTGGCCGCATAGCCCAGACAACAGGGCGTAGGGACAGCAAATGAGATTTATGAGATTTACTCCCCCGGTGCTGCTCGCAGTCAGACAAAAGTGGCAGCAGATGTGACCAGTTCAGGCTGTGAATTACAAGTGGACAAGTCTCTGTTCCCAAGGAAACGGGGAGGTGTCGGGGGCTGTGGGAAAGGAGCAGGAGGATGCTGCAGCCCTCTCAGTGGAGCTGGTGGCAGTGTCCCTGTGCAGTGTCCCTGCCAGGCCAGGGTGGGCACGGACCTCTCTGCTGGCATGAGCCTTTAGCCGAAGCACACGAGGATTGAGTGAAGCAGAGAGCTGGAGTGGCTCAGGAGCTTTCAGTGCTCCCTGGAGGGGGACACGGTGTGGGGCTGTGCTGGTCCTGTGCCCTGCACCTGTGACAGGGGCCATGGAGAGATCCAGGGTGACACTGCCAGCAGGGTGTCCCTGGGTGTCCCCTGCTGTGCTGCTGGCTGGGCTCTGTGCCAGACAGGAGAAAACATGAAAATACCCACTTCTGCTGCCTAAATTTAGCCCCCAAAGCTTGTTTAGTCCCGGTGCCGACTCCTGTGGTAAACCACAGCTCCAAAGCGAGGATCAGCCCCATCTCCAGCGTCTGACAAGGATGTGGGTCAGTCCCTGCTACCAGGCTCCATCTCTGCCCGTGCCTCTCTTCACAGAGAGGCAGGGAAAAGAACCACTTGGGGTCAATCTAGCTCATTTTTGTGAGTGCTGCAGAGTGAAACTCCTGCATGCAGCTCCCATGCCAAGTGAGGATTTCTTTTGCAAGCAGGTTTGTCTTCTCCTTAGTCTCAGAGAGGAAGGACCATGGCATCTCTGGACAGCACTGTGCAGGAGATGAGCGAGCACCTGGAGGGGCAGCTGTGGTTGGCATTGGTGCCTGCTCTGGGCACTCTGGCCAGCTCTCTCTTCGCATCTGGCACACATGATGTGTGGTTTGAAGTGCTGTTTCTGTTCTTAAATTGGACATAATTGCAACACACCATTGTATCTGTTCTCACTCTTGATCTGTGGGAAGTTTGGCCTTGAGGCTAAGCTGAAGTTAACAATAAACACTGGATTCCTTTGGTTGGTGTTTTGGTTCCTTCTGGGCTGTCAGGCAGGCAGTGCTGTCTGTGAAGGGAACTGGGTGCTCTGCTTCACCCAAAGCAGTTGTTGTTCCCTGCTGCCTCTTCACAGCCAGGCTGGCTGCTTTCAGATGTGCATTCAGAGGCAGATTTTAAGGGAAATCCGCTGTCAGTAGGTCCTGTGGATTTGGAGTATCAAAGTATACGACAAATGCCACTGCCTTGGCAGCAGCAGTGGCCACCATCATGTGCAAGGACAGGAGAGGGAAGGGGACCGTGTGAGGAGCAGCATGTGGGGTCTGCTGTTGCTGTGCCTCTCGGTGGCAGAGCTTTGCCACCTTGTTCTTGTGCTTGCTAAGCTTATTATTAATAATTTCAAGGCTTCATTGTCACCATATCAGCTGTGATATTTGTTTTTGGACATTGAGGGGCTGTTCTTGTCTTCCTTTGCATTAAAGGAGGGGCTGCTCCAGGGCAGGGGTTTCCCAGGAGGGAAGTCACTAGGTTCAAGATGCAATTTCTTACACTTTCACTTCCCTTCTGAGTGGTTGCAAATGCAGATGTTGCCTCACAGCCCAACAAGTCCCAGAGTGGGGGCTTGGTGTGGGTATGAGGGAAAACTGGGACTGCGTGAAGTGCTGCTGCTCAGGCACAGGCTGGGGACTACAGACACACATGAAAAAACCTGAAAAATGCCAGTACCACAGGAGTTGTTTTCATACTGGAGAGAAGTGTTTTCCTTTCTGTTTCTTTTCTTTTCTTTTTTTTTTTTCTTTTTTGCACGGGAACACTCGTATCAGATAAAAGGCTTGTCTTGTTCTTTGTTTTACCAGGAGCCATATCTCTTGTCTTTGTCTAGGCAGTGATATAACTAATCCCACGGAAGGAAAGGAAGGAGAGGGGAGCCTTGTTGGCTCGCTTTGGGCTGTTTGCTTTCAGTGCAGGTCCCCTCTGGCCAGGGCAGGGATGCACCCCTGGCATTTCTGGCTGTGGATGCTCCAGCCCGGGGGCTGTGGCTCCTTGGCTGCTCAGGCTCAGCACTGTCACTGCTGGGACCTGCAAAGCCTCTCCTGGATGTGGCCCTCACCAGGAAGGTGCATGGTCCTCTGGCAGCCCCATCCCTTGCATCCCTCTGCTGCTGCTCCCGGCCCGTGTGGAGTTGGGAGCTTCCAGGGTAGGGAGAGCAGTGCCAGAGGTGATCCCTGTGCAGGGAGAGCAGTGCCAGAGGTGTTTGTTCTGTAGGGAGAGTAGTGCCAGAGGTGATCCCTGTGCAGGGAGAGCAGTGCCAGAGGTGTTTGTTCTGTAGGGAGGGCAGTGCCAGAGGTGATCCCTGTGCAGGGAGAGCAGTGCCAGAGGTGTTTGTTCTGTAGGGAGAGCAGTGCCAGAGGTGATCCCTGTGCAGGGAGAGCAGTGCCAGAGGTGATTCCAGTGTAAGGAGAGCAGTGCCAGAGGTGATTCCAGTGTAGGGAGAGCAGTGCCAGGGTGCTGGCAGCCGGAGTGTCCCACAGACACGTGTGGGCTCTCAAGACTGCCCTGCTCACGTCCCCTGGCTGGGACTGAGCCCCTGGCTGGGACTGAGCCCGGCTCCTCGGCATCACACAGAGGGTCTGGCTGCTCCCGGGGCTGTGCTGGCAGCACCTGCCCGCAGCTGGGGTTTTCCTGGTGGAACAGCTGGCTGGTGTTTCCTAATGCATCCAGGCTCTGGTTGCATTAGCTCTGTGTGTGCGTGAGAGCTCTCCCAGGGGAAACGGTGTGTGCTGGTGAGACATGGGATGACAAAGCACTGGAAAATACATCCGAGGTATTTCTCTTGTGAAGAGGGATGGACTTTTAGGGAAGGCAGCACATGGATGCTCTAAAGGGGGCATAAAATCAATTGAGAGTCAAATGGCCTTGTTAGTGTATTCTGTATTTGTATAAGAATTGGATCCTCCCTGAGTCCAGCTTGCTGTGCTATATTTGCAATGAACTATTGGGTCTAATCCCAGTTGTGAGAAAATAATGGCTTTTGTTGCCAAGCATATTTTCTCACTTGTCACAAATCAGTGGGGTGAAGCATATGTTAGAGGAGCGGCTGTCTGAGGCTGCCCGGCGGGAGGATCCGTGACAGCTCTGTTCTCCCGGATGGATAATTCGGGTAATTCAGCGTGGTGGAGCAGCCCAGCCGGGCGGGGGCTGTCCCCGGGGCTGTGCTGGCTCTGGCAGCAGGGCAGTGTCCCCAGGGCAGGGAGGGGCAGGAGGCTGCAGCTCTGTCCCAGGCGTTGCTAGAGAAACCTCTGCTTTTGTCTGTCCCTGTCTGAGCAGCCGGAGCTGGCTCTGGGCACCGCGGAGGGGGCTTGTGCCCAGACCGGCATCTCCTGCGGGAGGAGGAGGAGGAGGAGGAGGAGGAGGAGGAGGATGCTCGGTGTGCAGCTGCTGGGGCAGGGCTGTGCGGGCTCCCCGTGCAGGGCACGCTGCTCCCTCTGTGCCACTGCAGGCTCCAACCCCTGCAAGTCTGAGCTATCCAGGATTCTCCACTGCCTGCTCTTCACCAGCGTTTGCCTCTTAGAATTGGGTTTATTTAATACCATCCTGGACTTTACATGTGTTGCCTGCCCATGAGCTCTGCAGGATGTCATGCTGTCCTGCTGGGGTTGTGGGGTCTGCTGGCTGGTGCCAGTTGAGGAGCCAAAGGTAAAGTTTGGGGTTTGATGTTGAAGAGAGGATTATCTAATGTGGAAGGCATAATTGGCAGTGGGTTGAAGGTTGGAATTCCAGGCCTGTGGATCCCCCCACAGTGGGCAGGATGGATGTAGCATGGCTGCAGTGCAGGAGCTGACTCCCAGGGACCCTTGGAGCACTGAGTGATGTCCTTCTCTCTGCTACCACGTCTGTCTTTGCATTCATGATGCCAGCAGCTTTCCATTTTGTTTTCTACACGAACTCTTCCCATTTAGCATGCAGCAGCAGCCCTGGGGTCAGTGCCCATCTCCACTGTTGGTGTGATGCCTTGTCACTGGGTGGCTGTAGGGTCATAGCTGGCAGCTCCTTGTGCCCACAGAGCCTGTCCTTTGCCTCTGTGTGCTGGGCTGGCACTGACCTGGCTGAACTCCTGCGAGGAAACTTGGAAGTGTCAAATCAACACGTTACAGGCATAGGAAAAACAAAGAAATTCTGTTGACAAAGGTCAAAGTGTGCCAGGGACAGAGAAGAGCTGGACTCCAGCAAACTGGGAACAGAGAGAATAAAGACTGAGGCACTGATACCAGTTGTTGTGGGACCCCATTTGCAATTTAGTTTCCTTTCCTGCATTCTTTTAGCAGAGAATTTAACATTTAAAGGTATCTCTAGCATTCTCTGTAGAGCGGGATTGTCCTTCATTTTGGAGTTTCTAGTGAGGGCTGCTGTCTGTATGTGTGTGTGCAGCAGGTGCCCAGGCTCCCAGGGAAACCCTGTCTGGGCAGAGGCAGCAGCTGTGCTGAGCATCCCTGCTCTGCCTCACCCGTCCTCCTCTGCCAGGGGCCTTGGCTCCTCACCACTGCCAGGTGAGCAAAGTGAGAAAAACAGACCTGCTTACAAACCTTGGGGAAGGCAAAGGACATCCTGTGTGTTATGGATTGCTCATACAGCTATTAGGAGCATGAAAGAGGCTGTTTCTGTGGGTGGACTGAAATGACTACAGGTGCTGTGGCTGGTCTGGGCACTGTCGTGAGTGCAGGGTCTCAAGGTGAGCACATGCAGGAGCTGCCTCACCTCAGCTGTGCCCACCTGCCTTCTGCCAGGGGTGTATGTGTGGGGGGAGCTGGGGGCTGCTGTCCCCTCTCCCCCCAGGGCTCTGGGAGCAGGGAGGCAGCACAGGGACCCGTTCCATCGGCTGAGCCCTGCCATTCCAGCTTCTCTGATCCCTGCGCCGTGCAGCTGCCCCCCGCAGCCAGCTCAGCCCAATTGTTCTCACTTTGAATAGATTTCCCTACCGTCTAGTCTCATTTTTCCTCTCCTTTCAGTTCTGCACACTCCCTCCTGTGGGGCTCCCTGTCCCTCGGGCAGAGCTCAGCTGCTGCTCCAAGAGGAGCGAGCAGCTCCTGCACAGGTGTCCTGGCCAGGTGCACTTCACAGAGCTGCAGGGACCCTGCCCGGGGTTGGGAAGGGCTGGGGAGGGCTGGAGAGGTGTGTGTCCATAGAACACATCCTGTGCTGTGCTGCTTCTCTTGCAGACAGGGCAAGGGGTCTGGCTGTGCCCGTGAGCAGCGCTCCCTTCCCCACTGCCTGCCTGCCTGCCTTCCTGGGATCAGAATCCCCGTGTGGGGGATTTGCAGCTGAGGTGGTGGGTTCTGGCAGTGCCAGCATGGAGACCAGCTCTGTCTGCTGTTCCTGTGGTGCCTGTTCCCTGCAGGAGACACCAGCTGCCCCAGGAGCCATCCCCACACTCCACGGGCACCTCCAGGCACTGCTGAGCCCACTCTGGGACAGGTCACGGGGGCTGCAGTGTGTCTGTCCCCGTGTCTGAAGGTCCTCAGGGGAAAGCAAATCAACGTGGAACAGATGAAACCTTTGGTGGTTTTGAGCTGGGATTTGGAGGGTGAAAGACTTTTTAAGCCTTTGAGCCAAAGCTGGGTTGGATTTGTTGGTACACCCAGCAGTGCAGGGGGCTGGGGTGAGAGCAGGGTGCATGGCAGTGCCAGCTTCTGTAAGGTCAGTGCTGGCCATCCTGGAGGTATTCACATGGACATTTACCAGCAAATAAAATGTTAGTTTGTGTGAGAATAGTGTGTGATTTCAGGTAGTACCAGATAGATAGAAGTATTGTTTTCTGGTTTCAAAAGGCAGTTGAAAGCTCTGAGGTTGGTCTCAGTGTTGTAAGACCGTTTGTTTTGATAGAGAATGAGGTTTAATGTGAGGCTGGTTGATGGCACTGTTCTGCTCTCTCTGCTGTTCTGCTTTGGCCTTACTGAGCCCTGAATTCACCCAGGGCTTGGCGGGAGCTCCAGCAGAGCTGTGCTGTTTGCTCTGGGACAGGGGAGGACACCCTTCCTGGGCAGGTCTGTAGCTGATGCCTGTTGTTCTTTGTCGTGCCCCGTGTGCCTGCAGAGATCCGAACGCAGCTGGTGGAGCAGTTCAAATGCCTGGAGCAGCAGTCGGAGTCGCGGCTGCAGCTGCTGCAGGACCTGCAGGAGTTCTTCCGCAGGAAGGCCGAGATCGAGCTGGAGTACTCCCGCAGCCTGGAGAAGCTGGCCGAGCGCTTCTCCTCCAAGATCCGCAGCTCCAGAGAGCACCAGTTCAAGTAAGTGGCTGTTCCCAGGGGCACGCTGGTGCGCGGTGATGGGCAGGGGCTGCTGTGAGCGCTGCAGGTTGGTTTGTACATCGCAGCCCTAAAGTGCAGTAAAGTCCATCACGTCAGTGACCTCGCCTGTCTCAGCCCCGTGTGGGCTCACAGAACAACCTGGACACGTCTTTGTCCAGGACTTCCACCACAGCATCACTGCCTGTGCTGTGTGAATTACACTTACTGTGCACTTCTTGGCAACACAGTAAAAATGAAGCTGGGGACTAGGAAGGAGTCAAACCCCTTGGCTTTTTGAAGGGTCTTGAATTCAGCCGTATTTGATTGTGCAAATAGTGGTGGGCCTGATCTGTAGCCCTGGTTTCTGTGTGTAGCCCAGTCATCAGCTGTCCAGGTGCTGTGTGTTCATGCAGGCTCACTGGCAGGCTCAGCCTTGGAAGCTGTTTCTGGAAATGGAGTTACTGCACTTTATTTGCAATAAAGTATCTGTTTTTTCTGTGCTTAGCCGTATGGTGTGGAGGGAGGCAGATCCTTAGTGGAAATATTGTGAAATAAAGCTTTGAAGTAGGAAATATGAACTGAGTCCTGGGATTGTGTGAGAATCAAACCAGTGATGCAATTGTGAAAGCCATGAATATGTAAATAGGTGTTTTCAAAAGCAGCTTCTTTTCAGTTTAACCACACTTGTAAGCTTGGCTAAAACAGAAAATATCTGAAAAAAAATAGAAAGGCAGGGGCTGTGCTCTGTGCCTGGCAGGGGCTGTGCCCGGCAGGGGCTGTGTCCTATGCCCCAGCAGGATGTGTGTCCTGTCCCTGGCAGGATGTGTGCCCTGTCCCTGGCAGGGGCTGTGCCCCAGGGCCATGTGGCAGCACGGGCAGCATGTAGCCAGGTGCTGGTCCTGGCTGCTCTCCTTGCAGCACCTCAGCCGGACCTCTCCACCTTTGCCCCCCTGGGCCACGGTGTTTATGTCTCTTCTTCTGCCAGCAGTATCTGTGAAAGTCTCTCAGCTGGAATTGTGCCCTTTGTTCCAGATGAACCTCATGTCATTCAGTTCAGTGGCCAAAGGCTGCAGCTGCTGTTCACAGAGAGCCTGGGCTTTGCCTGCTTGCTGCCCTTCTCCTCGCCAGCCCCAGGCTCTTCACAGTGTTTCTTCCTCTAACCCCTGGTGATTTTTTTCCTGTTTCAGCTGCAAGAGCAGTGATTTTTGCTGTTACATTACTAAATCCTATTTATTCCATATTACTAAATCCCATTTAATCTGTTTACTCGGTCTCTCTGGTGTGAGGCTTTACTGCTGTCTTATGCCAAGCTCTGCTGATGATGAGTTGCTATTCAGAGCCTCTCTGTCCTTCTGGCATGTGACTGTTGTGTGGTGCTGGGTGCTGCAGTGTGCACTGAGGAATTGGCCAGTAAGGAGCTCTAGTTCAGAGAAGGAGCCCACAAAGGTTCAGGAGTGTCTGGCCTCACCCCTTAGCTCAGAGCAGTTTAGGGCTTTCCATTGCTTACAGTTCTAGAAGCTGCTGCTGTGCAGTGTCCACAGGTGACAAGTGGTTCTCCATGTTGTGAAGGACCTGGGCACAAGTGCTGGTGCTGGTGGTGTTAATTGGGTCAGCTTGATCTCGGTGCTCTCTCCTGCTGAGTCCTCGCTTGTCCGTTCCATGTCCCCAGACTCCCTTAATACATTTTTATCTTCCAGACTGCTCTGTGCCTGCCCTTACCAGGCTCATCTGTGCCACTTCCCCAGCTGCTCATGTGTGTCATCATTCTGAGGAGGCTGGGAACTCCCAAGATTCACAGTCCCTTCAGTGCTCCTTTGTCCCCGTGTGGCCACGTGCAGCGGGCTGTGCCAGCTCTGGCTCTGGCAATGGCCGTGGTGCTGTGGCTCACGGTGGCTCCAGGTCCTTCTCGTCCCACGTCTGTGTGCAGGGTTGGGTCTGTGTGTGCATGCAGAGGTGTCTGCAGTGTCCACGCTGTCCCTGCAGCATACCTGAGTGTGTCCATGCTGAGCACAGACACTCTGAGGTAATGTTGGATGCAGAGCCCTTTCATGAGCAGTTTTTAGTGGGCTAAAACCAGCACACTGTGTTGGGTAGCAAAGGGCCCTTCTGCAGCAGAGTGACAGCTGTATTACAGTGCAAGTGGAAAGAATGAGCAAAACTCTCTCCCTTTCCAGGGATGTCTCTTCTCCTGTGCCATCTTCCAGAGCACTCAGTTTGGGCAGGGGCTGGCTGGGGGCCTGGTGTGGTAGAGATGCTGTGTGTCACTGGGCATCCCTGCATGGCAGTGCTGGTACAGCTGGAAGAAGAGATCAGTCCCCAGTCCCAGGGACTGTGTGCACGGGAGGGAGGCAGCCTTCATTTGAAAATGGCAGCGTTCATTTGAAAATGTGTGTCTTTTTTACGTCTTCACTGGCCTTTTTGATTTTTTTTGCCCACAATTGTCTAGGAAAGATCAGCACCTCCTTTCCCCTGTGAACTGCTGGTACCTGGTTCTGACGCAGACCCGTCGGGAGAGCCGAGACCACGCCACCCTGAATGACATCTTCATGAACAATGTCATCGTCCGGCTGTCCCAGATCAGTGAGGATGTCATCAGGCTCTTCAAAAAGGTAGCCTGGGCAGCCTTGCTTCATGAGCGTCCATCCTGGCATTTTAGTCTAAAATAGAATCGTCGTAAATGTTGCAGAGCAAATCTTGCAAGGGACCATCACTAAAAGTCTCCCCGGTAATATTTATCCTAGAGTTTCAGAGAAACTGTGATCTAGACCTGTGAAGTCTAGAGTGTGAGGTGTAACCTGGTGCTCAGAGTGTCAGTGCCAGGGACATGAGAGGTGGAAATGTGATGACTGTTTTTGAAGACTCTTGGGAGGGCTTCAGAGAGCAGGTCAGAGCAGGCTGGTTGGGTGGCACCTTGCTCAAGAGCAGGATGACAGCTTGAGGCAGGGATGAGAAAGGAGTCACTGTGGCCTCCTGAAGAGAACAGTCATGCCTCAGAAATTCAGTGGAGGTATTTCCAGCAGCCAGAGATCATGCCATTAGCTGGTTGTGGGGCCTTCCCTGGAAAACGGCCTTAGCTGAAATTCTTGAAGAGCTGTTAAGGAGAGGCGTTGTTTTCTGGATTAATGATTAGTTAAAAGACAGGAAAAAAGGGAAGGAGAGTTTCAGTGCTGTTCCTAATAAATTATTTGGGAAAAGCTTGAACAGTAAGATGACAAAACCTGCTGATGATGCAGAATTATTAATAATAACCAAATTAAAAAGGAGCATCAGAATCACGCAGTCAGGTGGAGCAGGACTGTTCATTGAAGGTGAGGAGTGTGGTAAGAGCACCAAGAGTCCCAGCTGAGGGTGGGCTCTGTGGCCTTGTTTTCATCAGGGGCAGCTGGGGACTGCAGTGAGGGAGCAGGGTGGGCCACAGGGCACCTGCCTCTCCAGCAGGAGAAGGCTCATAATCAGGGCTTATCTTGAAATTTCAGCCTGACTGGAGAATAAATTTAATGTGATATTTTTATGGCCAGTTTCCTCTAGTTTATAGATCTGACCTAGAAATTAAACTGCAAGGTTGGGTTTGTGTTGGCTGATTTGATATGGGATACCATCTCTTTGCCTGTTCTCCTGCCCTCCAGAAATGCAGATATTTGGTATATGTCAGTTAGTCCAGTCCTGTCTCAAAATATTCCTCCTATTTGCATTTTGCTCCAAACTGGCTTTTGATATTTATATTTAAATTATCCTGCTTTCCCTGCTCATGTCTATGGATGGCGTGTCTTGTTTGAAAACACAGGACAAATTCAGTCAGCTTGCAAACAAGGACATATATTGAGTGTGTGTTCTCCTGTTGTATGTCAATACTCAGCCAGGACAGGGTGGTGAAGTATTTCATCCATTCAGCAGAATTATTTGTGTTTGGTGTTCTTCCTTCCCCACTCATTTTTTAACTTAAATTTCAACTTCCAAGGCTCAACACTGAAATTCAATAGAAATGGTTGCTCCTTGTTTCTGCCTCCTCTGTCTCCTGCCAGGAGAGCTGGCCTGGCTCTCTCTGCAGCCTGCCAGAGCCAGCACCTGCTTTGTATACAGAGAAACCTTTACACTTGTGGGCATCTGTGATTGCACTGTTTGTTCCTTGGACTTACCTGTCCCTGGAAATGGCGTTCAGCTGAATCAGGGAGGAGACCTAACTTTGTGCCAACGTTTGCCTTTCATGTGGACAGGCAGGCTGCCACTTCTGGGCATCCTGAGGTTATGGCACACCTTGTCTGAAGGGTCTGAGGCTGCACTTGCACATCACAGCAGTGCTCCGTGGGAGCCTTGGGTGCCTGTGTGGAAACAGGAGCACGCTGGTGGATGGAGTTTGAAGATGCAGCCTTGCAGCAGATGAGGCTGCTCAGAGGAGGGATCTCCCACTGGTGTCCAGTCTGGCTTTGAGTGTGGTGGGTAAGGTGCTCCAAGCCTGCAGGGGGGCCGGGCTGTGGGGGCTGCTGGCAGATAACCCAGCTCCACAAGGGTTAAAGCACCCGCCTGTGGTTCAGCTGCTGGGCGTGCTGGAGATTGCTCTTTGATGGTAAATTAGGGGAACATTTTTTTTCCAGAAATGTCACTTCCAATTCTTCCCGTCTAGAGTTTATTAATGGCCTGTGACATGCTGCAGGGACAGAAGGAGCCAGGAGGTTTCTGTTTCCTGCGTTCATTATGTAAATGTAAACAATCCCGGGATGGGCCTCACTGAGGAGCAATTGCTCAGCAGGGGTAATCTGGAGAGATGAGGGGTGCTGGGCTGGGCTGCTGAGCTGCCTGGAGAGATGAGGGGTGCTGGGCTGGGCTGTGATCTGCCTGGAGAGATGAGGGGTGCTGGGCTGGGCTGCTGAGCTGCTGTCCCTGGGCCTCCCTGGCTGAGCCTGGCGCAGGTGGGGTCACCTGTCACTGACCCGGGTGCTGTGTTTGTCCCTCCCCACCCAGGTGTCCTGCCCCAGCACGCCTCCTCTGTGTCCGGCTGGGAACCCTTCCAACCCAAACCAGCCTGGCATTCTGTGAGGAAAGCAGAAAAAAGCTCAATTGGGCAAATTCCCCTGGAGCTCACAGTGTGAGTCACGTTGGGATGCAGGGGGATGATCCAGGAGTGTGCTGAGGTTGCTGATAGGCAGCAGTCAGTGGAGAGGCTGGGCTGTGTCCCTGCAGAGATCTGGCTTACTCTGCTGTCCCCCTGAACCATCACTCTGTGTCCTGGCAGACTCAAACCCTGGCTGAGGGACCCATTGCCAGGCAGGTGCTTGCTTCACTCTAACTCCTGCTGTGGCAGAAGGAAGGAAGTTTGATGCTTCTTCCAGGTATGGGATACAGGAAATTACACATTTGAGACAGAGCATTGCTGTGTCCAAAATCAGGGTGCTGGGTTATTCCCTACTGTGGGATTGAACTATGTGCTGTGACAGTGAATTTATTTACACCCTGTGCTGCATTGTCCTGGAGGGAGGTTGGATGAAGAAGCAGGGTCTGGATGGGAGCTCTTGGAGGCTTGGAGGAGAGGCAAGTCCTTGAGCTGCTTGCTTCCCTGTGCCTGAAAGAGGCTCCAGCATTCTCCCTCTGGACACTGCCCTCTTGGGCACCGGGGACTCCCAGCAATGCTGCAGACCCTTTGGCTCCCTGCAGCACAGGCCAGGTGTTTGGGCTAGTGTCTGTAAGCAAAAGGCTCTTTACTGTGCTCCCCGCCTGTGGTTGCCTGTGCAGGTGTAGCTCATGGAACAAAACACTGAGCCAGTTTGTGTTGCTCTATTTTGGAGTCTAAAATTGGATTAGAAAATTGCAGCTTTGTGGCCTTGCCCTGTGCCGTGCAGGAAATCCAGGGCAGAGGCAGGAGCTGCAGCTCAGCCTGGGCCGTGGCTTCTGCCACCAGCCTGTCCTGTCCTCCTCCCCAGGCATTTGGGGAGCCTTGGTTTGGGGAGTGAGTGGCCTGTGACTGTGGCAGCAGGGCTGGCTGGAGGGGTGCATGTGGCTGGGCTCCTGCAGGCTGTGGGCTGTGAGCCCCCTGTTTGTAGTCCTTGACTGTAAGAACTCACATTAGAATCACAGAATGGTTTAGGTTGGAAAAGCTCTCTGAGACCATCGAGTCCAACCCTTCCCCCAGCACTACCAAGGCCACCACTAACCCATGTCCCCAAGTGCCACAGCTTTTAAATTCCTCTGGGAATGAAGAAAAAATTTTTTCCTAATATTCAACCTGAACTACCCTGGCACAACTTGAGGCTGTTTTCTCTTGTCCTGTCCCTGTTCCCTGGGAGCAGAACCTGAGCCCCACCTGGCTGCACCCTCCTGTCAGGGAGGTGCAGAGAGTGAGAAGGTTCCCAGGCACCTTTGGGCTGTGTCTGGGGGGATGCACACCTATCACAGCTCTGTGAATCCCCAGTGAGATTTTTGAGAGCAATGATGACCATCAGTGTTGGTGGGCAGGGGACAGGGACTGGGCTCCAGTCCAGATGAGGGTTCCTGGCAGCCTCACCTGGGCACCTTCTGGTCACTGGCATCCCCTGTGTACCCATGGGAGTGGGACCAGTGTGCATCAGTCAGGCCTCTGAGGATGGGGCTGTCCCAGGTACCCTGACACGCACTCACAGACACTCTGTGGTTACTGGGTGGGACTTCCACCCTTCAGACTCCCTTTAGTCCATGCTTCAGGCTTTGATTTAAGTCTAACTTCTAATAATCTAGATTAAACTTTCAAAGTGTGTAGCTTGTCCCATTGACTGGAATTAGAGGACCTTTCTGTGTCGAGGGCTTCTCTCATCAGCCAGTCTGATGGAATGTTGTTTTCCCTGCCCACGTGCACAGAACTTCCTGGAGTTATTTGAGGAAACCTGGAAGAAACTGCACAGTTTTGTTTTGGTTTGGTTTAGGGGAGGGAGGAGTGGGGTGTCTATACTTAGTTTAAACACATCTTCAAGCTATACTAAGTATTTCCTGGCCAAGAAGATTCCACGGAGAGATTTGTGCTGTAATTACAGGGAGGCAGGAAAGCAGTGTGAGCACATCCCAGCACCTCCAGCTGCTGGGGTGCAGTGGGAGTTGGTTTGATCTGCAGCCAAGCTCCAGTGCTGGGCAGCTCCCCATGCTGTGGCCTCTCCATGAAGGGCTGGTCCGTGCTGCAGGAGGCTGGCAACTGCATCTGCCTCATCCTGCCTGGCAAGGAAAGGGAAAACACAGGCTGAAAATGGGATTTCAGCAGACAGGAGGATGCCAGGAGTTCCTCACTGGCAGTGAGTGTCTCCTCAGCTGGCTGAACTTTGGCTGCTGCTGTTGTGAAACTGGAAACGTTATTATATAACTGTGGTGTAGCTATTTTGTAATGTCCTTTTTCAGAGATGCTTTGGTTCACTGGGGTCAGAATAGTGAAAATGAGCAACTGAGGAGAAGTTGGGGGGTGGGTCATGGCCAAGGGAAATGTAAACCTGGGATGCCAGTGCTGGGGAGCCCTGATAGTCCTTGCTCTGAAATACCAGTGTTGGCTGGAAATTGCAGGTCCAGCAGCAGATGTGTTTAATCACAGAGCAGCAGAGATCAAGACAAATTGACAGGTGATGTTGTGGGGCTGGAGAAAGCCAATCTAGGGAACTGCAAACCCACAAATGGCTACTGGATGATGTACACCCTGCCAGTCCCAAGTGAGTCTCTGCCAGTCCCCATCTGGGGGAGAGTGTTGTGTGTTATATCCAAGTGGGGAGGTGACCGACTGTGGGCTGGGAATAGAATTCTGCTAGTGGAAGGGCAAAGTAGTATTGCCTGTAATTTTAGATTCATCTGCTTTGCAGGATAAATAAGTTAAATTATGTGGAATTCCTCCTTGTGGTGTCTGAAATGCAGTTTGGGTGATCCATGAGCAAACATCAACCTCAAATGAATATGCAGCCATTCTGAAACTGCATGAGACTTTGCTGCACTGTGTATTCACCTTTATGATTCCTCTGAAATGTGTTTTCATTTTAGAACTGCATGTTTTGAGCATAACAGTCTCACCTGTTCTTGTTTTTGTCTTGCAGAGCAAGGAGATTGGCCTCCAGATGCACGAGGAGCTGCTCAAAGTCACCAATGAGCTCTACACGGTGAGCAGTGAGCTGATCCCCCCCCGGCCTGGGGAGCACAGGCATTTGTCAGAGCAAACCAGGGGGCTCTGCCCTGGCTGTCCTGCAGAGGGGCCCATTCCTGTCCCTGGTGTCCCTGGGGGAACCCTGCTCCTCCCTGGGGTGGTGGCAGGGCTGGAGGTGTCCCAGCAGTGCGGGGCCGAGGGCTGGCTCCTGCTGCCCAGCTGCTTCCCTGGGGCTGTTTGGGTGCTCCAGGGAGATCCTGTGCCTGGGGTGCCCTCACCTGCCAGGGCTCACACCCCACACTCAGCCCTGCTCAGCCCCTGGCTCTGATTGACCCTGGGTGATTTCCAGGCACCAGTGGCTCTGAGCTTGTCTCTTGGACACCTCCCTGCTCCTGTGAGCCCCTGGCCTGGGGCATGGCTGGACATGGCCTTCTGCTGGGGAATGCAGAAAGCTTCTGGCTCGTAGGGGCTCAGCTCTGTCTTGTGCCCCAGGAGCACTCTGGCTGCAGAGTTGTCTGTGCCTGCCAGTGAGATCATGTGCTGGTAATCAGGACATGGCTCTTCAAGCAGGTTTTCATAGCAGGGTAGTAAAAGCCTTTGTGTTGCTTCTGCCTCTTGCCCTGTAGCAAGTGGGTTTTTTAAAATTTATATTATTTGTGGTTTAGGAGCAACAAAACCATATAAAGTCTGCCTTTTGTTGGAAAATTGAGATAATATATTTGCTCTCTTTGCTTGTATCTGTAACTGGTACATAAATAATACTGCAGTAGGTTTATTCCTAAACAATCATTCTATTTAATCTTTTTGAAAAACAGACCTAAACAGCAGAGCATGAGTGATTGTATTTGAAATTTCTGCCATAAATCTCCTTTTAACAGGTTTGTTCTTGCATTGGCTGTTGAAGGATTTGATTGTTGTGAGACCTGCAGTGTGGGTGGACAGCAGATCAGATTAAAAAGCCTGTGTGAGATTTGGGAGTGCGTTGTTGATGGTTGAATGTCACAAGCTGTGTTAGGGGTGGTGACTAATTAAGATTAATTACAGCAGCAGCATGACAGATGCAAAACAAGGGAAGACTAACAAGGGCTGGGCTGACCTGAATAGCTGTGGACCAGTATGGTCTGAAGCCAGCCGTGGGACAGGGCCATTCCTGAGGGATGCCCTGGGGGCACTGGGGGGGTCAGCAGTGCTGAGGTGCCCAGGGCAAGCAGTGGCCAAGGAGGAGCACAGGGGGGTGATGCTGCTCATCGTCACAGGAGCTGGGATTTCTCCCAGTCACTGCTTTGCTCCATGTGCTGAGCAGAATGGGCTTGAGTGGTGAAACAGACTGGTTTGAATGGTGGAACTGGGACAGCTGGAGGGGCTCTGTGTTTGCATTCAGCCTTGCTGCTGAGATAACAAACTGGTTGTGTCGTGCAGCCAGGATGGAGCAGGGAAGGGACACAGTGGCTTCAAAGGGTGAAGAAAAAGCCTGTGGGGCAATCAGGGTCACCTCACATCTGCTTGGTGCCAGCAGCTCCTGCCCCTCAGAGTTGTGTCCTTGAGCCATCAGGTGACAGGGGCCCAGCTGCCCCCAGCTCAGGGGTGCTGGGGGTGGCTGGGGACATCTCTGGGGGTGCCTGGGGACATCTCTGGGGCTGGGCTGCTCTGGGTGTGTTCCTGCAGCACGCTGGGTGCCCACGGGCAGCACGGGGGCTGCTGACAAAACCACACACGGGATAAGGACCTGGCTCAGGGGACAGCAGGCTGCTGCTCGTTGAGAAATGTCACTTGGCTGCTGTCAGCACAGGAAAGTCAATTTTCTAGCCACTGGCCAGGCCTTTACCCACAGCTCATCCGTGCCCTGGCAAGGCTGCTTTTTAGGCCTCTCCAAGGGGAACTCTGTGCACTGGGTGGAAACTCTTTTACAGGCTTCTCAGGCATTCACTGGCTCAAACTTAAGCCAAAAGAGTCACATTGATTTTAACTCAGCCTTGCTGCTGTTCTGATGCAGTCACCCTGTGCACTCTGTGAGAGAGAACCAAAGCCACACTGATTGTAATCAAAACGGAAGTGGGTGACTTTCATTCTGAAGGGGAGATGGTTGGAATGGTTTGTGCAGAAATGGTTCAGCTGTGAATTAAACCCAGCTTTGTTCCTTTGGTTCCTCCTTATGGATTCCAGCAGAGAGGTACCAGTTGGAGCCTGTAAAGGCTGAGGGGCCTGAGCCTGTGCCTGACACGATCACCCCATTTCTGCCCTGGCTCCTCTGCTGGGTCAGAACCTTGGGATGAGCTGCTGGGGAGAACAAAGCCCTTGTAGCTGGAGACTGCCAGCAGTGCCATTTAGGGCCGGTATTTTGGCAACAGCCTTTATCCAGAACATGTAATTAATATGGAAAACACAGCTCGTGTTGTTAAATAACTAATGAACATTGGAACATATTTTTCCTCCTTCGCTGCAGCTAATTAACTGATTTGCAGCAAAGATCCCTGGGACGCAGCTGTGGCAGTTTGTCTTTGTGTCACAGCAATGCAAGCCAGGGACAGCGTGACTTGATTGCAGGCACTGAGATGGCACGAGGGAATTGCAGATCAGGGGCTGATTGCTGCAGTGCAGGTTGGCCCTGGCCAAAATTAAGGCAGGTATTAAACAGAAATATCCTCTGAATCTCTAAGAGCAGGCTGTGTGGCAGGGCAGCTGGTGAGGAGCACAGTGAGCTGTTTAAGGTGTCTATTCTGGTTGGGTAACTGTCCCATAAGCTTTAGATTCCACAAAAAATGTGCAATTTGGAGCCCTGGTTCTCATTGGGCTTGTCTGTCATGTTGTGTCAGGGCCTCTCTGAGTGCTGTAGAAACCTTTCCTCTTACTGCCCTGATATGCAGCACTTCGCTTTTTCATTTCTCTCGGTGTGCTTCACAAAAAAATGTAGATGGTGAGAATGAGGAGGGCTCAGTGAAACCTCTGATCTTTCTCTTTAAGAAAATCCCAGGAATCATCTGGTTAGAGTGTGTCCTGTGACATTCACTGCAGAAAAGGCAGTTTGAAATATGTGGCTGGAATCTGTGTTAAGGATTTGCAGGCTGTGGAAATGCAGCAGCTCAGGGCCAAGCAGGAGCCATTGCTCACTGCCCCTTACCTGTGCCTGCAGTGGGATCTGCCTGCAGCAGGTTTGTGTTGGGAGCCTGCTTCAGCTGAGGGCTGTGCTTGGCAGAGGAGGGGTCCTGCAGCTCAGCCTGACCTGCTCCCTGTCAGACACTCCTGGCTCCTGCTGGCAGCTGCAGATGAGGAAAACTGCTTTATCTTCATTAAGCTGCGTGTAAAAATCCCCTGCATTTGGGGATTCCTGCTCTGTTTTAACCCTTGGGCCTCAGGCAGCGTGTCCCAGCGTGTCCCAGCCTGTCCCAGCGTGTCCCAGCCTGTCCCAGCGTGTCCCAGCCCGCAGTGCCCAGCCCTTGAGGCTGCTGGCAGTGAGCAGTCGGGCACTGTGGGCTGTGTCAAGGCAATGTGAAATAAACCATCCACATCCCAAAGGGAGATGATAGAAGGGGACAGCGTGACTAAAGGCATAAAGAGAGAGGAGCAGATGTGTCCCTCTTGCCAGCTGCATTGAAATGATCCGATGTGCCCTTTGGGCTCTTGTTTCTGAAAGGGAAGGTTGTGGTGGAAGTTCGCCTGTAGAGTGTTCCAGGATCAGCACCATCCCTCCTGGGTCTGGAATGTGAAGGACAAGGTGCTGCTGCTCCTGTCCTGGCGCTGCCTGTGCTGCTGGTGGCAGCAGGGGGAGGATGAGGTGGTGACAGGGCACAAACCCCATTTCTGCCTGGGCACTGCAGCTCCTCCATTTCCCGGCGGTTCTGCTGTCTGGGTGACAGAGCCAGGGCTGTCTGATGGCTTAGCAAGTCCAAGTGTAGGAACAGAGGGGCTGGGTCAAAGGGAGTTCAGAGTGCCTGTGGCCTCCCTCGCAGTCATTTGTCATGGAGAGCCTTATCCCAACTGCAGAGCTCTGAGGTCATTCCTGATTTCCCTGCTGGCAGGCATAGGGTGCTCTTTGACTGCAGGTGTGTGCTGGGTCGTATCCCCACAGTGGGACTGAGTGTCATCACAGCTCTTAGACCAGCCTGAAGCCTCTAGAAATATGGCTGGGGCTGGGATTAATCTCTCAGGCTTTCCTCCCCACTTTGTTCCTTAGTGCCATGGTGGCCCCCAGCCCCTCTGCCCTGCCCAGGGCCGTCCTGCTCCGTGCTGTGGGTAACCATGGGAAGGTGGCTCATGACCTCCTGTGTCTGCAGGTGATGAAGACCTACCACATGTACCATGCAGAGAGCATCAGCGCCGAGAGCAAGCTGAAGGAGGCGGAGAAGCAGGAAGAAAAGCAGTTCAACAAGTCAGGGGACATCAGCGTGAACCTGCTGCGACATGAGGACCGGCCTCAGCGGCGCAGCTCCGTCAAGAAGATTGAGAAGATGAAAGAGAAGGTGGGTGAGAGGGAAGGAGGAGGAGCTGGGCTGGGGTTGGGGCTCCCTGCAGGCAGGGGGGGTGGCTTCAGCCTTGTTTTTGTCTGTGATGCCGTTCTGTATCTCTGGGAAGGGGTTAGGAAGGTTGGTGTCTCGTGTGCATGTTCTGCTGGAAGGCAACCCGAGGAGGCCATCACAAGTGTCCTCCCTGCTCCTGGCTGTGGAGAAGGGCCAGGGCCAGCTGCTAGAGAAGGTTTGACTCAGAGTCAGGATGGTGTGGGACAGGCAGGCAGCCTTGGACAGGTGGTGGACCTGCACAGGAGCCATGTGGCCACCCGTGGCACCTTCCTGGCTGTCTCTGTGGAGGGAGAGCCAAGACAGGCAGCTGGAGGCCCTTGGATGGCTCCTGGAACACAGGACAGGGAGGCCTGGTGGGAGCTGCTTCTCCAGCAGCAGCTCAGGCCACGGTGTGCTGGGGGCCTGGCTGAGGACCTCAGCTGGGCCTGAGAGGCTGTGCTGAGGAGGGCAGTGCCCCAGGACGCCCTGTTCAGCTGATGCATCCTGGTCAGACACCAGACCCGGCTCTGGGAGACTGGGCTTTGTCTGTGCTGTGTTCTTTAAAGATATGCTTTTAAAAGTGAACAACAACAGCCTTGGGTTTGCTCAGGCACTGACTCCTGGTAGCAAAAAAAATCTATAAAATACCAGTGTTGTTCCTCTGTAGGCTGTCTGGGGGCGAGAGTGCAGTATTTAGATGGATTTGCTAGGCAAAACACTTTGTGCCATTCCGGCCTCAGCAAATCCCCTTGGGCTCAGGATCTCCACAAGTTTTTGTATTAATTTTGGAGAAAAGGGGATAGCTTCCCCAGCCAGGGTGCATTTGCTCACTGGCTCACCCAGCCCTGGGACATTTCTAGCAGTGAACTTCTCGGAAGGGTTAATCTTTTGATTCAGCCCTCAGAGCAGGGATCTGCCCGAGCAGATGTCCCAGATCTGGAGCACATCTGCTTTCCTACAGTTTTGAATTCTGGGTCCTGTTCTGCATTGTGTAGCTTGGGCCTCTGGGCCAGATTCCACTTTGATACAGCTGCACACATCTGGAGCCAGTCCAAACTTATGTCAGCATTTCTGGGGGGGAAATTTGGCCCTCTGGTTTTGACTGATGCCAAAATCCGCAGCAGCAGCTGTGCTCAGGGGTTCCAAGTACCTCTGAGCAGGATGCGCTCATCGTGGCTGGCTGACAGTGCGGGGGGTGTTCAGATGGGATCTCCTCCACCCTGGCAAGGTCCCTGTTTTCACACCAGGTACCAAGTTGTAGTAATTCCCTTGTGACACCCAGGCTGCGGGGTGCTGTGGGGCTCTGCGGCAGGAGAAACTGTGCCAATACCATCCTGTTTGTGCTCTGACGCTCCATTCTGCTTTTCCAGAGACAAGCCAAGTATTCTGAAAACAAGCTGAAGTGCACAAAAGCCAGGAACGACTACCTGCTGAACCTGGCAGCCACCAACGCGGCCGTCAGCAAATACTACATCCACGACGTGTCCGACCTCATCGACGTGAGTCCTGCCCTGGGCCCTCCAGCCCAGCTGGGCTCCTCACTGCACTCCCATCTGCTGGTCAGGGGCTCTCTGCGGGGGCTTTAGGGGATTCTTAACTGGGGCTGAAGATGTCCTGTGAATTGGATTTGCCTTGGAGTGAGACTGAGGTTTCTCCTTGGCCCATTGGTTGTTCTGTGTTTGAGACAGAGAAATGCTTCCCAAGGTCAGACACAGCCTTGGTTTTGGTGCTGAAACAGAGGGGGTTTTCTTTCTACTGCTTGGTGACTTTGGTGGGGATGCAGCACATGTGGCAGTGCTGTCTTGGCTGGGGAAGGGGCCTCCAAGGGTTTGTCCTGGAGCTCCTTGCAGGGAATAGCCTCAGGGCAGGAGCTACTGCAGGCAGCGTCATGGTGATGGCAGGAACTGAGCACTGGTGACTCCTACAAACTGCTTTGAGATGATTCAAAGAAGGGATTTACCCAGAGAAGGGATTTCTGCGTCTTCCTTTATCGGGCATCCCACAGCGTGTAGATGGCACAGTGCAGTTTCTTCCTGCTGGAGTTGCCTCAGTGAGTGCATGAATAGCTGAGCTTGAAGCACTGAATTACCATCATTACCTAAATGTACAACTTAAAAAGCTGCTTGAGTGTTTACCTCCTTTCCTAGCCCATTAGCATGTAGTTACACTTCTGAGAATTAAAGTAAGTCTGATGCAAAACCCCTGATGACTTCAAGGTTTTGATAGATGATAAAATACTCTTCATGGCTTGCTCCCTGGGCATCCCTGCAGAGCAGTGCCTGGTGACAAAGCTGTGCTGGACTCCCCTGCTCTGGCCAGGCAGAGGGCCCAGCTGCCCCGGAGGGTGGAGGCCTCGCAGGGCTGCGGCTTAATGAGAGCTGTAGCGCCCATCAGAGGAGCTGTGAAGGGGCACAGAGCCGTCTGCCCTGCCTCCAGTGGCCTTGTTTTGTCCTAGAAAGGAAGGAAAGACTATAGAGACAGATCACATTAGCCTTGGACTGGCAGTGCACCGTGGGGCGTCCTCCTCGGATGACAGGCGTCTGTTTAAACCCTGGGCTTGTCTCATTTGTCATTAACTCTGTGACCAAGTTAATCTTTTTGGCCACGTATGTGAAGAGGAGATAAAGCTCCTTATCCATCCCCCTGGAGTTCTGTGGGAAATGGCTGTTAGATAGTTTGAAATGGTCACATGAAAGATATCACTGGATTCAGCAGAGAAAATGGAACAGTTGGTGTCCATACGAGCCGATCTGCCGAAACGTGTGCAGCCTCCTCTGAGTCCTTCCGGAACAGCAACTCGCTTCCCTGCAGATTAGTGGGACAAACAAGCCAGGAAAGGAGGGGAACTCTGAGGAAACTCAGTGTTACATGGAACTGTCAAATTGCTTGGACCCTGGAAAAATTAGCTGAGTCAAGTTAGGGAACAGAAACAGCAGCTGAAATAGTTATGCCAAAAATCCTCAGTTGGCTTTACTGGCCTGGTTGAGGAGGGCTTGGAGCAACCTGGGCTAGTGGAAGGTGTCCCTGTTCATGGCTGGGTAGTTGAAATTGGATAAGCTTTAAGGTCTCTCCCAACATAAACCATTCTGGGATTTACTTGCCGCGCAGTACAGCTCTGGATTTTGCGGCAACACCGACAGAGTAGAGGCCAGAAATTAAAATAGGCATATAATTATTATATATTATGCATATAATAAAAACAAATGCAGAATATTTTTTAAAAAACGAATAAGGAAAAAAATGCAGCAAAGAGAGAACAGAGCAGAGCAAATGAGTTGGGCTCTTGGTTTGCAGGCAGTGCTGGTCCTGTGGAGGCAGGGGCATTACTGCTCTGCCTGGGAAGTTCAGGGGTGGCTTGCAGGGCACCCAAGTGCTCAGGTGTTACTCCAGGGTTCCACTGGCTCAGGTGAGACATGGGCCTGGCTGAGCTCTGTCATGAGCAGGTTCAGCCTCCCAGATAACAGAGGGACTCAGAGCTGCTGGAGCCCCAGAGCACTGTGTGCAATTCCTTCTGCCGGAGCCCAGGACTGCCCTGGAGCAGCTCTGGGGTGAGTGCTGGGAGGCACACAGGTATTTGGCTGCTTCCATAGTGTTTTGGCCAAATGTGCTTGCTTGAGCTCCAGGAGCTGGTTTGTTTCTCAGGCTGAACACTGGGATGTTTCCACCCCTTGCAGGGCGTTACCAGGCGTAATGAATTCATGCTTGGGGAGCTCTGAGCTTGGCAGATGAAAGGCACTGCGGAAGGGCTGGGGATTCTTATTTGTGGTTCTAATTTATTTGCCATCAAAGGGATGAGAGGGGTGAGAAAATGCCATTTGTTCTGGGGCTGGGAGCATCAGTTTGAAGTCTTTTTTTTCCTTCCTTTTTCTTTCCCCTCCCCATTGTGTGTTTCTCTGGGAATTGCGTGGAAGTCCCCGCTCCGTCTTTTCTTCTCTGGGCATCCGTGTGTGAAGCAGCCAGCAGGTGCTGATCCCCAGGGACTGCAAGGGCTGCAGTGTGGGCAGGAAATGCCTGCCCTGGTTTTCAGGAGCAGCTGATTTCTGGGCACTGCAAATCACTGCCAGCTTCAGTGAGAGTCCAGCAGCAAAGAAAGGAAAACATTTCACATGGAATTTTGTCGTAAAAGCAGCTGGCAATGCCCTGAGCCCCTCTCCTTGGGTTCTGTGCCACTGGGTGCTTTGCCTTGTAGTGGCTTGGTTTTGTGTGCTTTCCCACCCTTGAGCAGTGGCAGATATTTCCTCCTGGTGCTGGTTTTTGTAGCAAAGTAGCAGTGGTTTCAGGGGGTGGGAGAGCATGGGTGAGGGCTGGGCAGTGCTGGGAAGGCACAGGGTGTGGTGAGCTGGTCAGGGCAGGAGTGCTGGTCCTCCCAGACCTGGTCCCTGCCCTGTCCGTGGCAGCCCCTTGGCTGCATTGTTCCAGTCTGGGGTTTCTGTACAGCCTGGAGTGGTCGTGGGGTGTTCATGCTGAAACCGTCTCACGGGACAGACTTGCACCACAGAATGAGGTTTTGTCCCAAGCAGCAAATGCAAATTCACCCCTTATCTTTTTTGTGTTGCTTGTTGATTTTTTTATGGCAGGTCTATGCCAGTCCTAACTGCTCCTACTCTCAATTAATGCGATGAGAAGCTAAATAGAAGCAGGATAAATGGAGGGCTGTGACAATTCCCTAGTTTTTACAAAACTCTTCATTATTGCACATGGGGTTTCACAGCTTTTAAAGACTAGGAGGGACAGTGGGGCTGGGAATCAGCCCAGTGTAGCTTTGCTACTGCTGGTTTTAGCAGAGGCTGAAGCAAGCACAGCCCTGCTGTGACGTGATCTGAGCTGAGGGGTGTCTCCTCACATCGGCACCGAGCATGAGAAGCCTTCTTGGGTTGGAGCTGCTTGTGGCACCAACTGAGTTTTTGGATTTCACTTCGAGTTTATCAGTATGAATTTCAGGAAGGATTTCTTCACAGAAAGGGTTGTCAGACACTGGAACGGGCTGCACAGGGAAGTGGTGGAGTTTCCATCCCTGGAGGTGTTCAAGGAATAGCTGGATGTGGCGTTCAGTGCTCTGGGCTGGGGGACAAGGTGGGGATCGGTCACAGGTTGGACTTACTGAGCTCTGATGGAGCTTTCAGGGCAGCAAATCCCTGTGCTGGTATGACACTTGACATGCCCAATTCAGTTATAGTGAGGACAATGCTTAAAACTATTTTTTTGTCTTAAGTACAGTATTTTGGCAACGATTAACTCCAAGTTTTGCCATTTTCCCCAGGACAGACATGTGAGTGATCAGCAGCATGAGGAGCTGCTCCTGTGGGAGGCAGGACAGAGTGGGATGTGCACACACTGCAGGGCATGGTGCCCACTGCCACACCTTGCCTCAAGTCCATCCGTGCCCGAGAGCCTTGCAGAAGGGTTTGGGGTGTTTGTGTGAGCAGGCCCTCCTTTGTGTTTGTCAGTGCTGTGACCTGGGGTTCCACGCCAGCCTTGCTCGGACCTTCAGGACGTACCTGTCTGCCGAGTACAACCTGGAGACGTCGCGCCACGAGGGCCTGGACGTCATCGAGAACGCCGTGGACAGCCTGGACGCGCGCAGCGACAAGCACACCGTCATGGACATGTGCAACCAGGTCTTCTGCCCGCCGCTCAAGTTCGAGTTCCAGCCACACATGGGGGACGAGGTAACCTGCTCACCTGGGGCTGCAGAGGGGCCTGGCCTGGCCTGGCCCTCCTCTAAACATCGCTGTGAAATTGTTCCTGACTCTTTACCCCTCTCCGCTGCCTTCACACACCGCTGTTCATTTTCCTAATGAGACTCTTGGCTCGTTAGGGCTCTTCCTTTCAGGCTGCCTCTTGTTCCGTGTCTGTCCCAATTAGGGAGCCTGGGTTTGGCTCTCTCTGCCTCGCAGATCTGCACAGGGGAGCTGTGATTAACCTGCTGTAATTGGGAGATGGCAGAAACGCTCGGTGCTGGCCCGGGGCCAGGGCATTGCTCGTGGGACACACGGCAACACAACTTCTCTGGAGGCTGCCAGCAGCTTGCGGAGGCTGGAGGGAATTGTGTGGGTATGGAAATGTGTGTCTGGTCCACGTGTGACCCGTGGAATGTCTCCTGTCTCAGGTGTGCCAGGTGAGCGCCCAGCAGCCCGTGCAGACCGAGCTGCTCATGCGGTACCACCAGCTGCAGTCCCGCCTGGCCACCCTCAAGATAGAGAATGAAGAGGTAAGAGCTGGGCTCTGTGGGCAGCACTGCTGAGCCTTTCTTCCACTGGAGGTTTTCTGGGGTGCTCAGGTGTGGAGCCCTCCTATGGCAGAGCTGGAAGGGCTCGCAGACCGCAGCCAGTGCTAGCCCGGGGCTCAGGAGCCGCCTGTTGAGTGGTGGTTTTGGCTCAAGATGTGCCCTTTTCCCAGTGTGCCTCAAACCCACGCTGTCCTGTTTCTGGTAGGTACGGAAAACGCTGGATGCCACCATGCAGACCTTGCAGGACATGCTGACAGTGGAAGATTTTGATGTTTCAGATGCCTTCCAGCACAGCCGCTCCACTGAGTCGGTCAAGTCAGCTGCATCAGAGACCTACATGAGCAAAATCAACATTGCCAAGAGGAGAGCCAACCAGCAGGAGACCGAAATGTTCTATTTCACTGTGAGTCTCGGCTCAGGCCATACAGGACACGAAGCATTAATTGCCAGGGCTGAGGCCCAGTTAAGTGCTCATTAGTGAAGAGCAAGAACCAATTCAGTCTCTTGAAGTACTTGTCTTCTGTCAGACTTGGGCCTGGAATGCATTTCAGTGGCAGGGCACTACGTAGGGACTGACAATCCAGTGCCTGCCTTGTTTTTCTCTTTGAAGGAACAACTGGAGCAGCCAGATGAGATTGAAAACTTACTGAGTGGAGTGGGAGAGGGTCAGAGCAGGGTGCAGATTCCAGATGGTCTTACCATGGGCCACCATCCAGGGTCTCTGCAGGAAGGCCTTCAGGACTGTGAACTGTGAGCCAAGTCTTCCTCTCTAGCCTGTACAGCTTAAATTTGCCCTTGGCCCACGGAGGACCTGAAGCCACTCACATGCCAAGGAAGGCACAAAAGCTGGGCTGTGGTGTGTGTGCCTGCCCTGCAGCTCTCATGCTGCACTCCCAGGCAGAGCTCAGGTCTCTGCTCTGGTACCTGAAATACAGGCAACAGCCATGAGTTCACCAGAAGTCTCCCTCATTTCAGTGTGGGTCACAGCCTACGATTAACAGCATCTTCTGATGTATTACATATGCATAGAAGAGCTGCTACTTTCTCTTAATAGTATTTTTATAAATTGGGGGGAGGGGGGGGAATTGCAATTTTCATTTGGAATTGTGCTTGGGATTACTTTAATGGTTTTTGCAGAGATTTGATCTTTCCCATTCTCCATCTTCTGTTTTCCATTTCTTGTCTCCCTGTCTCCTGTCACCTGTGTAATGCCTTGCTCTGGAGTGTTCCTGGCTGTCCAGCAGCCTCACTGTGCTGCACAGTGTCCCCTGCTGCATGGGGCACCTGGCAGGCCCTGCCTGGGAGGGCTCAGGCGCTGGGAGCTCTTGCTTGGCACTGTTGGTTTGCAGAGAGGCAAAGCCTTGGCAGTGCAGGGAAAGCTGCTTTGATTTCCCAGGCCGTTCCCAGAAGCCTGACAAAGAAAGGCAGCTTTGAGCTCTTTGTCCCTCCCTGCATTCCTGGGCAGGGGGGCAGCTCCAAGGAGACCAGGCTGATGAGACCTGGGGCAGTGGCTGGAGTAGGAGAGGTGATCAGACCCTGCTGAGCCCTGCAGCAGAGCTGGGAGCCTGCAGCCTCCTGAGCCCCCTGGCAGCAGTGAACGTCCCTTAGGGGCTGTGCTGCTTAACCCACCCTGTTTGTTCTTTAATTGCAGAAATTTAAGGAGTATCTGAATGGCAGTAACCTCATCACGAAGCTCCAGGCTAAACATGACCTGCTGAAGCAAACTCTGGGAGAAGGTGAGTGGGGGTCAGGGCCAGGGAGGATCCTCCCATCACCTGAGAGGGTTCAAACCATGAGTCCTGTCAGCCTCACCTGTGTGTGTTCTCCTGAGTGGTTCTGTGCCTGCCTGCTGCTGCTCAGGCTAACCAGTGACATGCAAAATCATGATTTTCTTGGATTACTCCTCCCACTTTTCTTTGGGAGTGCACATAGAGAAATCTCTGAGAATCTGATACTGTGTGCTGAAGTGCTGGGTTACTTCAGCAGCAGAGATTGCCACTCACTGCCACCCTCTGCCTCTTTCCTTCCTCTCTCTCTTCTCCCCCAGGAGATTCTAATCTTCTCCCTCCAGACTTCTAATCTGTCTTTTAATGGTGGGGGCACCAAGTGGGCACCTCTCCTCCCCAAATGCAGCTTCTCTCTGCTGGAAGCCATTCCTTAGGGTGTAGGAGCCAGCAGTGAGGCTGTGAGCAGCTGTGCCCTGCAGTCCTTTGGTGGTGTCTGATGTGGAGGGATGATGGAACTTGTGTTTCTTACAGGTGAGAGAGCTGAGTGCGGAACAACCAGGTGAGCACTTCCTTCCCCTTACCTGCTCCTGGGGAGGGCTGGCACTGGCAGGAGGGGCTGTGGGAAGGGGGTTTGCTTTGCTGTGGTGCAGTGTGGTGGGGCTCAGTTCCCACCTCCAGCCCCCTGTGCCCCACATCCTGCTTCCCAGCTGCATGGCCTGGAGTGCTGGCATCAAGGGGATGGCAAGCAGCCCTTGGTTCTGCTGCAGTGGGGTTGCTGGCTGGCTGGCTCTGATGTGCCTGGATGTGCTTTGTCAGCACAGTGCAGTGCTCTGGAGCGTAGCTGAGGTGGGGTTGTGTTCAGACAGGGTGACACGAAGGTGTCCACTCACTCCCTGCCATCCTTCTTCCTTTGAGGACTCTAACATGTCCCTGAAATCCTCTCCTAGCTCTGGCTGCTTTACCTGTGAGTGCAGAGCATACCTATGTCACAGACTGTATCCCCTACTGCAGGAGATAGGGCTGGGGTGAATGCGACAGAGGAGGCTTTGATCCGTGTCCAGCCCATGAAGCATCTCCACAGAGCTCCTGTGGCATGCTAGGGGTGTGCTGGTGTTCTGACAGTGAGAGACAGGCCAGCAAAGGCTCCAGCAGCTCCCTAGAACATGCACAGCCTCTCTGTGTGTGAGCTTGTTCCAGCCTTGTTTGTGTTTAGTAAAATCTGTAATAGCAGCAGAAGAGGCTGTGTTGCCTGTTGGAAGTGGTGAAGCAGATGGTGCAGCCTGGCTGCCCTACCAGCAGGAAGGAAGGAGGGAGGGAGGGAGGGAGGGAGGAGGCTCCTTGTGCTGCCAGGGCTGGGCACGCAGTGGCCCCGAGGTGCTGTCAGGACATAGAGGGACCCTCAGGGCTGTGCAGCGCGTGGCTCTCTGAGGAGCTGGGATGGCCCTGGTCCCTGCTCCCCGGTCCCTGCTGGAACTGTCACAGCTGTCAGGGGTGCCTCTGGCCGTGGGGAGCTGTCCCTGCACCCTGGGGCCCTGGCAGGGCTGCGGGCACAGTCCCTGCAGGTGTGGGGCAGGGCTGCTCCCAGCGGGCAGCAGTCACCTCTGCTCCTCAGTTACCACTCACACCAGTGCCTGGAAGCTGTGGGACTGTAGAGTCAAGTTGCTTAATTAGAGGCATCGGATTAAGGAGCCAGCAGGCCCCTGCTGTCCCCTTTGCACCGAGCTCTGTGTAAAGGGTCCGTGTCTGTTCCATGAGAACTACTGCATGAAGGCTCCCAGCACTGAGTTTTGTGTGTTTGCAGTCCTGTTCTCTCCCCTGCAGACATCAGTACAGCCTGGGCCAGAGGGAAGGGCAGAAATCTGTTTAGGATTTTGTGGTGTTTTTCTCCTTTTTCTAGATCTAGGCACTGAATGTCCTTCATTATCCAGAGGAATTGGACTGGGAGCAGCATTAATGAAAGTAGCACTCCAATGTCCTCAGTACTGCACTGAAACCTGTCACAGGCTTCCCTGGCTTCTTGGTCACCAGCAGTGGGAGGGCCATCCCCATCCCTGGGATTCCAAATAGAAGTCAGATACAGGAATGTGGAGGTGTTCCCACTGTCCTCATTCTGGCCTCTTTCTGTGAGCAGAATGAAATCTGTTTAGAAACAAACAGGAATAGCCCAGCGTTTTCTGGGGTAGCTGTGATTTATTTTGGATATATCTCCTCAGTTCCTCTTGGTGCCTCTCCAGGCTGAGGGAGTGCAGGGCTGGTGGTGGTGGGAGGCAGGTGCTGAATCCAGCTGACCTCCAGTGCTGTTGTTTCCTGCTGGAGTGGGACACACCAGTGTCAGTGGCTGCAGGGTGCGTGGAGCTACACGTTGACTCCTCACAGAGGGACTTTTCTGTTTGGTTTCTTATTCTCCATTATAACCTGTGAGATCTCACCGTGTCATTGCATTTATGTTGGTGTTTTGTTGATTTATTTTGTTCCGTTTTCTCCCAGGCCCCCATGTCTTCCCCCTAAGCCACAGAAAATGAGGAGACCTAGGCCTCTCTCAGTCTATAATCATAAACTCTTTAACGGCAATATGGAAACATTCATTAAGGTACTTGCTGGCTTGCAGTAGGAGTGTCTGTGAACGCTGGGAATGGAATGGTGGCTTTCCTGTCCTGGCTGCTTGCCATCCTCAGGGGGTCCCTCAGCCCATCTGCACCCAGCTGGCGTGGCCAGCACGGCTTTGCCTTGGTGATGATTTCTCTCTGTAGCTCCCCTCGTGCATTCCTGGGGTTCCTGTCCCATCAGCTGCGTGGGACCCCACCCGTGGCTGGTGGCCATGTGCAGTATGAGGCAGCCCTGGCTGAGTGTCCTCGTTGTCCTGCTGCTTCTGCCCATCCTGAGAAGAAAGATGACACAAGCTCAGCCCGGCCCTCAAAGGAACAACAGGCGCACGTCCCTTCCTCTTTTCCACGTGGTTTGGTGGTCGTGCATCCTTGTGGCTGAGAAGGAAGATGAAATGACCCCAGAAAGCGTCTCCCACTTGCAAAGACTGTCAGCCTGGGGTAGCAGTCCGGGGCAGACAGGTGACCCTGGGCTTGCACACAAATACATCTGTGACAGCCAGCCCAGCTGGCTCATCCCCTGCCAGCTGCTGACAGGGATGTCCTGTAATCTGCTCTGGAGAAAGCTTCAGTGAAAACACTTTAGGAGGCTGTAAAGACAAACTGTTGGATTAGGTGACTAATAGGCATCATCTGTCTGAGGTTGATTCCCTCAAGCTGAGCCCTAAGCCCGAGGGCAGTGTCTGTACACAGCGCCAGCTCGGAGAGTACCGGCCCTGCTGGCAAAGCCTGTAATCCCATTAGGATTTGTGATTACTCCTGACTTAAACTGGATTTTTAAAAAGTAATGCTCATTAAATCCCAGCCTGTTCAGCACTGAGAAGGAGGAATTACTTGCTCTAGAAATCCATCTGAGCAGAGTGTCCCATGCTGGCAGAGACCCCTCAGGGGAGAGCCGCCTGCCCTTGGGGTGTGCAGCCTCAGGGGCAGCTGTGCCATTGGTGGCTGCCCAGTTGTCCCCTGGTCACCCCCTCAGTGCCCCCTGAGAGCCTTGCCTGTGCCCCAGGCAGGTCTGTGCCTGTCCTGGGGCTGCTGGGCAGGTTCAGGTAGGGAGGAGAGGCCGTGCTGCGGGTCGCTGAGGCTGGGGTGCAGCGTGCTGGAGGTGTCGGGGAGGGGGGACATCCCAAAGGCCTGTGTTGGCCCTTGCTAAGCTGCCATTGCATTTCAGCGTCCATGGCCTCCGAAGGACATGCTGACCTCTGACTGAACTTATTCCTGCTTAATCTGTTCTCTTTTTTCCACTCTGCTGCTTTTTTGTGTGCTCAGAGGAAGGAGGAATGCGCGAACAAGGAATCAGGTACTCACTGCAGGCCCGTCTGTGAGACACAGGGAATTGCCCAGAGATGCCACTGTGCTCTGCTGGAAAAACCACCAGAATCCCAGGAGAAATGTGTCCACTTGGGCTGTCAGACATGGCCCATAGTCCTCTTGAGCTTCTGCCACAAGGGGCCTGGGGAGAAGCCAGAACTCACCACTGGTTCAGACTCAGGCACTTCATTCCATACACAGCAGTGTTTGCTGGGTTTTTTAGCACCTGCTGACAATGGCTCTTTCCTTTGGTGGAAATATTGTTGTGAGCTGTGTTACAAGAAGCTTATTCCATCAGCCAGGTATAGCACAAGTTTTATTTCAGCTCAGCATTCCACCTTTAGGGTGGAATAGCTGCGATCCTTCGTGGCAGTCTCCTGTCTGAGCCACAGGCAGGGAGCAGCAACGTTTCACACACCTTTGTGGCAGCTTTCTTGTGCATTTTCGGCTGCACACGGTATCCTCAGCCCTCTTTGATGGCTCCATGTTTGTAACACCTCCTTTCCCTGCCTGTCCTCTTACTAAACTCCACAGCACTTATTTTCAAATCTCTGGTTTTGCAATCTTTAATGCATTTCCCATGCTTTGTTAGCAATAAACCAGTAATTTTTTGTCTTTTTCTTTCCTTTCCTGAAGGATTCAGGACAGGCCATTCCACTTGTTGTAGAGAGCTGCATCCGCTACATCAATCTGTATGGTAAGCTTGGCTCAGTGTAGCCCCAGAAACCTGCCAAGGAATAAAGTCCTTGAGAGAGCAGTGAGATCCAGCAGAGACTCCAGGGTGCCTGCAGTCTGTTCTCCATGGGCTGGGGTTAGAATTCCCATGGCATTGGCTGTGGTGCAGCGTTGCATGACTGGCACATAGTGAGGTTTTATTGGCACGTGCCCAGGTTAAACCGTTTGCTCAGGCCATGAGCCCTTTCAGCACCTTGATCTGGGGGCCTTGGTTGGAGAATATGAGCAGAAGTGAGGTGCAGTAGGCTGTCCCTGCTTGGCCCAAGCCTGTCTGGTGCATCGACTCCTGGGTTCTGTTGTTACCTGCAGGTATTGCCCAGCAGTTCCAGAAATCTCTCCTAAAGCATTATTCTCTTCCCAGGCCTCCAGCAGCAGGGCATCTTCAGAGTCCCTGGCTCCCAGGTGGAAGTCAACGACATCAAGAACTCATTTGAGAGAGGTGTGTGGCTGGGTGTGCAGGTACAGCAGGATGCCCTGCCTGAGCAGGGGTCCTTGGTGGGAGGTGGTGTGTGCTGGGGGCATTAGCCAGGGTGTAAAGCCTGTGCTAAAGCCCTTTGTGCTGTGAGACACGAGCAGGTTTTGTCCCTTCTGGGTTTCTCAGTGTTGTGTCTCTGGCAGTAGCAAAGCGTCACGCAGGGAAGGAGTGTGAGAAGTGGGGGTATGTGCAGAGGTCTTTTCCACAGTCATTAAAAACACAAGGGCCATAAAAGAGTTTGCTGGGGGTCCTTGTTCATCCTTCCTGCAGCAGTTTGCCAATGGAGGTGCAAATTCCTCCCTGTGCCTGGTGCCAGTGCTGGCTGTGGAGGTGCCAGTGAAAATCACACTCAGGGTGCCAGGCCAGTGAGAAGGGGAAAGTGGTCCTGCTGTCCTGAGTGGAGGGCAGCTGTGACAGGGACAGTCCTGCTGGGAGCAGTGACCCTTAATCCTTGAGCAGCATTGGAAGGATCAGGATGGAGGTGGATGGGCCAATGGATAAGGCAGTGTTAGGATTGTCAAAGGCTGGAGGATTTGCACGTCCACTTTAAGATGAATTAGTATCCAAATCTCGGGGGCACTGAAAGCCTTTCACAGATTTAAGTCCGTACAAAGCTATCCAGAACCCTTGGGTCCTTTCCAGAGGTGTAACTGTATCCTCCAGCCAAGCCTGTCCTCTCAGGCTCTCACCCACTGTCCTTCAGACCACCTCAGCTTTCCAGGCCGGTGCTGTAAATGCAAAGAATGTGCTGAGCTGGAAATGGTGAAGGAGGAACAGCCAATATCATCCTTGTTCTTGAGAAAGGTTTGAAATCCCCCAGTAAAACTGGTTTTCAGGAAAAATCAGCATTTACATTGCACATGAGGAGGGTTTCTGAACCCTGGGAAATTCGGATGTTCCACTAAATTAGGAAAAGCACTTGTGTTAGTCCGGCTGGATGGTGATGCTGGATATAAAACCTTTTCTCCGGGCAGGTGAAGACCCCCTTGCTGATGATCAGAATGAACGAGACATTAACTCAGTGGCTGGAGTCTTGAAGCTGTATTTCCGAGGACTGGAAAACCCCCTCTTTCCTAAGGAAAGGTTTCAAGATTTGATATCTACTATAAGTAAGTGCATGTGACAGCTCTTGGTGCAGAAAGGGGTGGGAGGAGAGGAGCACCAGGTGGGGGCAGGTGCACCCGAGTGTGCAGACAGGGTTTGTGCTGTGGGGAGGGTGGCAGGTGGGCAGTGCTGGGAAAGGACGTCAGGAGTGTGCACTGGTGGGAGGGAGAGGGGGAGTGACTTCTCTGGGGGAATGAAGGAGGCAAAAGGAGCTAGAAGTTTCAGGGGTGATGGAAGTGATGCTCATTTTGGCTACAGGGTGATTTTATGTTACAGGAGGGAGATTGGGGTGTCTCAGCTGTAGGGGCAGCAATGGGGGAACGTCTGCTCAAGACCTTCTCTTGGCTTCACTGCCCATGGTGCTTTCCCCCTTCTGAATGTTCGTAACTGCTGGGGATCTGGTGGTGCTGAGGGACACAGGTGATACCTGAAGGGCACTGGCACGGGGATGGGCTTGTTCCAGAGCAGAAGAATGTGTTCTGATTTCCCAAGAACAGTTGTTTTATGTAGCAGTGTTAGGAAATTCACTGTTGCTCTTCAGTTTCAGTTTTGATGTGTAAAGCAGCACAGCACACACATGAGACAGACAAAGGAAGTTGGTTCTGCACCAGTTCCATGCCCTGAACAGGGGTTTGCACTTCGGCTTGTGCTTTCTCTGGCTGCCCTCCACAGGGGGTGCAGAGCTGAGGGCCTGAGGGCACAGCCTGGGAGAAGGAGATGGGTCCCCTCTGGTGCCACAATGTGCTTGGTCATGTGGCTGCCTGTGTGCTTGCAAGTAGGCTTGTGTTTGACACCATCCCTAATTAATGCAAATTTGCACAGTTTATTAAGCTTTTGGCATTTTTTTTGCAAACATCATCTGTTAATTTTCTGGGTGTTATTCTCTTATCTCTCTCTTTTTGTTTTTCCCATTTTAACAAGAATCTTCCCCATCTTTCTCTTCCTGATGCTCTTCCAACCTTTTGATTAAGGATAGATTTAAAATAAATTAAAGTGCCTTGTTCCTGTTAAAAATCTGATCTGAAGTGCAGCTGTCAGTGCCACACACAAACCCAGGCTGCACACTTGGTGTGCCAGGCTAAGCAGGGTGAAGAACTTTTCCTTTTGCTCTTGGAGGGCTGAGGGTTTTTGTGGAAGCTCCTCAAAGGCACAAGGGCAATAGACAGGTCAAAAGGCACTTGGCAGTGTCCACATGGGGCTGTCCTTGTGTGTGCAGTGGTGATGGGTACCCTGTTAGTTCCTGAGTTATGCTCAGTCGAAACATTTTGCTCAGGGAGAAAGGCAAGGCCTTTGAGAGTTTGTTCCTCTGGGTGTCAAAAGAGATATCTATTGTCATAGGGTTTTATCCAGTTTGTATTTAGTTGGGTTTTTTTAAACAAATATCCTCTTTTGTAAAACCAAACCGAAGAAGTAGAGAACCCAGCAGGCAGCAATGGGATAAATCAAATGGGAAAATTCCCCAGGTGAAATACTATAAAGCTTTCCGTCTTGGTATTGAGGCCAGATTTTGCTCAGAATTCTGATTAAATGGCAGCCTAGCTAGGTGTTGTCAGTGAATTTTATTGTGATTAGCAAATGGCATAGTTTGAGCCCAAACAAGCATTTCTGTGTGATCTGCCTGCTCCAGAAAAGCTCTGGTGTTTGTCCTCTGCTTTCTGTGAAACAGCAGCCACGGGATGAGCTCTTTACAGAATACAGGGATAGCTTGGGGCAGGACAGCCCTGAGTCACCCCCTGCCCTGGGCAGGGAGCAGGTGTCTGATGGCAGCTCTGGGCTCTGCACCCCTGTGGAGTGGAGAGCAGGAAATCTGAAAGTACTGACTCAGCACTGGTTCAGCTAACCTATTTCCTAGGCGTCTCTAATTCCTATTCAGAGCAGGAGGAGACAGGAGTGGAAGGGCTCAGAAGGATCCAATGCATAACTCAGAAGGGTAACCTGAATAAAAACCTCATTTAAAAATCTGCCCTAGAAAATCAAGCAGTGCTCTGTTTTCAGTGCCACATTGACTCAGGCTTTTGAGGAACAGAGGAGTTGTTGAGGAATGAAATGAATAATGCATAAACATTTATTTTAAAAATAAACCCACAGAAATGTCTTTATTTGCTGTTCATACTGCATGTGAAATATGAATTCCCCACTGGAGGAGTAGTGTCCCCTGTTCTCTTCCTGCGCCTCAGTACCAAACTCATGGATGACCTCTGGAGACTGGCTTTTGTTTTCCTCGCTTACTGAGCCACTAGATCTGGAGCAAGTCCCTCTGCTGCTGAGCTCTCTGGTCCTGAAAAGGTTTCTAAGGATGTGCTTTCTATCCCTTTGTTCCAGAAACTGAGAACCCTGCTGAGAGAGTGCACCAGATCCAGCAGATCATTGTCACTCTGCCTCGGGCTGTCATTGTGGTCATGAGATACCTCTTTGCTTTCCTTAACCAGTGAGTCTGTTTTCCTGCTTCACCAAGTTCCTCCTTGCGGTCCCTCCTGCCAGGGCTTCCCCACCTTTGGTTTGTGGGGAGCTGTGCTGTGGCGGTGTGCCCGGGGAGGGGACAGCGGTGGCGGTGTGCCCGGGAGGGGACAGCGGTGGCAGTGGTGGTGGCGGTGCCTCCCGGGGCGGTGGCCTTTGGTGGGAGGTTTTGCCAGGCAGCAGCAGCACTGCAGCTCCCTCACATGTGTGCCTGCAGCTTGTCCCAGTACAGCGATGAGAACATGATGGATCCCTACAACCTGGCCATCTGCTTCGGGCCCACGCTGATGCACATTCCTGACGGGCAGGATCCGGTGTCCTGCCAGGCCCACGTCAATGAGGTCATCAAAACCATCATCGTTCACCACGAGGGCATCTTCCCCGGGCACCGAGAGCTGGAAGGGCCCGTCTACGAGAAGTGCATGACCGGCGGGGAGGAGTACTGGTGAGCTCTGCAGGGTTCCTGCTGCAAGCACCTTCCTCAGGCTAAGAGGCTCTTGCACACTGAATCATGTGATTTAGTCTTACCAGTCAAAACAGGCAGTTTCACCAGGTATTTCATTTTCTTGTGCTGACTCAGCATTATAAACCTCAGTAAAAAACATCAGAAGAAACTTTTTCCAGTGCAAATACTAATACTGATGAGGATTTTTTGAGCTGCAGATCAACAGAAGCATGTTCAGCAAAACAGAATTTTAGGTGAATTCTATCCAAATTCCTCCTAGGCTGAAAATCTTAAGTAAAGACCCATAGTTCCATCATAATTTGCTGGTTTGATGAAATCCTTTGGCCCGAGGTTAACCCAAACCTTCCAGTTCCCTTTGTTGCTGGAATTCTAACCCAACATTCAGGTCTGGGTTTACCAAATCAGGATCAATAACAACTTGAACTGATTTTCTACAAGTCTCCTATGTGTCTGAGACTTCACCGTGCCTGATACTAGTCACCTGCCACCATCCTTCCTGTGCAGCAGAGGAGCTAAAGCTCACTGTGAATTAGGGAATGGGACATTTAACTTGGTGTCACTTTGTGTTAGTTTTCCCAATCTCTACTAAAGACACAAGAGCCAACAGAACAGGACATTCTGGGCCTGGCCATCATGGGGTGAGTGTCTGCTGTTCTCAGCGAGTTCAGGGGGTCTGCTGTGATTTGAAATCAAAGAATCACAAATCACAGAATTAGTTAGATTGGGAAAGACGTCCAAGACCGAGTCCAACCTTTGAGCAAACACCCCCTTGTCACCTAGACACATCCAGTTGTTTCTGTAGCCCTCCAGAGATGGAGACTGCAGCACCTCCCTGGGCAGCATTAGATGAGCTGAGTGCCCTGGGAGCAGTGTCACTTGCTGTGTGACAGCCTGATGTGTTCTCTGCAGCGACAGCCCGCACAGCGAGCCGGGCACCATCGATGAGGTGGACCATGACAACGGGACGGAGCCGCACACCAGTGACGATGGTGAGCAGGATGTGAGCAGGGGCTGGTCCTGCCAGCAGCGCTGTGTGCGGGAGAGCAGTGGTGCAGGGCTGGCTGCTGGCAGGCTGGGCTGCAGCAGAGGCAGTGCTGTGCTCGCTGTGCTTCCCGTGCTTCCCGCCTGCCAGCAGCACTGGGGGGGAGCCTGGGAAACGCCGCTGGCACTGCTGCGGGGCGGGGACACTGACCCGTGCGGGGCACTGACCCATGGCAGGGCTCCCTGCGTGGGAAGGGCCCTGGGGAGCTGAGCTGAGCACCTGCTGCTTTGAGCACCTTCTGCTTCCGACAGCTGCTGCTGCCCTGGCTGGGTCCTGCCTCGGCAGAACATCTGCCCTGCGAGGCTGCGGGGAGGAGGAACGGCACAGGAAGGGCACGTGAGGCAAGGCAGCTCCGGGCACAGGGAAGGGCACGTGAGGCAAGGCAGCTCCAGGCACAGGGAAAGGCACAAGGAAGGGCATGCAGGGCCAGGTAGCTCTGGGCACAGGGAAGGGCATTCAGAGCCAGGTAGCTCTGGGCACAGGGAAGGGCACGTGGGGCTGGGTGGCTCCAGGCCTGCTCTCAGCTGCAGGCAGGAGCCGACAGGCCTGGCAAAGGGAGGCAGGGGAGTTGCTGTGCAGCCAATTTCACACTTGGGTGGCCACCTTAATGGCTCCAGTTGGGGTTTCTGAGTGATTAACTGTGGTGCCAAGTGTGGCTGTATTTTGTGGATTTACATATTCCCTCTCCCCCTTGCCCTGCATACACTCCCTGCTGGTAGCCCAGCATTGTGTAGGGCTGTGGGAGCCCTCCTGGCTCTGTCTCCCCCAGAACACTGAATTGATCCCCCTGTGGTGTTCCCAGACACTCTACCCTCATATGGGGGTTGCTTAAGGTGGGGAAGATGAATCTGCTGAAGTGGCCTGGCCTGACCCAGGTGGTGCTGGAATGGGGCAAAGGTCCGATGCAGCATCTCCCGTGTCCTCCTTTGGTGTCCCCTCCTCCATGTGGGTTTGGTCCCTGAGCAGTGTCAGGTCACACACTGATGGCTGCTCAGCCCACAGTCAGTGATGGGGCAGACCAAGTTTCCATGTTAATGAGAATGAGGCAGATCTGGAGGAACTGGGTGGGCTTGCCCTCTTTTGCTCTGTCATTTTCTGTCTGCCAGTATCCAGGTGGGGATTGAAATGATCCACTGTCTGAGATAATCAAGGCATCCTAATACTCCAGCAGTGGCAGGGGTGGCTGGGGAGTGGCAGCACGTCTGCCACCCGAGGAGAGAGACACTATTGCTGCTTTGCAGTTGTTGCAGTGGTTTCTTTAGGATTCAGTGTTCCTCAGCTGGAAACAGATCTGCATATGAGCCAGGCTCTTTCACAGGCTCCTCAGTGCCTTTGGGTGCCTCAGCAGCTCCTGCTGTGACACCCTTGGCCAGAGGCTTAGAGGACCCTGGTGTGCTCATGCCCTTCCAAAGTGAAGTTCTGCCTCAGCCCTCCTGTATTTCAGCCCTGAGCTCCCAGTTTGAGTCACGGGTGTTTGGTAGAGCTCACATTAGGAAAGTGGGAAACAGTGAGGCAGAGTGCTGCAGATGGGGGGTGCAGAGCAGCTGCCTGGCTGGAGCTGGTATCATTATTTCCATAATGATTTGGGGATCCCCAAAGGGGCATTAGTTGCTCATCAATAATTCAGGCCAAACTGTCTCCAGGATAAGGAAGGGAAGAGAAGGTAAATGGGGTTTGATCACAGCATCTGACACAGCTTGACAAAATCTCAGGCTGGAGGATAATGGGGTTCTGTAACCAAAGGCGGAAAAGGGGAGTGTGGGTGAGGATGCCATATGCACAGAGGGAGATTGCTGCTGCGCCCCATCTGGTTTGTAGCTGTTTGTAATTGCCAGTAGTTTGTGAGTCTGAGAGAGGTCCCAGAAAGCCTGGAACAACAATAAGAATTGATCAGTGTGAAAACAAGAAGGCTTGTGCTCAGTGTGAGACGCTCTGGGGACGCTGGGCAGCAGCAGCACTGCTGCTCTGGTGAGATGGCTCTCTAGGCTTCAGCTCCCTTGTATGGCTGAGCTGAGCTGCTCTCTTGCTGTGCCTCTCTCCTGTGCAGAGGTGGAGCAGATTGAAGCCATAGCCAAGTTTGACTACATTGGACGATCTCCACGGGAGCTCTCCTTCAAGAAAGGGGCCTCACTGCTGCTGTACCATCGGGCATCGGAGGACTGGTGGGAAGGGAGACACAACGGGGTGGACGGGCTCATTCCCCACCAGTACATCGTGGTGCAAGACATGTGAGTGAAGTGAGGGTTGTTAAAGTTACATGCTTGCACAAGGTCCACTTCAGTCACCTAAAATAATCAGTGGGTTTTGCTGGGGTTTAATGACTTTGGTGAGCAATCTGGGCCTGTTCACTTTTCCCTCTCCATGTATTGGCTCCATTTGTTTCTCATTTGGGCTGATAAAGACCAGTACAAAACACTGTACCTCAGTGTACCTGGACCCCATCTCTCATTGACTCCCCAGGGTGATGTGACCCAGGCTTACCCCTGGCCTTGTCTCTGTGAGCATTGACCTGGATTGTTCAGTGCTCACCTGGCCTGTGGGCAGATCCCAGGGCCCTTTGCAGGTGCTGCTTCTCTTACAAGTTCTGTATCTGGAGTCACCACAGTGGCAGCCACATCACAGGGGATGGGAGGCAGATGTGCACTGTTTCCAAGCTCCCAGTGAAGGGGTGGCCTTGGCCCAGCTCCTTGTTGACAAAGTGTGGAGCTGCTGAGGTGGTGAGGTTCAGACTGGCAGGGCAGCCGGGCCCTGGCTCCCTGGGGCACAGCCCTGTCACTGGTGTGGTGTCCTTTCGCAGGGACGACGCGTTCTCTGACAGCCTGAGCCAGAAGGCCGACAGCGAGGCGAGCAGCGGGCCGCTGCTGGATGATAAAGCCTCCTCCAAGAACGACATCCAGTCACCAACAGATCACATCCTGGACTACGGCTTTGGGGGAGTGATGGGCAGGTAACTCGTGTTCCCGCTTTCACAGGGGTGGACAGGCGGTGTGGGGGGTAGGCAGGATGGGAGGGAAAGCTCTAGTAAGCACTGCAGGGTAATATGAGCTTGGAGAGGGTTTCATGTGCACTGCTAATGGGGATGTAACATGTACAGGGGCCTGAGCAACCTGGGACAGTGGAAGGTGTCCCTGCCCATGGCAGGGGATTGAAACAAGATCACCTTTGAGGTCCTTCCAATCCAAACTACTATTATGATTTGATGCTGTCCCTTTCTTGGTATTGGCTAAAATACTTGTCTTCCCTCTTGCCTGAGTCTTCTGCAGCCAGAAGGCTGGAGTTTGGTGTGAGCTGAGCTCAGGGCTGAGCGCTTGCCAGGTGCAGTGGGGCTGGCAGACGCTGAGCTGGTGTGTGCTGTGTTCTTTGCAGAGTGAGACTGAGGTCGGATGGTGCGGCCATCCCGCGGCGCCGCAGCGGGGGGGACACCCACAGCCCGCCCCGAGGCATGGGGCCCGGCATAGACACCCCTCCCCGGGCAGCAGCCTGCCCCAGCAGCCCCCACAAAATGCCCCTCAACAGGGGCAGGATCGAGAGTCCCGAGAAGCGCAGGATGGCGACGTTCGGCAGCGTGGGCAGCATCAATTTCCCAGACAGGAAGGCCCTGGCTGACAGCCACCCACTGAGACCAACCTGTGGATCCACCCGGCACAGCAGCCTTGGAGATCAGAAATCCCTGGAAGCAGAAGCTCTTGCTGAGGTAAGAGGGCTGGGAAACAGCCAGGAGGCTGAAGGGGAACTCACTGGGGAGTGCCTGGAGCCTCTTCACCTCAGACCCAACTGTGTTGGGTTGTTCCTGTAAAAGATGCTCACCCAGGTGATGTAGATTTTTACCTTGAAGCTTGTGGGGCTGCTGGGCTTGGGAGTCCTGAGGCTTCTCTGGGAGAATATTTTCACTCATTGTCTTAGGAGCTAAACAGAATTAATTGGAGCTAACGTGATAGTTCATTCCCTTCAGCTGATCCTTTGAACCTTACCTGAGGCTCACCGAGCATTTTGTAGGTGTTATAAAATTAAGGGCTTGTCTACACCAGGACAGCATTGGCTAGAATGACTTTTCAAACAATTGACTCTGGTGCCTTAAACTGCTTCTCCAATGGTCTTGCTGAGTTAGTGGCCTTAATTAAGTTAAGGTGGATTGAAGCAAAGGCAAACTAGGGCCTCTCCATTTGTGCAGGAGACCCCAGCACTGTAGCCATAGGCAGTAGGTAATTCCCTGTGCATGGGCACTTCTGGTTGAACTGGGCTTGTCTTCTGGGTGATCCCTGTGGACAGACTGTGGGGCCTGGAGGTGGGTGGGCAGTGGGGGGCTGGAGCCAATCTCTCCTCGGCTGCCTCAGGCCTTGTTGCTGTCCCTTGTATATGCATGGCAAGCTGCTGTTGTGCCACTCACTCCATCAACATCCCTGTGTGTGTCTACCACGTGCCATTGTCCTGTGGGCACAGGGACAGCAGAGGCCCCCTACATCCCAGGGAGGCTGCAGGGCCTCTTTTGTGAGGAAAAGCCAGCCTCAGTGCTGTGGGGGAGCCATGTGGGCAGGCTGGCGTTCACCCCATCACTCCTGGTGCTCAGGATTCACGCCCTTTGGAGCCGGTGACCAAGCTCCTGCTGACCTGGGGAGCACAGGGCACCTTTGTGCGGCCAGTTTGGGCTTCACACCTTCTCCCAAAGCTCCTGTTTTCCCTGGGAGCTCTTAGATCACAGACCCCCTCTGCAGACAGGCATGCCAGGATAGTGGGGTGGAGTGCAGGAGAGCAGGCGGTGCTATGGCACAGCGCTGACACTGCTTTGGCGTTCCCAGGACATCGAGAAGACCATGAGCACGGCGCTGAACGAGCTGCGGGAGCTGGAGAGGCAGAACACGGCCAAGCAGGCGCCCGACGTGGTCCTGGACACGCTGGAGCCCATGAAGAACCCCGGGCTGGGCGCGGCCAACTCGGAGCCGGCTAGCCCGCTGCACACCATCCTGATCCGGGACCCCGACGCGGCCATGCGGCGCAGCAGCAGCTCCACGGCCGAGATGATGACCACCTTCAAGCCGGCGCTGTCGGCGCGGCTGGCCGGGGCGCAGCTGCGGCCGCCGCCCATGCGGCCGGTGCGGCCGGTGGTGCAGCACCGCTCCAGCAGCAGCAGCAGCTCGGGAGTGGGCAGCCCGGCCGTCACCCCCACCGAGAAGCTCTTCCCCAGCAGCTCGGCAGACAAATCGGGCACCATGTAGGCTGGGCAGGGCGCCGCGGCGGGACAGCGGCACAAGGGGAGCGGGGCGGGCGCGGCGCAGCCCCGCTGGGTGGGCAGGGGTCAGAGCCCTGCTGGGGAGCCTCTGGGAGAGGAAACACGTGTGGGGCCCGGGCCTGGTGCTGTACATACATGTGTGTGTGTGTACATGGTGTGCACACACCCCATCCATGCAGAAACACTTCTGAGCTTGCAGTCCTACAGCAGGAGGAGACGGCAGGTCTACGTGTTGGCACTGGAGAACACACTCAGTGTAGAAGTATCTATTAAAAACAAAGTGTACAGAATTCAGTGACTTTTTAAAACAGTAGATTTACCTCAGAAACTGGCTCTGAAATGTCCTCTCTTGAGACAGTGGGTTGGTCTGGGTTTCTAAGGCTGTCTATGTGCACATGGAAGCCCATGCTGCAGCAGCTGTGCGTCAAGCAATACAAGGCCATCCTGGAATTTATTTTCTGTACCTCTTGGCATTGAAAAAAAGGGATAGGAATACAGTGGGATCTGTTCACTGCTGGGCTGTGGAGAAGAGCTGGAAATCCATACATGACCATGCGTGTCAGGCCACCTGGAATCTTTTCAATCCTGAATCCTGAGATGTCTTCATGTGCCCGTGATGCCCTGGCAGCAGGGACGAAACAAGGTGTGTGCCATGAATGGGAACGGAGTGAGGTGATGTCACGAGTGGGACAGAGAGAGGTGTGTGCCATCACCCTCGCGCAGGAGGAGGACGCTGCGCTGCGCTGGGACCATGGAGCACGGCTTCTCTGCGAGTTTTCAGAGTGAACAAAGACTAGTGACCAAACCTGTGGTAAAGCATGGAGTAACTTAGAGTTTGGAGATTCTTCATCTCCCTTTTCCCATGCGCTTTTTCTTTTTTTTTTTTTTTTAATTAAAACCCAACCCAATGGTCTCTCGAGAGTCAGGCCTGAGCAGCGAGGAGGGGTCTCAGGTCAGAGTGGTTGTCCTGCATGAGAAGCATGAGCCGTGTTTGACCGCATCAGGTGCAAAACTGATCTGATGGGTGATACTTTGCACTTTCTGTACTGTACCATATAATACAACAGTTTGAGTTTATGCAAAGGAATCTACATTTTGTTCTACCCAGAGAAAAAATATGCAGAAGGCTGGGGATTGCATGGTCCTGTCTGATAATCCAGACTCCTCTGTAAGCACTGAGTCTGAGATGCTCTGTGCTTCTCCTGCAGCTTTTTCTTTTACAGATTTCCATGCAATGCCCCATGGTTTGATTTGACACTTCCCCATGGTCACGTGCTAATGTCTGCTAACATTCATCCTTCCTCCCTGCTCTCTCTGATCCTGCTGCTCTGTGCCTGGGCGAAGACGCCTGCAAGCTCTCCTGACTCACCCAGCAGCCACCTACCCTGCCTGGGGCTTTGCTTTGTGCCCCCTTCATGTTCCTCATCTCTCCGGCCCTGCTGCGGACCCCAGCTCTGCAGGAGAAGCAGCCTGACTCGCAGAAGGCAGCGGAGGCACTGCCCAGGGTGGCAGAACCCGTCAGCCTGCAGTGGCTCGTGTCTCCTCTGCTGGGGAGCGCAGACACGCAGGATTGCCTGTACATCACGCCTGTACCTCTGTACCTGTACCTCCGTGCTTGTGCTCCACAGCTGTACCCCTGTGCCCCGGGCACAGAGCTGCCACCGCAGGCCCTGGGGAGCGGCTGGTGCCTGCCCCGTGCCCGTCACACGTGTCCCCTCACGCCCCGCTCTGCCAGCCCTGTAAATATTGCTGTACTCGCTTAACTGCTCGAAAGTAACTGTTAACCTGTAAACTGTACAAAGGTAGGCTAAAATTAGATAAAGCCACTCAACAAATCTTTGCACTTAGTAGGTAGCTCAATGTAAAAATAAACCCAGTAATATTAATAGTAATCCCGAAGGGAAGCGAAGCCGCCGGCACCCCTCGCAGAGCCCGTGGGGAGCAGCTCTGCCCCTGTCCCTCCCTGTCACACTGGCAGGGCAGACGGTGTGTGTGTGCTTGTCTGTGAACGTCCTCGGCGTTTGGTTCATGTTGGTGTTTATTTCTCCATCATCCCCTTTCCTGTGCAGCCCCTGGCCACTGCCTGGCCTGGTGCAGCAGCTGCAGATGTTCAGCCCGGCTGGGCTGGTCAGGGACCTGTGCTGGGGAGGGAGGGACCCATTTGGCACCAGTGCTGTGTATCTATCGCCAGTAATTATTACTTTTGTTTCCATTTAGTTCCTGGAGAACGTTCACTTTGCCAGTTTTCTGTTTTTTATATGCTTTCTGAGATGACTGAGATGAGATGAGCAAACCCATCTTCATTAGAGGTTTTATTTCCTCCCTTCTTACTTTTGACCATACGGTACAAATTCCAGTGTCTTTCTATTAAATTATTGCCTTTCGTTTTCCTTTGTTTTGTTGTGGGTTTTTAATACAATAGTTTTCTTATCTTTAAGTGCCTTTTTGAGCACCAAAACAAACAGTTGGAGTTCAGGCCTGGGGGCTGTGCACACATGGGTTCGTCTGGGCAGTTGTGTTGTGCTGGGGGTGATTGCTTTTAAAGTCCTTCCATTTTTCTGTTTAATGAAAAGGGAACCAAGACTTTTTGTTGGAGGATAAACTCCCCCTTTGTAATATGGTATTCCAAGTGTAGTTTTAACTACTGTAAATTTAAGGGAAGAAATGTATTTTTCTGTAAGCAAACTTGGCACAAAATTGAACCACATACGTTGTAGGAGCATCTTAACTGGAACTCGCTCATGGTTTGTGTGTGACTGACTCGGATCCTCGGTACCTCCCTGAGGGCACAGACTGTGTGTGGGCTCCAGAGTTCACAGAGCTTCGCTGTGACAGCCCCCGGCCGAGCTGCCGCCGGAGCCAGGGCGGGCCGAGCTCTGCAGGGCTGCAGCCCATGGAGCGCGGCCGCTCGGGGCAGCTGCGTCTGCTGTGCAGAGCGAGCAGGGATCCGCGCTCAGCCCCGCGGGCCTGCCCCTGCAGCCCCCCATCCATGCCAGCCATGGCCATGGCCTCGGAGCTGTGCTGGAGCTGAGGGGAGGAGGATGGCACCACGGCCCTGCCCCATCCATGCCAGCCATGGCCATGCCATGGTGCTGAGAGGAGTGTGGTGGCACTGTGGCCCTGCCCCATCCATGCCAGCCATGGCCACGGCCCTGTGCTGGTGCTGAGGGGAGGGCGATGGCACCACGGCCCTGCCCCATCCATGCCAGCCATGGTCATGGCTCTGTGCTGGTGCTGAGGGGAGCACGGTGGCACTGTGGCCCTGCCCCATCCATGCCAGCCATGGCTGTGGCTCTGTCATGGTGCTGAGGGGAGCATGGTTGCACTGTGGCCCTGCCATCCATGCCAGCCATGGTCATGGCCCTGTGCTGGTGCTGAGGGGAGCATGGTTGCACTGTGGCCCTGCCATCCTTCCAGCCATGGTCACGGCCCTGTGCTGGTGCTGAGGGCAGTGCGATGGCACCACGGCTCTGCCATGGCCCTGCCCCATCCATGCCAGCCATGGCCACAGCCCTGTCATGGTGCTGAGGGGAGCACGGTTGCACTGTGGCCCTGCCATCCGTGCCAGCCATGGCCACGGCCCTGTGCTGGTGCTGAGGGCAGCGCGGTGGCCCCGCAGCCCTGCCCCATCCATGTCAGCCATGGCTGTGGCCTCAGAGCTTGCTGGTGCTGAGGGGAGCACGGTGGCCCCGCGGCCCTGCCCTGCAGAGACCCTCAGCGCCTGAGCGCGCCCCCGGGGCGGCCATGACTGCACTTTGTTCCCTAGGCTGAAGTCCTTGGTAGGTCGTTTTTGTATCCCAGGTGTGTTATTTAAGTAGCAGTGTTGTGGTTCTCGCGGGGCGGCAGTAGATGTCCCGAGTCTGATCTGCTTTGCGTGGCTGGGCTGCGAGGTCTGGTGGGGACGGGGTTGGTTATGCCGGGAGGCCGTGGGACACCGCTGGCTGCTGCCCACTGTACCGGCCATCCTCCTCCTCCCCTTCCTCCTCTGGTGTTGTGTCTGTAATGTATGGTGAGATGCCGTCAGCTAGAGTGTCTGAGTGGGTCCTTGTGTGTGCTGGTGATGCCATGTAGATGAAGCCACTGGTTGGGTGTGGACTCATCCTGTTGAATAAACTGCTTAACTTTTCTCAAAAACGTTGTGTGTGGTTTCAGATTTGCTGCCTCTTGCCTGTGTTTCTTCCCTGCACCCTCCTACCCCCCCAGCATCCTGCCCTGCCCTGTGCAATACAGACACTCCTGCCCCTGCAGCCGGGCTCTGGGTGCTGTGTATGGCTGCTGAGGGGATAAAAAACTCACATTCTGAGCAAACAGCTCCAGAGCCCTTCCCACCCAAGCTGTGAGGAACGGTGCTGGACTCTTTAGGCTGGGTTATGTCTCTTCCCATGGGTTTATTTTTGCTGCTGGGTCGTGGCTTCTCTTTCCTCCCACCTTGGTGGCCTGGAGAGGCAGAGACCTCCCTGATTGCACCCATCATCCATCCTTGAGGTGGGGCAGCTGCAGACGCACCTGGCCATGCTGGAGCAGGGGGAGGGCTGGGTAGGCTGCAGGTGGGGCTCGACCTGCATCAGCCCGTCCTTAATTACCCCTCCTTAAATAGGGTTAATGGGCTCAGCCTCAGGGCGGGTGAGTGCAGGGTGCGCTCCGGGCTGACAGGGCTGTACCACCTTCTCCTCGGCACCGAGAGCAGCTCGGTCCGCTTCTGACACGGCCCGGTACCCACCGCGGGAGGTTCCCGGGCACCCCCCTGGGGGAAAGCCCGGGGGTGGCTCCAGCAGGTCCCGGGACAGCGGGTGCGTGTGGAGGAGCAGGGCCCTGGCCAGCCCTGGAGGGCGCCAGCTGTGTGCCAGCTGTGTGCGACGCTTGTGAGGCCTCTGGGGGGTTGTGTGACGGGCGGGCAGGTGTGCGCCAGGTGTGCTCGGTGCCCCGCTCGTCCCGCGGCGGCCGGGCCCGGTCCGTGTCCCCACAGTGTCCCCACAGTGTCCCCACAGTGTCCCCGCGGTGTCCGCCCGCCGCCAGCAGGGGGCAGCAGCGCCTCGCGCCCGGCCGGGCCGAGCGACCCGCGCGGGGAGGCGGGACCGGGCCTTTAGCTTTCCCTTTCCTTCCCCTTTTCCTTCCCCTTTTCCTTTCCCTTTCCCTTTCCTTCCCCTTTTCCTTCCCCTTTTCCTTCCCCCTTTCCTTCTCCCTTTCCTTCCCTTTCCCTTCCCTTTCTTTCCCTTTCCCTCCGTGCGCTGCACGGGCTGCCACTGACTGATTGAACTGAAATTAATACCTGATTCTGTCCAGAGGGTCCAGTTACCCGCGTGAGGTGTAATAATCATTAACTCCAAGTGTGAGCAATAAATTGAACGTATTTATTAATTTCTATGGACCGAATGCAGCATTTGCATGTAAATGACCTTTCCACACGGCTGCGCTCTGACACGCGTATTGATTTCCTTCTGCAGTTAGGAACAGCTTTTAACCGGTGAGAGTGTGAGCGGTGCCCCGGGGACGCTGCTGGGGATGCAGAGGCACAGCCCGGGCTGGCGGGGCAGGGACCGGGCTCCCCCCGCCCGCCGCCGAGGGATGCGGGGGGAAATTCTGCCAAATGAAACTCTGCCAAATGAAAATCTGCTGAAGTGCAGGCGCAGGAGCGGAGGGAGAGGGCTGGCTGGCAGCTGCTGTCCCCGCTCGCCCCGCTCTGCCCTGGCGAGGAGAAAGCGCAGCCCTCGCTGCTGCTCCGGGAGCGCTCCGGGCAGAGCAGGGCAGGAGGGTGGCCGTGCCAGCCTTGCCTCTGCCCCACCGGCTCCTCCTGCAACACCAGAACCCTCCGAGGCCATGAAGGAGCTCTGACCTTCCTCCCGCCGTCTCTGGGGTAGCCGAGTGCCAAGGAATGGTCTGTGGCTGACTCGCCTTTAACTGGGACTGGTCCAGCAGTTCGGTGTGGATGGATCCAGTCGCCTTTAACTGGGACTGGTCCAGCAGTTCAGTGTGGATGGGTCCAGGAGCTGCTCCCTCTGCTTGCTCCAAGGGGCACCTAAGGGCGCTCTGGCTCCTGTCACACTCGCAGCTAATGAATGAAAAAATGACACAGAAATGAAATATAAAGGAAATTATGCAGAACTCAGTGATTAGTGCTTTGAACCTGGACTCAAAGTGAAACTAGTGCTCTCAGTCCTGCTGACTGAATCAAATAATCCAAATTACTAATACATTTCAGTAATTTTTTTTTCATGCGCAAAGACATTAAAGTACTTTTAGCAAATGAGGTAAAGATTTTCCATCCATGTTTAAAACTTAAACAGAGCAGTGGCTGTGGGTGCCCGGAGCCTGCTGTGAGCTCATGGCAGGGGCTGTGCATGGCTGCCCTGTCCCTGCTGTGGCCTCTGGGCCTGGCTCTGCCCTGGGACTGGCACCTGCGCCCAGCCACGGGGAGCCAGCAGGGAGCCCAGGTGCAGAGCAGGGCACCCCTTCCCAGTGGGAGCCAGGGCCATGTGGGATGGTCTGGGGCCACCTGAGGTGGTGGCTCCCCCCAGCACCCCAGTTCAGAGGGATTTTGCAGCCCCTGCTGCTGTTTCAGCTCAGCTATGGCTGCAGATCCCTTGGGGCAGCAGCTCTGACTTGCCTGGAGCTCCCTGCTCTTGGGAACGTTTGAGAGATGCTCTGTTACATTGGCTTTGTTGCTGAGGGTATTAATTAATTGGCTATTAATTGCTAAGGGTGTGGATTTATTGCAGCCTCATTGCTGTGGCTGGAGCATGCCCATGTTGGGCCATTTAGGGCCTTTTTCCCTGCCTGATCCCCTCTGCCTGTGGCACCCTCGGTGTCTGGGGCTGCCCAACAGCTCAGCCCCCGGGGCAGGGCACAGGAGCGACCCCAGGCACGTGGCACAGATTTTTCTGTGTGGATGTGCGTGTTTGGAGACATTCCCTGCGAGCATGGGTCTGATTTCCTGTGGAGAGGAGAAAAGACTTACCAGATGAGACTGATTCATGAAGCTGGGGAAGTGTTTTTCAGATGTCAGCTCCCTGGCCCTGCCCAGCCGTGGCTCATCAGCCTCGGCAGGGACAGTGCTGGCAGCAGCCGGTGCTGCTGTGGTTGTGGTGCATTCTGAGCTTGGTTTCAATTTTAGCGTTTTTCTTTGAACATTTTGCTCCTGCTCCAGCACAAGCCAGAGCAATGTTCCCATCTCCTGGAGTGGAGCCCTTCCCTTGGCTGAGCAGTGCTGGCGTGGTGGGTGTCCGGAGTGTTCCTGGTGCCCCCCTGTCCCCACCCCTGGGCTCCAGCAGGGCCTGGGGCAGGGCTCAGTGAGCCCACCACTGCCCTGGGGGGGCTGGGCTGTGCCCATGCCTGAGCTGGCTGCAGGCACAGAATGAAAACAGGAGCATTTACACAACTCTTGGTAACTCTTTTATTTCCCTTTAACATACACCTACAGGCTCACTGTGGAAATACTGGAAAGCAGGCTTTAGCAGGCCTGTGAGACTGCAGCATTATCCATCTTCTGTAAATACTGTGGAGCAGTTGGAAACCTTTTTATGATCACAGCTCAGCTGGCAAACAGCACCACATTCCTGCTGCCTTTTGGGAACACTTCCCTTCCTTGTGGGGTGGGGGGCAGCAGCTGTTGAAGCATTTTAGTTTAAGTGCTTCATGAGATAAAATTGTAATTTGCTGGATTTTAAGTATCTCGTGCATCAGATCAGCATAAGCATGGCAGGTAAACCAGCCTTGCTCTGTTCCCCAGAGATGCCTCCTCCCTCCTCAGGAATCTTCCAGAGGCTTGGGTTTGGAGTCCTTGGTGCTGCAAAATCAGAGGAGGTTTGAATGTTGGAAATGAAGCTTCAGCTCCGGAGCAAAACTTATCCCAGAGGTTTAAATCTAATAACAGCCTCCTGACAGCATCCAAAGGCCAGGCACCTCTGACAGCTCCTAATTCCCCCCGAGCCCCATCAGCAGGAGGCTCATCTCTGCCATGCAAACGTGCCCGGCTCTGTCTAACCAAGATAAATCCCTTAATTAAGACCTGCAGCTGCCTGGGGCACTCGGGGCTCTGATGGGCATGAGCTGGGCTGGGAGCTGGTGCAGATCCCTTGGCTGCTGTCCCAGGGAGCTGAGCAGTGAGGGATGGGGCTGGGTGGGTTCTGCAGCCTGGCCAGGGCCCTGTGCTCCCTGTGACTGGCCCAGGAAAGGGCTGCCAGCAGTGCTGCTCACTAGCCCAAACCCTCCTATCCCACAAAGCCAACGAGCTTGTTTCCCTCCTTGATGTGTCTCTGACAAGAAATAAATGTCCTTAGCAGTTACCCACCCGCTGCCTGCTGCTGCTGAACACTAATGAAACTTGGGTTGGATTTCTGTCTCTAAACTGTTGTTGCATCCATTTTTTTCACCCCCTTCAATACAGCCTTTCTAAAAATAATATCTTTAGCAATGACTGGGCAAGTGCTGCAGCTGGCAGAGCTGAGCACAGAGCAGGGCAGCGCTGAGCTTGTGAGGCTCTGGCGATGGCTGAGGGTCAGGAGCTGTCAGGAAGGCTCCAGGGTGAGATGCAGCCTTTTTCTTAAATGAAAGAAAGAAAAAAAATTAAGTCTTACGTAGGTCAGAACATCTGCTAGTGCATGACTAATGCCTTCCCTCCTCCCTGGCGTGGCAGCTGAAGTCCATGGGAATTATAGAAATGGTTGTTTCCTGTAAGAAGTTTTACATTGTTCACAGGGCTTTTGGGGACAAGCCTCGTGTGCAGCCACCCCTTCCCTTTTGCTGTTTGCTCGTGGCTTTGGGTTCAGCTGCTCCTGGCCCCTCTGCACTGCTGCTGTGAGCTGACAGCAAAGTCCAAACACACTGTCCCCAGCCCAGCTGGTGCCAGGGTGGGTTTATTCTGGCACAGGCAGCTTAACTGGACAATTACCTGTGTTTGAGGCTGAGGTTATTGCTGTCCAGTGCTGACAGCTGAGCTAGCTGGGTGAATTAGTGTGGGTGTGCCCTGTGTGGCAGGCTCTGGTGACACTGCTGTGCCCTCCAGGCCAGCCTGCCTGGCACTGGGTGCTGGTGCCTACCCCAGGACAGGGCTGATGGCAGCAAGAGCATGGCACACCCAGGGTCTGCATCCCTTTGGCGTGTGAATGTGTGGGTGAGGGCTGCTCTGTCTGAGGGGAATGCAAGGAAATGTTTTACAGTCCCAACAGCCAAAGTGGCCCCCAAGTGTGGTTCTATTCCCACAGAGCTTCCCCATTCTGGCAGTGGTACTCTGCAGCATCTTTATAACTTTGCTCACTTGTTTGCCTCTTGATTCCAATTTAAACCTTGTGTGGATCTGGTGCCCCCTGCCCACCTCCCCACATCCCAGTGGGACTCCTGTGCCTGCCAGTCTGCCCAGTACCACGCAGCAGGGAACAGGGCTAATTCACTTCTGTGCTGGATTTCTATTGATATGTCTTGAATTTTCATGTCATTTCGCTGCCTGGATCTCAGTTCTGGACACTCTGGGTCTGTGTTTCTGGTCAGAGAGGGAGGAGCTGCTGGCTCCAGCAGAGGTGAGTGCTCCTGGCAGGTGGATGGATGCAGGTGTCCCTCAAGCTTCCAGACACTGCCCCAGCCATGCTCTGGGTTTCTGCTTTCCATGGTCTGGGACATTAACTGCTGCCAGAATTACTAATGGGCTTCTGCTTTTAGCCTGAGTGCTGCAGGCTGCTGCTCCAAGGTGGGGACATGAAGTCAATTAAGTAATTACCTGGTGTTTCAGCTGCCAACACTCGAGAGGTTTTGTTTTCCACCACTGGCATCAGTCCCAACACACATCTCACCCCAGACCCATCAGCAGTGGTCTGTGCACTACTGGAGCAGGCACGGGCTGGAGCGGCTTTTTCTGCAGGTGTTCTGGTGACAAATGGCTCCTCCTCCCTCTGCTGAGTCTCATTCTGGCACATAAATCCAGGCATAACCTGAGCAGAAGCTGAAATTGCCTCTCCACAGTTCTCTTGTTCTGTTTTGCTCTCACTGCTGTGACGAGCAGCAGCTCAGCAGGGAAATGCAGAGCAGCTGAGCTGGGGGGGACAGCAGCACCAGGAGCAGCTAGAGCCTGCTGAGGGCCCAGATCCAGGGAGATCCACCTCCAGTGGCTTCTGGGGCTCACCACTCTTGGTGAGACAGTGCTGGAAGTGCTGGGGGCTGCACAGGGACAGGGCTGGGGATGGACCCTGCCTCGGGCCCCTCTGGGCAGAAGGTCCAGGGGCACAAAGCCATAATCCATGGCAAAGCATGGCAGCCTTGTTGGTGAAGGTTGTGTGCTTAATTAAACCAGAGTTGGGAAGTGCTGAGAGGGCCAGAGCCCCATGAGGAGCTCTCCAGTAATTCATGGGGAGGACAAATGAACCTTCATTGGAGCAGGAGCATGGTTGGGGAATGTCTTAGCCTGGCAGGGAGATGGAGTGGAGGGAGGTCTGCTACCTTTGCATTGCAGAGGCTGAGCACTGCTTCATGTTTAGGAGCAGGGGAAGGCAGCAGTGAAGTGATAAATACAGCAGCAGACCAACCCAAACTGTTTTTAGCAAAGGAATGAAGTCCCAGTACTGCCTCGCTGAAAGCTGGGAGGGGAAACAGCCAGGAAAGGTGATCCCAGCTGACCCAAGGGATGTTCCAGACCATGGGACATCACGCTCAGCCCACAAGGTGAGGGTCACTGGGGTTTGTCTTCCCAAGTTACTGCTGCAGGAGATGGAGCCCTGCTGCCCTGGAGGTGGCTGAACACCTGACTGCCCATGGAAGGTACTGAATTAATTCCTTTACTGTGCTTGTGTGTGGCTTTTGCTTCACCTATTAAACTGTCTTTATCTCAACTCACAAGTTTTCTCACTTTTGCTCCTCAGATTCTCTTCCCAGTCCCACTGGTGGGGGAGTGAGGGAGAGGCTGTGTGAGGCTTGGAGGCTGACTGAGTTAAACCACGACAATGTGGGACCTTTTGTTCCAAAAGTCTCAACATCAGACTAAATTTAGTCCTAGAGAAATCAATAAATGGTTGCCAACTTAACACAAGGGCAGAGCAAGGTCAATGTTAAGTATTTCTGAACAATTTTACCCATGGTTTCAGGTTCTTCTCCTTTCCAGTTGGGAATGACACAATAAGAAACTTTCCACTGCTTTAAATATTAAGGAATCTCTGAAAATACTTAGAAACAATTAACTCAAAATGTTCTCTGGTTTGGGGTTTGATATTTTCTTTTTAAGTACAGTATGTTCTTCTGCTGATTTTTCATCCCATCTACGAGCTGGTGTCCAGAGGCTTGTTTCTGTGGTGCATTTGTGCATCTATAATGAAGAATGTCCAGTGACACACGGACACACAAGGCAGACCTTGGTGGAGTGTTAGGTTTTAGTTTCAAGATCCATGTGCTAAAGGCAGCTGAGGATGAGCTGTTTGTCTGTCGGGGTAGAAAAACAACAGCTCTGCACGAGGCACTGAGCACCACGGGGGAACAAAAGCTCTTTTCATTATTAAGTTGTGCACAACCAGACGGGAATTATATAAAACTCCACTTAAATATTTTGTCTCAACAACACAAGTGAAAATCGGTAGCTTTTGGAGATTTGCTTCGTGTCAGGCTGCTCTGCCTCCTACTAAGCTTATCCATACATTTCTCTGCTAACAGAACAAGGCAACAAGTTCATGAAAATGCAGTTGGGACCTCCTGGTATTTTAGTTTAAATGAGTATTTCAGGGGCTTGGAAGGAGGAGTTGTGTTCTGTGTATAATAACAAGTTGTAGCTCGGTCGTTCAGCAAGATAAAGCAGTTTATTCCTGCAGCACGGAAGCCCAGAGTGCCAACAAAACAGCGGGAAGCGTTCTCCCAGAGGGGGAGAGCTGTCCTCACTCGGCAGGGCTCCCGGGCCGTGCTGGCCAGGCTCCAGCCCAGCGGGCAGCCCAGCGATAGCCAGGGTCAGGGCGATGAGCGGGCACCCTGCGATAGCCAGGGTCAGGGATCCGGGCGATGAGCGGGCACCCTGCACTGGCCAGGGTCAGGGGTCTCAGGGGCGATGAGCGGGCAGCCTGCGATAGCCAGGGTCCGGGGTCCGGGCGATGAGCGGGCACCCTGCGATAGCCAGGGTCAGGGATCCGGGCGATGAGCGGGCACCCTGCGATAGCCAGGGTCCGGGGTCCGGGCGATGAGCGGGCACCCTGCGATAGCCAGGGTCAGGGATCCGGGCGATGAGCGGGCACCCTGCGATAGCCAGGGTCCGGGGTCCGGGCGATGAGCGGGCACCCTGCGATAGCCAGGGTCAGGGATCCGGGCGATGAGCGGGCACCCTGCGATAGCCAGGGTCCGGGGTCCGGGCGATGAGCGGGCACCCTGCGATAGCCAGGGTCAGGGATCCGGGCGATGAGCGGGCACCCTGCGATAGCCAGGGTCCGGGGTCCGGGCGATGAGCGGGCACCCTGCGATAGCCAGGGTCAGGGATCCGGGCGATGAGCGGGCACCCTGCGATAGCCAGGGTCCGGGGTCCGGGCGATGAGCGGGCACCCTGCGATAGCCAGGGTCAGGGATCCGGGCGATGAGCGGGCACCCTGCGATAGCCAGGGTCCGGGGTCCGGGCGATGAGCGGGCACCCTGCGATAGCCAGGCTCGGGGCGATGAGCAGCGGCCGGAGCTGCCCCATTCGCGTCACCCACGGGCTGCAGCGGCCCCGCACGTGTTTAATTAGGCTTCATTAGAGAGTGAATACGAGCGCTTTGCCGCTGTGACACAATCGGCCCCCAAAACGCCCCGGCTGCAGTCCGGGCTGCGGGGCTGGGAGGGAGGGAGAGAGGGAGGGAGGGATGGATGGATGGAGGGATGGATGGATGGATGATGGATGGAGGGAGGGAGGGATGGATGGATGGATGGATAGCATGTGATGGATCACCACTTTTAGCCCTGTGACAGGCATGAGAATCTACTGTTGGGTCTTTCATAGGTTTTGTCTCAATGCAGAGCCATAAAGAAAGTGGAAAATGCAGCCAAGCACTTTGATGTGGATCAGCACAGTGAGTTCCCAGCGTTCAGGCAGTCACTTCAGACTCCCCAGGTCACCAGAGGATGTTTTCTTCTCCCAGCTAAAGGCAGAGACCTCTGAGAAAACCCTGCTCCATCCCCAGGAATCTGGCATGCATGAAAATATATTTGGAGGGAGGGGAGAATTTCCATATGAAAGAAGGAATTGCCTTGAAAAGAAATAGGTAGACTGCAGCATGACACTAACATGGAAAAGCACATNGCCGCCGTGGCCGCCCAGCCTGGCCCCGCTGAAGGTGCGTGCGGGGCCGGGGGCGCGGGGCGGTGTCGCGGGGTCCCGGCCGGGGCCGCCCCTGCCGCGCCCGGCTCACGCCGCTCTCGTTGCAGGCCGTGGACGACTTGCTGCGCTGTGGGATTTGCTTCGACTACTTCAGCATCGCCGTGATCATCCCGCAGTGCTCGCACAGCTGTGAGTGCCGGGGAGCGCTGTCCCGGGCCTGGGCTGCCATCGTTCAGCCCGGCACGGAGAGGGTTCTGGAGCCTGCGGGGAACAGGGAGAGAAGGGCAAGGGCATGGAATATCGGGAGGATCAGCACAGGGGGAAATGGCTTCCCGCTGACACAGGCCAGGGTTACTGTAGAGATTCATACAAAATGTCCCTGGGGGTGGCAGGCCCTGGCACAGGTGCCCTGGCACAGGCTGCTCCTTCCCTGGCAGTGCCCAAGGCCAGGCTGGACACTGGGGCTGGAGCAGCCTGGGACAGTGGGAGGTGTCCCTGCCATGGCAGGGGTGGCACTGGCTGGGATTTAGGGTCCCCTCCCACCCAACCCGTTCCAGGGTTCTGTGATTCTCTTTGCGATGAAGATGGAAGCAGCCAGAACGCTCCCTTGTGTAGTTCCTGCTGTAACAGTCATGTCAAAACCCAGCATGGTGAGGGAGTGAGCAGTGCAAACCCTGTTGTAGTGCTGGTGGCTGAGAAGGGAACAAAAGGAAACAAACACCAGCTTTACATGGAGGAGCTGATATTTGATGTTGAAACACGTTTGCATAAGGTGAATTCCATGTAACAAGGGTGTATTTTCAATATTTGTGTATTGTGGAATATACATGTGTTGTACAATAAGGAAATACACAAGCAAGGCTGTGGAACTGCGTTTGGAATAATGTTCAGAGTGATGTATTTCCTTTTCCAGATTGTTCCCTCTGTATCCGCAAGTCGCTGTCCTACAAAACGCAGTGTCCAACGTGCTGCGTGGTAAGTCTGCTTTTGGCTTGCTTTTTTCCCCTCGGTTTATTTTTTATCTTTTGGCAAATCTCAGGAGCTTTTCCCTTTGGCCTACACGAAATAATGAGTTCTGATTGCATGGGCCAGGTGTGGTACTCCTGTCCCTGGAATTCTGTTCCAGAGGCACTCCTCTGTCAGTGCAGGCAGAAGGGGATGGAGCATCAGGCCTGGGTTTGGCTCAGGGCTGTGTGTACAGTCTCTCACAAAACATTTAACATTAATTTGTTAAAATACTCCATCATTTAAACCAGCAGTGCTGAAACAGAAGCGCTTTAGTTTCTGTGTGTGAGTGACACCATTTAATCTCAAAATAAAAATGAAATAAAAAAATACTGAAAGCTTTGTTAAAAAGAAGAACAGACAGAGTTGCAGTGGGGTAAAAATCAGAAATTGTTTAAAAAGAGTGAATTGAATGCACAAAGGCATCTCATAATTCACAGTTTCATTCCATAATCAGAAGATTAACATTTCCCTTCATCAATTTTCATGCTTTGTTGCTAAAGGTTCTTACCACCTTCAGAAGATCTTTGGTTTGGTTTTCAAAATTATTAGACCTGTGCTGCAATAAACCATTGTTGGAGCCCGGGCACACTGGGCTTTGTTTTCACCTATTACCCTTAATATCCCAGACTTAAGTTCTCAGGCAGTTGTTTTAATGTGAGATATTTTTGGGGAAGAAGTGTTTACCCTTTAAGCATCTTAATTCCTGTAGCCCTTGAGACATCGAGCCAGGAAGGAAGTTATTGATCACTTGAACATTTTCTGGGCACTTGCTGTTTTCACTGCATTTGAATGTTTGTTTGTTTTGTTTTGTTTTTCTTTTTTTTTTTCTTTTTTTTCCTTTCTCTTTCTTTTATAGGCAGTCTCAGAATCTGACCTGAAAAACAACCGGATTTTAGATGATCTAGTGAAGAGCTTTAATTCTGCAAGGTATTTATGTAATTTCATGCCTCCCCTCTCTGGTTTGGCAGCTGGAAAGGTGTGACTGTGTGTGACCAGGCTCAGAGCCCTAGAGAGGAGCAGTGTGAGAACGGAGCAAAAAAATTGTGGTGTCACAGGAGCATTGTCAAAGATGAATGTTTACACCTTGGAAAAATCCTGCAGTGTTCTGGCTGAAGGTTACTGTGCACTCAAGTGATGTGGAGGTTTTACAAGCTTAATTTGGTTCTGCTTCTGGTTAGCTGCTCTCTGCCAGTGTGTAGGAAGTCAACAGATATGTCAGGATCCTGTGGGGGAAATAATGGTAGTAAAGATTTTGTTCAAGATTCTTCCTATGTGAGCATAGGAGATTCTGAATAGAAGGATTTTGTCCAGTGGTTATGGTCACTTTGCAAGAGCATTCTTTTGGTGAAGTCACTGGCTAGGAAAAATACAGGTATTGAAAGAATAAAAATGTGGGTTTTCTTGAGTAAGGAAAGTAATGGAGTGCTGTGCTTTTAACTCAATTTCTTAGCTACTTTTCTGTTTGTTTTTAATTCATGTTTGAGCTTAACATCCCTTTAAAAGACAGGAACAACAGAATAAATATGACTTGGTAAAATCTCACAACAGTAGTTATGTGAAGCTCCTTGTATTATCTGTTTTCTTTTGATGAGAAGCTACTCAGTGATTTTGTGGGAATTCTGTGTGTGTTCCCATCTCTATAGGAGACAAATGCACTTTCATCTTTTCCTCTGAAATTAACTTGTAGCTGGAAGTCAGTGAGACTCTTGGCTTTGTAATGACAAGAAGCATAGTTCAGTTGATGGCTTTGTTTCATGAGAGAATTTTTCTCTGATGAAGATCACAGAATGTAGATACATCTAATCTTCTATATGACCACTACTAGATTTAATAGATTTATTTGAGTAATATAAATCCTACAGTTCCACTGTTTCATCTTGAATTCTGGTGCTTCCTAGTGATAAATGGATTACTATTTTTTTGTTAATGCCTAATTTTGTGGGGAGCAAGTAGTGCTGACTTGGATCCATTATGATATTGAATCTTAAAAGTTAATTATTTTCTTTTGGACTGCTTTAATGGATCGGTATAAATCTTAGCAGTGAGAGTAGTTCAATAACTTTCCTTTTGTGACTTGGAGTTCAACCAGTTTCTCATGGGAAGTGGATCTGCGGAGCCCAGTGTGGCCCGGGCAGAGGGAGCCAGCGCAGGTCTGGGAGGGAAAGGCTCCCTGCTGGGAGGGAAAGGCTCCCTGCTTTATGGGCAGACTCCTGGGGGCTGCAGGCAGTGTCAGGGTGGTGCCCTGGCTGGCTCTGTGCCCTGGGGCTGCAGGTGCCCTGAGCTGAGGGGACACTGCCTGCCCAGAGAGCGTTACACATGGCACAAGCATCATTCCATCGTGGCACCACGGCTCTTCTGTCTGCTGGTGCTGGTACAGGACAAATCTTCTGTCCCCCTCCTTCTCCATGTGCTTTGCTTCCCCTTGGCTGTCCCCAAATCCACAGTCCTGGGGTTGAAGGGCTCAGCATGTTAGAAAGATCAGGTATGTTCTGACTTGACTTTGAGTCTTGGGTAATTTGATGTTTATGAAAATTGGGCCTTAAATCTTCTCAGCATTTCACAAAGTGCAAACCCATTTCTTAAGTCAGGCCTGGAGGGGAAGTAAATGTAATATTGGTGGCACTTAGCAGAGTGAAAGCTGTGCTCCAAGGTCAGTGTGTGCAGGGAATGGGAATCATTCCAGCCAGACTGAGTGCTGATCCCATGTGTGCTCTGCTCACATTGGGTGTCTGCAGGATGGGCTGGGGTGGCTGTGCTGATCCCTGTGGTGGCTGTGCTGATCCCATGTGTGCTCTGCTCACACTGGGTGTTTGCAGAATGGGCTGTGGTGCCTGTGCTGATCCCTGTGGTGGCTGTGCTGATCCCTATGGTGGCTGTGCTGATTCCATGTGTGCTCTGCTCACATTAAGTGTTTGCAGGATGGGCTGTGGTGCCTGTGCTGATCCCTGTGGTGGCTGTGCTGATCCCTATGGTGGCTGTGCTGATTCCATGTGTGCTCTGCTCACCCTGGGTGTTTGCAGGATGAGCTGTGGTGGCTGTGCTCAGGGGGGCTGTGGGAATGCAGCTCCCTCCCTGCACAGAGGGCAGGCTCTCAGTGAAAGTGGAGGTGTTCTGTGCTTCTTGTGGCCGTGGCTGTTTGTGTGTGTGAAGGGAGAGGAGCAGCTCTGACCAGGCTCAGAGGCTGTGCCTGTACAGGGCCCTGCTCAGGCACGCCCTGAGCCCAGCAGGGCAGGAGCTGGGGGTTGCCATGAGCACTTTCCTGTTCCCTCACCTGCCTGTGCTCTGGGGCAGAATTCATGGCTCTGGACAGCCAGGAGAGAAGGATGAGGAGCAGTATTTGCACCAGCTGTCCTTAATGAAGAGGTCTCTTAGCAGTTCCAATGAGGCCAGTATCTTCAAAAATAACATGTGAAGTTTTGTGTGAAGTGTAAGGAATTGATTTCATTGCCCTCTACTAAAGAGATTATTTTGAGAAAATTTGTCAGTCTCTGCATCACCTTGTTAGAAAACTTAGCAATAGAAATTACAGTTATAGTTGCCTAAATAGAAAAGTAGTAGTCCTTGCTGGAAAGAATCTCTGCTTTTCCTCATACATAGGGAAGAAAAACGTTTTTACTGTCCAGTTTATCTCTGTTTCCTAAGCAGGGTTACCAGACAGGTAGTGAGTCAGAGGAATAAACACATTGAGTCTGGGTGCTCAGTAGAACAGGTGCTGTCACTGGTGATACAGTGATTGAGCCTCCAGCAGGGGTGCAGGAGGAATTTCAAGGAGATACATTGCCTTTAGTGCAGTTGGTACTGTTCTGGGTGAGTTCTTCCTAGGAAGATTCGCAGCTCCAGCTCTTCCTTGGAATTTATTTATGTGGAAGCCCTAGATTCCCAACAACTCTGCTTCATTGCTGCTTCAGCAGAGAGAAGTAAACAGGCTGTAAAATGGGAACCAGAGCCTGCTGAAGGACACTTAGTTTTTGTGGGTGTTACAGATCTGAAGGAAAGAACGTGGGAAGCTGTTTATGCTGTTGTTGCAGCAGAGGGAGGGGGCTGGAGGAGGCTGTTAAGGAACCATCCATCTTTAGTTAAGCAGGTGGTTTTTAGCTCCCTGCCCAGACTGAGGAGGGTGGGTCTCACAGAGGGTTTGTGTGCTGGATCTGGGCTCGCTGACACCTGCTTGATTCATCTCTCAGCCTTCAGAGGGAAGGACACTGCTCTGCTCATCAACTGAGCCTTGTCAGCTGTGCTGCCCTTACTGCTTTGTGCCAGGAAGGTAAAATCTGTCAGCTCAGAGCTCACAGCAGTTTGTTAAGTTCTTGGGAGTATCACAGGAAACACTGAGACCATACACAATATGCAGAGGTTTTTGAACATGATGTAGAACTGATGTTTGCCATAGGAGCAGCTCCCAGGTGAGCTGGCCAGGCTGGTGATGGCAGAGGCTGGACCCCTCCATCACTGCCTGCTTTCTCTGAGCTTGCTGAGTGATGGGGACCTTCCAGTCTAGTGATGCTAGTCCAGATCTCTCCAATCACACCTGTCAGAACTTCTGTGATTAGTGAGAAATTTGAGTAATTCAGTTTGGTGCTAGGGGAGGGGGTGGCAGGTGTAAAAGTGCTGTTGGAGAGCCCGGGGCTGTGCCAGGAGCATCTGCTGTGCCCTGGCTCTCCTGTCCCTGGGGTGTGGGACCATGAGATGTCATCACCCAGCTGCTTGTGAGCCCAAAAACCCACATTCTGGGAGAAGCCAGTGTGGGACTGCTCCCTCCTCTTTTGCCCTCATTCCTAGCATTTTGACACCCCAAAAAGAGTGTGTGTTGGCAAACAAGTGTCCAAGTTCTTCGAGCAGGCAGTGTGCTAGCTGTGTGTTCTCCTGTGCTCGCAGGCAGCAGCTGCTGCAGCTGGTGTTGGATGCTCCATCCCCCCCGGCCCAGAGCCACACCACTCCTGCTGCTCAGCCAGAAGCCAAAGAGCTGCCAGGGACTGACAGCTTCTTGAGAAAGGACAGAGTCTGCACCTCCACCAAGGCAGGTGGCCTGGCATGGACTGGGCTGAAGAGTTTCAAAACTGAGGAGCACCATGACCTTCACAGCACCTCTGCAGAGGTTGGTGGTACAGACAGCAAAGTGAGACCACAGGAGATTCCTGGGTGTGCTGAAAGTCAGGAAAAGCCTTCTACATCTGTGGGCAAAGGAGACAAGAAAGGTGAGGTGTTCAGTTTCTGCTTGTGTCCCGCTCTGTCCCCCACGTGTGGCTGGCTGTACACGTTGAAGGACCCTCAGTATGTGCACTCATCCCTGTCTCCTGTGGTTCTGCTCTGTCCTGGCATGTTCAGCTCCTCCCCTGTCACTGGCCATGCTCCCTCCACATGGCTGCTCGTGTGGGACAGCTCTGCTCCAAGTGTGTTCACGAGAAAGCTTGAGCTGCTGCCAAGGAATTAAATGGAATTCAGGGCTTACGGATTCCTTTGCTTTGAGTAACAACGCTGAAAAACAAGAGTTGTGCAACAGTCTTAGTAAAAATGAAGTAATTTCTCCTTCCCCCTAATGACTAGACAGACACTGGCCTTTTTTCTGCTCTTGTATCCTTGAGTAACCAGATGCAGGTTATTTGTAATGTGTTTGTTATATGAGAGGTGAGCCTGAACTCAAAATGGGCATGGCAGCAGTTCTGTCCATACTTCTGTTCCCACACTCTCCAGAAGAGTCACCTGCTTTATTCGTTTGTAATTCTAGACAGTTAAGGTGAATTTACTTTGAAGCATGAAAATGCTCATTTATACCAATCAACCACAATAAAATGGCAGAATCCTCTTAGTTCTGATGTGCTGCCAGCCATCCTATTGACCCAGCTAAAAGCCTAAATTAAAACAAAACACCATGTAGGAGTACACCCCTGGCTCTTATTAGTTCAAATTTAGCTGTTGTTTTGTTTAATGATTTATTCATCTGGAACTCTGAGGTTCATGTGTATTCATTAGCTGGATGAATCCTGCTGAAGGAGGTACCACAGCCAGGAGAGGAGCCACGGGAAGCCTGTCCTGATTTTACACATCAGACCTGCTTGTGCTGATAATTTGAAATTGTCGTGAAATTTTAGTGCTTGTTTATTTTTGAGCAATTAAAACTTTCACTTGCTTCCTATTTAATGATCTTTTTGAATCTTTGAGCAGGCATCACATGGAAATAATTTCCACAAATGCAAAGTAGTCAGTCAGACAGTATTTGTGAAACCCCTGCAGTGAGGGGGTTTAGTGTTATTTGTTCCTGTTCTCAGAACTCGGACGTAACCTCCAGGTTCCATTACATTACACACAGCTCAGGACTAGTGTGTTTTGTCACTGTCCCAGCTATGAGTTTCTCAGAGGAAAACATTCCCTCTTTGCTGTGATATCCACACCAGTAAATTCCTTCTCCCTTGCTTTCAGTGGAATGTCCTGTTTGTGAGGTTGCTATTCTAGAGCAATATATAAACAAACATCTGGATAGCTGCTTGACCAGAGGGGAGAAGAAGGACAGCCTCCGAAGGTAAGGAGCAGCTTGAGGGCTCCCAAATGCATGGGGCTGGTTTGTGCTCTGCTGGACTGGGAGCTGTGTGTTGCTGGGGTGCACAGGAGTGGTTTGGGTTTGTTTTTGGCTTCCCTGCTGTGCAGAGCACTCTGAAATCACTGTGGGGATTGGCCCCCCTTGAGAAATTCTGGGGATTGCCAGCTCAATTACTCTTTGGCTTTTAGTGGCAAGAAAGCAGTGGCCAATGCTTTAAAAAATTCAGCATAAGGAGAACTTGGTCTGTGCCTTGTTCTTGTCTCCTTTCTGCTCCCTGGCATTAAAATTCCCTTCAGATAACACTGATTCCCATTTTTCATTTGGTGAAGGGATTGCTTCCTTTGGTTCAGGTGTGCCAAGAGACGTTTTCTTCAATAGCTGTCAAGTTAAAGAATAAAAATTGCACCTTTGTCTCCTCTCAGTGGGGCTGTTGAGGTTTCCTGAAGATTTCGATTTCCATAAGATTAATGCTTTCCTTTGGCTTTGTGCCCCTGCCCCAGCATTGGTCACGGTCACCACATTCACATCACAAGTGGAGTTTCAGTTTGTTTTACTTACAGCAGAAATTTAGGCTGTTGTTATTTCTGACTGATCAGACTGAAGAACTGGGAGGATTTGTCCTTCAATGCTTGTTTTTCCAATTCCCCTGAACCTTGAATTAGAAAGTAATTTTATGTTAAAGCTCTTGTTTCGCCCAGTCATGCTTAGAGTGCAATCTGTAAGCTAAAGGACTTTCAAGATGAAAAAATGGTAAATGAATATTGAAATCTGATGTTACATTTAATTTTCATTTGGAGTGGTTTAGTGCCTTCTCTGTTCTTAATAAATGGAAAAATAAGCCAGATCTGTCCTTGGTGTCACGCCCATGTCCCTAACAGGATTTTAAGTTCTGCTTATTTAATCTCCAGGCTGCTTGTGCCTCCAGCAGGTGTCACAGCAGGCTCTGCCCTGGGGGACTGGCAGTTCTGGGGGAGTGCTGGCCCTTGGCAGGGATGGCTGGGTCTGGCAGCAGCACATCCCCAGAGCTGCTCTGAGGGCTCTGAGCTCTGCTTCTCCTCAAAGCAAGCTGTGCTAGCAGCTGAGCAGTGTCAGCAGAGCTGCTCATTTAGCTCCTCAGAGCTCCACAGGGGTAATTCCAACATGTAGGTGTGTTTCCAGGAAACACTGTGTTTCCCAAGCATGGGGAAGCCCAACCAAGGCTAGGATTGAAGCCTGGTGTGAGCTGTTTTCCTGTGGCGGGCTGCTGGAAAGCTGTCAGCACACTTTAGGTCATGCTGCTGGTCAGCTGGAATACATGCCAAGCTTCTGTAGGACTTCCAGAAGATTTACTTCAATTATTCAGTGACATTTTTTATATTTCTCAAAAAAATCTGAAAAAGGTTTCTCTGAAGAGTGTATTGTGGTAATCCATCTTCTTTTTACCAGGCATGCTACAGGGCTGGATGGGAGTAAATGAATTATTGACAGCTTTTGTGTAAGACTTTTCTTTTTAACCTTGAAATTTGCAATGTGATAAGTCAAAATTGCTGAGATTTTCAAATAAATCTCTCATTTTCACAGTGGAAAGCTGTTAACTGCTCTCTAATCCAGAGTAGTGCAGCTGAGCTTTATTTTGCTGCAGAAAGAAAAATGTCTAATTAAATGCTGTTCTCTGTGAATTACTGCAGTCACACAGGGTGAGTGAGGCTGGAGATGGGTTTTGGCCCCTTTGTTTTTCCTAGTTTGAGAGTATCTCACCAGGAGGTGCAGGGAAGCCTGAGCTAATTTGACAGGAGGAAATGTTCTGCTAATTTTAGGTGACAAAAGTTGTTCTAGGACTTGAATTTTCTCTGGCAGTTTCCTGTAATTAAGATGTTTTCCCCAGCTGTGCCAGGAGTGTTGAGTCCTGACAGAAAGCAGTGGAAAGCAGTAAATTTTGGCTTTAGATGTTATTCCTCTGCTAGCACTATTACTTATCTTTAATGCCTCTCTCTGTATCACCAAACCACCCTTCTGTTAGCTGGGAACTGCTGCCTTCAGGTATATGACTTTTTCTCAAAGACATTTTTCCAGAAAGCTGAAAAATCTCTTAATTAAAGTTTTAGCTTGACGTTTTAATGCTTTTAATATTTCTTCAGCTGATTCAAGTAAGCCATGGCCAGCAGTGGGGTGGAAAACACAAGTTTCTTTCACATGTACATTACCCTGAGTGGGTGAAGTACCCTTAAGTAATTGTGAATACTTTGATTTTCATATGAGTATCAATTAAATAAAATATCTCTTGTTTTCCTTTGGCAGTTCTGATCACAAAAGGAAGCTGATGTCCAAAGTTGTTTATAACCTGCTGTCGGATCGAGATCTGAGGAAAAAGCTCAAGGAGCATGGTCTGTCTACCTCAGGGACCCGCCAGCAGCTCATTAAGAGACACCAGGAGTTTGTGCACATGTACAATGCCCAGTGTGACTCCCTAAACCCCAAATCAGGTAAGAGGGAGCTGCAGGGAGCTGCTGCCATCACAAACCATCGGTCTGCAGCTCCCCTTCTGTCCCCTCGGGGTGGGCCTACCTGGTGTGACTCTTGGGAGAGCTGGAGCTGGGAGGATTTGCCTTGTGTGAGTCAGGATCAGTGCAGAACACTTCCTTACCCTGCTGGGGTGCTGAGCCTTCACCCAGAGCTGGTGGTGGGGGGCTCCAAGCCTCTGCCTGCTCCCCCAGAGGGGAGGAAGGGTTTGGGGTGAGTGGTGTGCACCCCAGCTGCTCCCCAAAACAGTGCCAAACCCTTCAGAACCTGTGCTGCTCCCCAAAACAGTGCAAGCCCTTCATGTTCAGAACCTGTGCACAAAGGGTGAATTATTAAACTCACACTTAAGATGCAGACGTGCATTTTGGGTGGTAGCAGGGAGCCTGAGGTCACTGTGGAACACGAATAGCTGAGCTTCTGAGGAAGCACAGGTGCCAAATTCCTGGAGTGTGCTTAAACCAGTTTGGAACAGGTTTTATTCTTTCACAGCTTAATAAGCTTTTGTTCTGCCTGCTTCACTGTGTGGTGAAGTGTTTGTTTTAATAACTGCCCACAGCTGCTTGGCAGTGCTGTGGAGATGATGAAATGCAGAAAGAGTAAAAGTAAATGTCAAAGTAAACTGTGCAGGGTTCTGCATAGCCATGGCTCTAGTTAAATGTTACAGTTATATTGTTTATAGGCTTTGGATGTGTCTGACCATTGTTGAAGTCAGTTGTAATTCCTCTGTGGGCTGTGGGCTTTGCCCTTGAACCCACACATGGTTGTGTTGCCCTGGAAGGTGATTTGGGGGACAAAGTAAGATAAACAGTAGATGCAATTATTGTGTCTTCCATTGAAACACCCAGTATAAAATGGAAAGTCTCTCTGGATGATGGCCTGTGTGCCACAAGCACTGTTGTGTGCAGGAGGAGGTTTGGTAGGATTTGGAAAGCCTGGGATTGGAGCCTGAGCTTTCCCTCTCGGAGGGCTGATGCTGTTTGTGTTTTAAATGCAGGGTAGTTCCAGTCTGTGCTGTTACAGATTTTTATTACCCAGCTCCTGTTTCAGTGATCCCTTTCTTGTATTTCCAAACAGTTGCAGAGGTTGTTAAAGAGCTGGAAAAGAATGAGAAGATTCGGGTTCAGCTGGAGTGTAGTAAACCTAGTGAAAATGTAAGTGACTGATCTTGGTTCTCACAGAGGGGTGGCCAGCAGAAACTGCAGAGTGGGCACTGGGAGTGTCTGCCTATTGCTTTATTGTGGAATTCCCAGGCTGCATATAGAATTCACATTTAGCATCCTGCAATGAACCTGATTTTCTCACACCACACATTTGTTGTGGGCAGTCCTGGGTGCACTGCTGAACTTTATGGCCAAACCCTTTAAGTGGGAGCAATTTTTGACTGCAATAAAAATTCTTGAGTAATGTTCTCCTTGGCCATACTGAAAGGTTTTGACCCTTCATGGCAATGTGGGGAATATTTTACTTCCTAGAATTCTCTGGGATTTAGCTAGCAAATTCCATTTTTCAGTATGGGCAACAGCTCCTGTTCTTTTCCCATGACATTTGATACTGGGGTGACTTTTGGAACCTGTTTGTTGCAAGTGGTAGGAAATATTTTATGGCCCACATGTGCTGGGTGTTCCATGGGCTGGCTTGGTCCTGGTGGCTCGGTGGGAGCAGGGCAGGACACTGTGGATGTGTTCTGTAAATGTGGATTAATGTGACGAGGTACTCAAAGCTGGGGGGGGGGAACAAACAGTTCCTTCTTCCAGTTTTAAGTCTCTAATTTCAAAGTCTGCAGCTTTATCGTCTTTTTATTTATGTTAAAAACATTTGTGTGATTTCTGTAGAGCTTGACCTTCACAAAGGACCAGACAGAGGAAGAAATAGATGAGATCCACACTGAATATCGTAAGTAACATGCGAATTTCACCTCATTTTGCTTTTAGATTCACTTTCTTTTCCTTAGAGCTAAAATACACACACTGATTGCCTCCAAAGGCATCTCTATTTATGCACTTTGTTCTTTCTTAGTGTCCTGCCACATTTGCTGGACATGAAAACAGCGAAGCAGGGTGTGGGATGTGCAGGTGTGTGGTCACTGGGAACCCTCTGTAGCAGAACTGCTCTGAAAGGTCTTCCTGCTCCTGGTTTTATTTTCTTGGCCTGTTGTACACATTTAGAACAAAAACATTAAATACTGTCTTAATTTTTCAAAGGCAGGTGTTTGATTGAGTTTAGATTGCTAAAAGGGCATGGCTACAAAACTAATCACTTGGAGATCTTGATAGTCTCAAGCAGATTAACTGAAAATTGAAAAGTTAAAAAAAAAACAGGAGAAAGGGGAAGATAGAAAAGTATTTTAATGGAAAGATATGGTTTTGAAATTAATAAAAAATACTGACCAAAGAGGCAAATGGTAACTGGTGTCAGGTAATTATTTCTCATAAAATAATAAGGAAGAAATCATAAGCATGAAAAAAGAACTCTATGTTAAAATTCAAGAACAGTTTGAGATTAAAGAACTCTTACAAATGCCATTATTTCACTGTAAAACAGAAGGACTTTAAAAAGCTTTATTACACAGTGAAGCATATTTTTCCCTTTTATTTTACAGCATTTACACCCCAGACCCTAATTCCCTGCTCAATGAATGAACAAATGAACTCTGGTGTAAATTCTGAATAAAAACCCCCAAATGTATTTTTTTTCTGCTTTTCCATATGAAAAAACACACTGAGGCTGTGAACAGCCATGGGGAAAGGCAGGACAAACCGTTTGGGAGAAAAAGCTTTTTTCTGCTTCTTTGCACTTTTCCAGGCTCTTGGCAATTTGCACATTGCACTGTTGGCTTTTTTTTTTTTTTCTGTTTATGAAATAGCAATTAATACTTTGGCTTGATGAACCTGAGGATGGGAGCTGGCTGGGAGCTCTGCCTGGCAGTTACAGCCACTGTCATTTCCTCCTGCCCCACAGGACCTGGGGACACCCTCAGGCCATTCTGCTTTTTTCATGGTCTCTGTTCACAAAGTTTAAAAATTTACAGGAAAGGAAATACATCTGTGAAAAAAAATTATTCTGTTGCCCTTTCTGCTTATAAATCTTTTAATTTGTCCTGTTCTTTGGAGGTCTGCTGCTTTGTCTTGTGCTTTAATGTTTGTAGTTCTGTCTGGGGCTGGTTTATGTTGCTGCAGTTTGGTGGGATGTGCTTGGGGTGTTGTTTCAGCACCACAGGGATTTACAGTGTAGCTGAACAGTGCTGACGTGCCAGGACATTTCTTTTCAAAAAGCTTTGTAGTTCTGCCATGAGCCAGCACAACAAAAGATAGCAATGCTGGAAAAACTGAAGTGCCAGAGGAATTCTGTAATGAGAGTGCAGAGGCTCAGATACCACAGCTGGGACAGAACTTGCTTTTTATTAACAGAATTTTTGGCCTTATGTGGTGTTTTCAGCTACTCAGGGAAAGGGAGTCGGTGTCAAATCTGTTTCCTTCTGTGGGGCAGGACTTGGTGTTGTTTTATCATAGAGAACATCAAGGAATCTCTTCACTGGAAGGGTGGGCAGTCACTGGAATGGGCTCCTCAGGGAGGTGACATTGCTTGACAGTCCTTTTTGAGAGGAGATTCCTGCTGGTGCCCACCCTGAGCTCCCCTGGGCCAGCCTGGGGCTGTTCCTCTCCTCCTGTCCCTGTTCCCTGGAGTAGAGCCCGACCCCCCCGGCTGTCCCCTCCTGTCAGGGGGTTCCCTCCCTGCCTGGCCAGGGTTAGGTGGTCACAGCATCCTGCTGAGCACACCAGCTCTTCTCCCAGCCTCTGGGTAAAGCAGTTGACGAGGTTAAACAATTGTATTGCTTTGGCTGAGCACCAGAGGAGTGCTTGAAACCTACCAAGTGATTGAAAGTGCAGAGAGTATTTGCATTATTAACTCACTTAAAGAATCTGAGTCCCAGCAGTGTAATGGGCATGACACAGAGCATGAAGTGTTCACCTGTGCCAGTGCTCTGGACTGTGGGCAGCTCTGTAAAAGCACAGACACGGATTTGGATCATTAATAGAATGTGGAACATATCACAGTGCTGGGTTGGTTTTCATATGCTGTAACAAAAATGCTTTTAATTCAGTTTTTTGTGTCCATTTCTGTTCACGTCCTTTCGGTGTTTGTGCCATACCTTAGTCCTGTGGGGGTGGTCAGTGATGCTCTGTACCTTGCAGGAAACAGACACAGAAGTGAATTCAAGTTCTTGGTGGATCAAGTAAATAAACGGTGGAAGAAAATAGGTGAGAGGAAGGCAGAAAGTGCTCAAAACAAAGAGGAAGTTGCTGTCAAAGAGCTGCCAGCAGCCACAGGTCAGTGACATTTAATATTTTACCCTCTTGGACCACACTGAGAAGTGCTGGATTCCCAAAGAAATGGTCTTTCATCTGTTGTTGTTCTTCTAGAATCTTTAAGGGAAAAAAAATCCAACCAGCATAAAGATCAAACAGACCCTAAAATGATTTACTGCTGTTGATTTTAGTGTGGAACATAAGCATGACCCGTAATAAATACATTAGTTTGGTGTCTGTGTGTTGTGTGTGGATGTGCTTTATCTGGGCACAGCTCGTGGGTTGCCAAGGGGTCTCAGGTTCTGGTTCAGGTTTGCTGGAGGTGCTGAGGGTGGCCACATGAGCACTCTGGAATGAAGGTGAGGGTGGGTGCTGCTTGCTGCCTTTCAGCCTTCCAGCACCCTTACTGTGAGAGGGGGCAGAAGTATTTGTGGGGATTGGATTCAGGAATTATTGTCCTGAGACTGAAGCAATAAAATCCTCGGGCTTGTTTCAGGCTGTTGGTGCAGGATGTTGCCTGTCCCTGACTGGCTGTGCTCAGTGTTGGTGTGCTGGAGCACAGAGAGCAGGGAGAGCGTGGCTGCAGCTCCTGCCTGGCTGGGCTAGGAGCAGCCCCTGCCCCTGCTCCTTGCCCTTCCTCCCTGTGTGCCCTCAGCCTCCTCTGGCTCCTGCTGCTTCGGCAGGGAACGGCTGTCCTGGAGCTGGGGACTTGGAACAGCATTCCTCAGTCTCACAGAACTTGTGCATTTCTGATCTGTCTGAGAGCCTGAGCTCTGGCAAGAGTCCCTCTGCCAAAATGAGGGTGCTGTTCTCTGTGTGCTTGGGAAAACATGGCAGTGTAGTTTGCCCCAGCTCTCAAATCCCTGTGCTCTTGAGCTGACTTCATCTGTGGCTCTCTCCAGTGCTGGCTCTTCCAGCAGAGCTCTGAAGAATAAAAAGAAATGAAGAGAACAGTATAATATGAATTTTATCCCTGTTGTTTCCTGCAGACCTTGATGCAGTGCATAATCTGTTCTGTTTATAGGGTAGAAGTGAAGGAATCTCAAGGATCAAAGATTTTAAGCTGTTCCTTTTTTATTGCAGAAGCAGAGTTATTGGGCAGTGGGGTCACAGTCTTGATTTCCATCTCTAGAAGGGAGGGATGGGCTGCTGTGGATTTTGGGGTTTCTGTCTCCTGTGTGAGCTGTTCTGGGTGGGCTGCCTTGCAGGCTCTGAGAAGAGCTGGAGTAAAACCATAGAGTTTTTCCAAAAGAGTGATCAGGTAGAAGATAACTTGGATCAGATGCATCCTCCTGCATCATGTGCAGAATGTGGCAGCACGTTGTTTGTTTCTGGCAAATCTGCACAATTTCCATTACACTTTGTTCTCTGAGTAATCCTTGGAATTTCAGTTTTGAGTTTTATGCAAAACATCTGCACTTGCAGATCTGCTTGTGCATCTGTTTGTAAACAACTGAAAAAGCAGAAAGGTGGTTTACAGGGGAAGGAACAGATGCCTAAAGCTGTTTCCTCTTGGCTCCTTGTTAACAGCAATTACCTCTGCATTAACCTGGGAATTACAGCAGGGAAAGGAAGGCAGCAATGGCCTGATGGTAACAGCTGGGAGAGCCAAGGCTTTGACTGCATGCCTTACCCCATTTGGGATCTCGTGGAAGTGGTGGAATTGTACAGAGCTAAAACAGCTCTTTGGTTTGCTTGGGGTTTTGCTGGTTTGTTCGTTTATTTTAATTTCCTTCTCCATCTCTCCCATTACCTCTCCTGTACTATTGGTTGATGCAATTTAACCTCACTCTGTTTGTGGTGACATTTTAATCATCTGTTCTTGATTTGCATCATCTTGCTTTTCATCTTTAAGCTTAAAATATGTTTCCCAGTCTTTATAACTCTTAGACATGGGGCTGTGCTTTGCCTAAGGGGAAGGCACCATAAGGATTTGATGTATATTGGTGCTAAATAATTTGATTCAATAAATATAAACCGTGCTGGGCTGCATTATTGCACAGGCCTTTGCTATTTTTACCCTGCTAATTTCAGAGAATTGTATTTCATTAGTTGGACAACTGACTCACTGGGATCTGCTGGTTGTTTTCAGCAGACAAAAATATGCCCCTCATATTTAATTATGCCTGTTAGCAGGAGAGAAAGGGCAAGCTGAGCTGAATCCAAAGACTGTGAAGCCCCTCCACACTCTAATTAAAGTTCTGCTTGGCCATTTCTGTCCAAGCCATTACTGAAGGGGCAGAAAAGTGGGAGTGGTTTGGGCAGAGCGTGGCTTGGCCCTGGGCTGGAGCCAGGACAGGCTGTGACTGTCACAGTCACTTATCAGTGAGATGGGTCTGGGAGGGCTTCGTGCCCTGAGTGAGTTTTTAGTTAAGTAACTCACTTGCACTATTTGTGGGTATGGCATAAGGGCAATCTATCTTTTCATACAAGAATTTTTAACCTGCATCTGTTTTCTCTTTGGTGGGGCAGAAGGTGTCTTTTCAGAGAACTGTTCATCTTTTCATTGAACAAAACACTTGACACAAAAACCATCAGAATGCTTTTCAATTTTTGTCTGTTGTGTTGGCTAGAAATTCTTTTTCCTGTTGAAATGGAAATGTCAGTGCATTGACCTTGTCTTAGCTGCATAAGGAAGTAAATCACAACTGAAAATAAGCCTGTTAAGTTGATCGGTAAAACTTAAAGCTGAAGCTGTCTGATGCAGGGCGTGAAGGGAATTGGTAGCACAAGCAGCCAACAGCACTCATTAAGTGCTTGCTAATTTCTGAAATAAAGTTCCATCTTATGAAATGTGTAACACATCCTCACCCTTTATTTCTCTCCTTGTGTTTGAAACTCAACAGTGAAACATTTTTGGTTCTCAGGGAGTTGTTGGTTGGTTTCTTTTTTTAAGTATACACGAAAAGAAATTCGACCTTTGAAACTGTCAAAGTTTTGGAAAATAAATAGATGGGAATGAGACGTTGGTATTTAAATGTTTACAACTTAATTTTTTCTTAAAAATTTTATCTCTAGGCTGCAGAATCCTAAACAATAGTAATTTGCATTATGATTCTTTCTAATCTCTCTTTCCTCTTGGTAGAACCTGGGGAAGAGGATCACACAGCTTTTGTCTCTGGAAAAGCCCCAACACTCCAGTCAGAAACTCCTGGTGGCCAAAGAAGTGAATCTCATTGCTTGAGGGAATGGCAGAGATCAGCCTCCCCTGAACTGTCACTGTCATCTGGCTCAACAAGCAGGTTAGTGAGGGACCCACTCCTGCCTGGTTTGTGCTGGGTGAGAGCAAACGTGGGAAAGCTGCAGTGCTGTGGGGCAGGGCCATGGAGCAGTG
>VWZP01000534.1:0-33422 GCA_013396995.1 Dicaeum eximium
CGTGCTGGAGCAGCCTGTCCCTGAAAGACTGCACCCATGGCAGGGTGACCCACGCTGCTGCAGCTAGAGGGGGACTCTTGGCCATGGGATGGACTCACACTGCAGCAGTTCACAGGGATCTGTTGCCTGTGAGATGGACTCAGGCTGGAGAAGGTCATGGAGAACTGTCTCCTGTGGGAGGGACCCCACGGTGCAGCAGGGGAACGACTCCTCTCCCTGAGTAGCAGGAGAAACAGGGGGTGATGAACTGACCATAACCCCCATTCCCTGTCTCCCTTCACCACTGGGGTAGGAGACAGAGCTGGGAAGGAGGGGGGTGGAAGGAAGATGTTTTTAAGGTTTTATTTTACTTCTCATTATTCCGCTCTGATTTTGTTAGTAATAAATTTAGGTTATAGCTCTAATTTTGAGCCTGTTTTGCCCATGATGGTATTTGATGAGTGATCTCTCATGACCCTTACCTAAACCCATGAACCCTTTGTGAAGTTTTCTCTCTCCTGTCCAGCTAACAGGGGGAGGAGAAGGGAGGGAAGTGAGGGAGCAGCTTTGGTAGGTGCCTGGCATCTGGCAAGGGTCAACCCACTGAAGTACTGGAATAATTCCTTTGTTCATCAAGTCTGTGACCAGCCTGTGTGTAGTCTTCATATTTTATGAGTTTCTTGGGTGCAAACTTGCTGAATTTTTTCTTTCCATGGGAAAGCTCACGTCTCAGCACAGAATTTGATAAACATATCTTTGAGCTGTGTGTTTCAAGGACAAGGGTGGTGTTTGGCTGCCCTGTCTCCCATATGGAGGATGGGAGCCTTCTGTCTTTCTTAGCCAATAATGTGGACAATTGTTATCATGGAATTCTAAGCATTCTGACATTCTTGTACTGAGCATGAAGAAGAAAGCATCTGAGCTCTGTACCTGGGCACCTATAACCCAAAATCCTTCTGAACAGTAGAGTCATTTTAATAAATTATATCAATCCTTCTGATACTAGAGTCAAAGAGTCCTGATCCACCGTTGGGCAGCAGCAATACCTGTGTTCTTAGCTGAGCATATGCTTGAAAGACTCTAAACTTGGTGAAAACTGACATGTTAAGTCTAGCCCTGTGTTGGGGTGAATGATAGATCTGTGGGCTTGGGTTTTGTATGGGACGCCAAATGGGAAAGCCTTTGGTCAGTGCGGGGTGTTGGGGAGCTGGACTCTGGTGGTTTGGAGATGGGCAGGGTGCACCTGGCTGTAACCTGCAGAACAAACAGACCACGATCAGAGCCCCTGAGAGGCTGCTCCAGCCTCCTGTCCCGAGTCCACCCTTTGCCAGATGTGTCGGCAGCACTTCTGTGCTGCCATGTTGAAAAACCTTCCGGCCTCCTTCAGATAATAGTTTAATGCAGCTGTACTAATGACACTGAGAATTGAGTTTAGCAAGGACTAAGTAGCTGTTTTGTGATTAATAGAGGTGGCTTCTTGGAAGTTAATAAAGCAGTGACAGAGCTTTTTCCACAGAAAAAGACATTTCTCTTCCTCTTCTGACAACCTGCTTGGTAAATTTAAAAGAAAAAGCATTTGAACTATTCCACATGTTTAAATGTCAGTCGTTCCATCTGAATTTAAAATACTTCACTGAAAGAAAAACCTGAGCTGGCTTTTGAATTCATTCAATAGACAGTGTTCTTTTAGTTTGAGGGAATGACAGTGAGACTTCAGTAGTCCCTGTGCGCTGGACTGGAGCAGGGACCTGTAGGAGGGTCTCTGCCATGTCCAAGTCCTACTTCCACAAAATGATTCTAGTTTGCCCTGACAACATGAAAGGACATTGGAAATAAAATTACATTAAAGCTGTTAAAAAACCTAACCCAAGTAGATTTCATAGAGCAGCTTCATTATGTATCTAGTTACTTGCCAGCTTAATACATTAATATCTCTGACTGGGTACATGAGTAATTAACTTGGATTTGCTTAGTCCATCTAGTAACAATTATAAAATGACTGTAAAGAACAGAGTGTGCGTATCAATTTTTATTTTCCCTGTTTGGGCTCAGAACTGGTTTAGGATTGTGGGAGAGAGTTAGTGAAGGACTGTGGGCAAGGCAAGGGCTGTGAAAATCTGTATTTTTCAAACAGAAGCTGTCAAATAGTCTGTGCTTATTTTGCTATTCTTTACAGCTTGTAAGAGCTGGTTTGCTGGAAATTTTAGATACAGGGAATATGCAATCTCAGTAGTGTTTTGTTAGGACATAAGAAATACATTGAAATAGACTTGACAAAAATATTGACTGTCAATCTAGATTGTATTAATTGAATGATTAATTAAATTAATTCTGTACAGAAAAAAACCCAGCAGACAGAAACAGATTGCCAGTATTCATGAGGCTTGTTAATTTAAAAAAAAATCTTCTCTGTTACTAACATGATAATTGTTTTTATCATCTTTAACTACTGCTTATTCTACTGATGTGCTTATTCTACTGTGTGGCTCAGTGAATCTGACTAAAAAATTGTGTTCTGTCTCCAGAGTTACTTTGTTAGAGCTGATGATGGTGAAAGTAAGTGACAAGAGCTCAGTTACCAGTGAAGAAATGAATGTGCTAGTGAGACATGCTGACTTCCTTGCAGTCTGTTTCCAAGAGAAATGTGGAGCTGTCCTCAAGTTAACTGCTGCAGCAGATGTGGAAGATGAGGTATGCCTGATAACCATTTACGTACTAGAGTTTGATGTGATAAATCCTCATTGGCACTGTTGCTCAGGGGAACATACATAACAGTATCTTTTCCAGTTTATGTTGGTGGCAGAGCACACAGTAGAGTCTATAGGACAGCAGCTATACTTTTGCTTTTAATTTGAGGATGGCAAAGGATATGGTATGTTGAAATAAGTCTACCCCATTGTTAAATATTTCAAAATCTAAAAAATGATCAGGTTGTCACATATTTGGGTAATTTATTATCTTACTAAGGATCACTTTTATAATTTATTTGAGTTGTCAGTTGTAATTCTTTCAAATTTAGAAGGGCGTGTAGTGAATGGACAAGAGCATGACCTCACCCTGATGGAGAGTAAAGATAGACTGGATGTTAGGAAGAAATTGTTCCCTGTGAGGGTGGTGAGGCCCTGGTACAGGGTGCCCAGAGCAGCTGTGGCTGCCCCATCCCTGGAAGTGCCCAAGGCCAGACTGGACAGGGCTTGGAGCATCCTGGGATAGTGGAAGGTGTTCCTGCCCGAGGCAGGGGCTGGGACAGGATGAGCTCTGAGGTCCCTTCCAACTCAGACTATGACCTGAAATGGGCTCAGCTGGTGAGAGCACGATGCTGATAGCACCCACACACGAGGTTGTGGGCTTCATCCCCGTATGGGCCATTCACCTAAGAGTTGGACTTGGTGATCCTTGTGGCTACCTTTCAGCTCAGAATATTTTGTGATTCCATGATGATCCTGTAATTTAAATATGAACCAAAATAAAAATATTTATTCTGTTCATAGGTGGGAAGCAGTAATATACATGTAGTGAGAATAATTTTATTGTTAATACAAAACTAATATGCAATAGTTTCACTTCTAGAAACTCTAGAGAAGAAGTGTCATAAATAATTTATTATCAAAGTAAAAAAACATTTATCTTAAATGCTTTTATGTGATAAAGTGTTGTACTTGCTTGGTTTTTTATTTGTTTAAATAGGCACAAGAATTTTAAAAGTAGGTTGAGACGTGTTGTGAAAAAATACCATAAATTGCTTTATGGGGAGGTGGTATTTGGATATGTTAAAAAAACTAAAACACCAACCAACAAGCACACAGTCTCTTCTTATCTGTCCAAGAAATACAGCCTCCCCCACTGCCCCAACTGTTTAGTGTAAGTTATGTCAGATAACTTAATTGACTACTTCTGGAAAAGGTACTAACTTGGCAGGGAGAGGACATTGTGATAATTCCTTTTTTTTTTGTTTTTTTTTGTTTTTTTTGGTCCTTTGTGGTTACTTTCCAAACCACTTTCTGTGGTTTCAGTTCATGGAAAAAACTATTTGTTTTCACACCAGAAGGAGGTCTCTGTCCAACCAGAAGGGGCTAGGACAGCAGTATTGTGAATATTACTGCATAACTTGCCCTGCTTGACACTGACTTCTTATTCTTCTCTCAATAACCAAGATGTCCTAAGTTGAGTGTCACTGTTTGGTGAGAAAATGGGGCTCATTGCACGAACAGAAAATATAAGTCCTAATAGATGAATAAACGGAGGGCAATACGTGTGCATGCATGTTTGTGTATACATTTGTTCACAACATGTGTTTGCCATGGGAAAAGAGAAATACCAGTCTAAATTCATAAAACTGTTTCTTTTCTTAAAAGATATGATAAAGAATTGCACCAATTTCTCCTCATTTGTGTAAGTATTTTTAGGGTTTTTTGTAGCAGTTGTATTTAACTGCAAAAAATGGGGTTGTGCATGTAGAGTCTGTCATTAAAAATGCCTAAAGGCAACATCTCTGATACTCAACTTGGCTTTGTCTTGACTTTTCTGTGGTCCACAAGCCAAGTGCCTTGCTCAGGCCATATCTGTAGTAGTAAGCTTCCCTAGACTCCAGAACTCTGAGGCCACATTTGAAAACTTTTGGGAGCAGTCGTTGGACTGGCCTGACTCCCAGAATGTTGTCTGGGTGTCCCATTCACTGTTTAATTTGTTACATGTAGACACTGCTTTGTTTTCTTAGGGAACATCAGGTCTTGTAGCTTGCATCTTAAACCCATGAGAAGCTAATCATATGCTTTTGCAGTGCTTAAACCCATGTTTAAAATAGCCTTTCCATTTGAAGCCTGACTTGAGCATCAGTTTGCTGGCACTAACTTTCAACCATACTTACGAAATAAAACTCTTCCCTGGACTTAGTTCATCTCTTTATAAGGAACATCTTTTCTATGTCTTTCTCTAAATATGTTTATTTTAAAAGTCTTCACTTATTTCCTTAATTACCTTTCAGATTATATCTGTATCAAGATGTCTGTCAGAGTTCAAACTATTTGGGGTTTTGAAATTCAAAAGGAAGTATTTTCCTTTACTACCTTTCTTTTATACAGGTGGAGGGCAAAAAAAACCCCACCAATTTAGAAAGTCAAAAGCAGGGAAGGAACATTTTTTTTTTTAACTTAGCAAGTTTCAAATATACATGAAAATTCAGGAGTTCTTTTATGGTTTAAGTAATCTGTTCCTCTTAAAAATTGTAAAAAGCTGGTTACTGTCTCTAAAATACAGTTGGGTTATTATTACTTCGTAACAGGATAATGGCTGATTTATTTAGAGTTTGCCTTTGGGCTGATGAAAGCAGTTTATTGAATAATTTAGGGCAAGACTTGCACTTTCTTACACCTGTATGGGTCAAAAAATTAAAATACAGCTTTAGTCGCTAGACCCTATAGCAATTTGGTGTTTTCAAGGAGCAATGAAGGAATATAATTGTATTACTTAATTACTGAATACTGTTCTTGATGATTTGAATGACTTTGTGTTGATTATATGGATCCAAAGCACTATACTGTTGTTAAGTAAACCTGGTTTTTTTCCTGGACCAGACAAGGCAGGAATAATTATTGTGACCAATGTCTGAGCCTTTTCATGGCTACTTGCAGTTTATGTAACACTCCTGGAGTGGGATCATCTTGCAGTCACAGCCTGGCTCTTGAGCAATATGTGGTGTTCCAACTTCTGTCATGAGCTCTTAAGGTATTTTCTGTAAGTGCTGGATTGTCATTATAAGCAGGACCAACATATTGCATGAGAAGAAATAGTTCTCTGGTTGAATAAATAGTATGCAAATGAAATTGTGTCTCGTACCTAACCAAAATGCTGCATCTCTGATCGCAATCCTGTTTACCCAAGAATAATGTAAATTCTCACAGCCAAAGTTTGTTTGACCACAGAACTTTACAGAATTCCTGTGGATAACAAATTGGTGTCTTGCAGGCGGTGTTTGTGTCTTTAAAGTGGAGCACTCCAACTGAATAAACTCAAAGAAAACATTTATACAGAAATAATTTTCTCAGCTAGTAATTTTCTCTATTTCTGCTTTTGGAAGCTACTGTGTTTTTGTTAAAATTTTATCCCTTATGGCTCTGTTTTGGTTTCCCCATGATTTTTCAGGCAGATATAACACTAACTGTAGAAAAGAAATTACTGCAATCTAATACGTTATTGTTATTTTAGAAAGTTGCCCTAATTTTATATAAATTTATTCTTGGCAGTTTGGAAGACCTGCACAGAACCTGAGGAGCTGAGAGTTCCTGTCCCCTGTTTACATTTCTGGGTTTATGTTTTTATGATAACCTTCATAAGCCGTTTTCAGAAATGCAGTTTTCATTCCAGGAAGCACTGGTGACAATTCGTCTTCTTGATGTTCTTTGTGAAATGACCTCAAACAACAGCCAGCTGGAACATCTGCAGGCATTCCCTGGTTTGCTTGAAACAGCTGTAGGTGAGTGAACTGCCACAAGGCTTAACTGTTGGTGCTCAGTGAATGAAAACATATTTTTCACAGCTGGTGGTAATTTTAACTCTGACCTTTGAATAAGATAAATAAATAGGAGATGGAGTTCATCTACATTTTCCAATATTTGATTTATTCCTGGAAATTTTCTGCTTCTCCACTTTCTCTGTTGGCCTGTGTTGCCCAACAGAGCCTCAACTGAAGTATCAGCAATGCTCTTTTCTTACAGGAAGTGTTGCAAGGGACAGCTGCTTCCTATGTTCTTCCACTGGCTGAATGTGTAGAAGAGTTTCTTCAAGAAGTAGAAAAAGGACTTTTCCTCCATGCCTGTTCCCTTCTGTTTCCCAAATTTATGAAATTTAAGTGCAGTTCGAATGTTATTAACCTGCTGTTAATATTATGTTATTAATGTTATTAATGTTATTCAGTGACTTTTAAAGGTCAGCTTTAAAGAAGCTAAGAAACAGCAAGGAAAGGCCTGTACACAAAGAAAATTATGCCCAAATATTCCAGAGATGCTCAAGGGAGGAAGGAGGGGTGATACATAACATGACCTGTGCTTTTTTCCATCTTAGCTCTTTGAGACTGAGGTATAGTACCATTTTGTGAGAAAATTGTAAAAGTTTGTGTATTTTTGAGATAAACAGGTAAAAATTAAAAAACAAAAAGGCTGAAACAGCTGCTAGCAGCGACTCTTTTGGAATGTTCTTATTGTAAAAAAACCCAAACAAGCAAATAAAAAACCACATAAAGAAAATACCTCCAGTAACAACAAAGTAAAAACTTAAAAAGTAACTAAACCTCTATTTTTGGTGATAGGTTCTTAGATTTATGGCTTACAGTAAGATGACTAACAATGGGATTTTGTGCATAGGTGTGTGTTAATGAAACTTAAAGTTGTTTAGAGGGATGGAGCAGCTCTGCTGTGAGGAGAGGCTGAGACAATTTGGATTGTTGAGCCTGGAGAAAAGAAACTTCAGGGAGACCTAATTGTGGCCTTCCAATACCTGAAGGGAACCTACAGGAAAGATGGAGGGATGCTGTTGACAGGGGCCTGCTGTGGCAGAACAGGGGGAATGGCTTCAGACTGTTAGAGAGGAGGCTTAGATTGTGAGGGTGGTGAGGCCCTGGCACAGGGTGCCCAGAGAAGCTGTGGCTGCCACATCCCTGGAAGTGCCCAAGGCCAGGTTGGATGGGGCTGGGAGCACTCCGGGACAGTGGAAGGCGTCCCTGCCCATGGCAGATAAGATAAGGTGATCTTTAAAGTCCTTTCTAACCCAGACTGTTCTGTTGTTCTGTGTACTTGAGATTTCTCATCATGCTACAGTGCCAGGAGCAGGCCGAAGAAGAGAGGAAAAAGTGATTCTGTGGTTAGTATGTATTGCTGTGACAAATTCAAACTACAGGAAGTTTTCTAAAAACCTTGGTTTTAGCGGTATATGTATGGTGCCAGAATTCTCAACAGCCTACAAATTCTGACTCTTTAGGTGGAGGTCGATAGCAGCAGCCTTCAGCCTTCATTTGTGAACTATGTAAGGCTGTAAGAAGTACTCAAAAATGCCTTCTGACATTGGGCTGGTCTTTTATGGTTGGTTGTATTAGCCCAAATCACACAATGAGGTAAACTTCCAAAGTTCTTTGGCGTGATGTTGAATATCAGAAATTATGTTGCTTAGCGTTGAACTCAACAATTAATTATAAAGCTCTGTGTGAAGTGAGACTAATTTTCTCATGGTAATGTATTCAAATGTTTTCTCTAGATACCCTGAGATTAACTCACCTTGCTGGGAAACAGGCTGTAAATATTTTCACTGCCACACATGCTGTGACAGGGCAGGAAGAAATTTCACATCCAGCCGTGGGTTTCAAATCTCATCTCATTCGTTTGATTGGAAATCTGTGTTACAAGAATAAGGAAAACCAAGACAAGGTGAGCTGATACATTTTTCTGGCAGAACTCTGATGTGTAAACAGATGCCTGACTATAAGGTAACTGAAATATATTGTTGGTCTAGAAATTGATTTGTAAGTTGTAGAATTGATTGTGTAAAGGAGGCATTTTTTTTTTAGTGCCTATGAATTACTGTCACAATTATGCTGACTTTTTAATAACAATGTAATGTTTGCCTGCCCACCTTTTGTTTCAGCCCTGTAGAATGCAAGCCAGTGCCTAACTCCTTTATGGTTTTCACTTTTGCACTTTCTTTGAAAAGTCTCAAACTAAATTTCAGCTTCACTTTGAAGCGAAATGGATATGATTTGTTGCATGAAGCTAATTTTAAATCTTTGAATTAGTCTAATGCTTTTTCTCCCTTCTTCATGTCACTTTAAAAATGGAAGTCTGCCTTTATCAAATCACTTGAAACCCTTTATCTTATAATTCCTATATAGAAAATCACATTTGTTTCCACATTGGTGAAAAAGAGGAAACAGCAGCAAGCTTTAAGATTTAAACTTTTTTTTTTAAGTGATAAAAGATAGGGCTTTCCTCCAAGTTTTGTTAAACTATCTTAGTTTCAGCAAGAAAAACCTCTTCCAAAAGTGTCTTTGTCTGACAAGTTATAGTAATATGATTCTCTGGGTGGGTAATGATTTTCCAGTTCCTCATTCATATTAAGAGTATGTAATCAAAGCTTTTCATATTTCTGAAAAATATTATTAACACTATTAATCACTCTTGCTTAGCTGTGTCTCTGACCAATTATGATATAATATGTGTCTGTGGAAGAGAAATACATTTTTGTGGAATACCTAGTGATTGTGGAGGGGAGGAGATTGTTTTCATTTTAAAAGGGTTGATTTACAGCTTATTGTCCTTTTTGCTGGGATTTTCAAAGGCCCCTGGGGCAATTAAGCATGCAAGCTTAATGTTTTCAGTGGAAGTTGGGTATTAAATGGTTATAAACTGGCTGAAAATATTATTGCCTTATGCTGTCTTAAAAATATTTAGATTCTGGTGTGTGATATCATGGTATATTACTTAAGTGCCACTGAAACTTCAGAAATGCCAATTGTATCATATCCTGCCTGCACCTTCAGTTTATTTCATTTATTTAGTTTGGTTCAAATAGATGCACTTGCCATTTGTAAGGCAGTTTTTGTGCATAAACACAGGCTTGTGAGGACAGGACAAGCAGCTGCTATCATTGCACAGACAAGAAGAGTTTTGAGACGAGTTAATTGTTCAAAGTGGTGCATGGCTCAGACCTAGAACTGGGTCTCCACCTCTCTTCAGACTTGTATCTCACAATGTAGGTCTGATTTTGTATCTCTTGTTGGATTTACACAGATTTTTGCTGTCTGTATTCAACCAAAAGCAATGGATAGATTTTGGGGTTTATGTAAAAAGGATAGGTTGTAGGGTTTATGTGAAAAGCCAAGTGACCAGTGTGTGAGAGATCTTGGACTTTACCAGTGGCTGTTGCTGTCCTGTGACTTACAGTGGGAACTTTGGCGTGGGCTGGGGAAGCAGCTTCCTCTCAGGACAGCCTGGCTGGGTGCCTTGCAGGTGAGGGCTTCATGGCAGGAAAAGCCTGGAAACAGCCTTACCAAAGGCTCTCCAGCAGCACTCCTAGAATTCAGGCTCTTGAATGAACTGAGGTTTTCATACTTGTTTTCTCTAATATTTTTCCATAATTTCCAGGCCCAGTAGAGCTCCTTCCCCAGTAACAATGCTAGTGAGTTAGTAAATGGAGTAATAGCACACTGCTAATAATAAGTAATAAAAAAATATAGCCTCTATGTTTATAATAGGGGCTATGCATGTGGAGGAGAATATATAATTGGAGAAGAGAAGGTTGTGTGGAGACCTCATAGCAGCCTTCAGGGAGGTCAGGAAGGAACTCTTTATCAGGAACCATAGTGACAGGGACAGGTCAAGGGGCAATGGCTTCAAACTGACAGTGAGTAGGCTTAGATGAGAAATTAGGAAGAAATTCTTGTCTGTGAGGGTGGCGAGGCCCTGACACACACTGCCCTGAGAAGTTGTGAATGCTCCATCCCTGGAAGGGTCCAAGGCCAGACTGGACAGGGCTTGGAGCATCCTGGGATAGTGGAAGGTGTTCCTGCCCATGGCAGGGTGCTTGGAACATCATTGTCACCTCTAAGGTCTATTACAACCCAGGCAAATCTTTGATTTTATTTTATGAATCTGTAATATAACCTTAGTGCTTGATGTTGGTTTGCCTGACTTGTTCTGGAAACAAAAGCAGTCCCCAAAGACCTTGATTGAATAGTGACTTGGGCCAAGCTCACCATGGTACAGAGTTGGATCACTGTGTCCAGGAGTTCTTTCCTGAGTCTAGTGGCACCCAGGCTACTTGCCCTCTTGGGTGTGGGTCCTGCAGTGCGTGTCTCAAGTTCAGTGGGGCAGGTTGACTGCGCGGGGTGCGGTAACAGAGCTAAAGATACAGGCTGTCTGGAGAGGGATGATAATCTCTCTGCAAAGGCTGCTTTTCCACCTCTATTCATGGTCTCCACCTGCTGTAATAGCAATAAATGCAGGAGATTAGTGTGCTGGTTTGTTGGCAGTGGGAAAAAATCTTTTAATGCTTTGGAACAGAGAGATACCCTAGTAGTGCTTTATTGCTTCTTCACTTTCTGTTTTAAATCAGTCTTTGCTTTTAGAATGCATTCTTTAGCTTGTACTCTGTTAGCATCAGGAGTGCATTCCTTAATTCCTTTCTTCCTCATAGTTTAGTTCCACTGTTGTGATAGGTTCTTAAGATTCAAGGGAGTGGGCAGACTTGTAAGCAGTTACTAGCATGGGTCTTGCCAGGCTTGCTGCCCACTTTGTGTGTTTTGCAAGGCTGGATGGGTTGGTATTCTTAAGATAAAACGTTCCCTTTGGACTGACTCAAGTTGGATCCCTTCATGTCCTGAGTTGCACTAGCTCTTGAACAGGAGAGAACAACAAATAAAAGTGCTGTACTTGGGATGCCAAGGGGTGAGCTTGTTCTGTGCTGGGCCTGCCAGGAGCCTGCGATGGATGTGCAATTCCATTCTCTTTTCCTTCTGCGTAGGAGGAGGAGATGTCAAGAGTTACTGTCATACAAGTGGGGCAGTCCTCTGGCTTGTGTTATGTCTTCTTCACAAAGATGCATTGTATGTTTTTATTAAATACTCTGGAAGGAAGGAGGTAGGTTCTCAGGCTGAGCAAGGGGTGGAGGTTTTGGCTGGTAGGTGATAAATGAAGCTGTCAGATGGAAAATGTGAAAATTCTTCTATACTCACATTAACTTGTTAGACTTGCCTTCTGAACACCTCACTTTTATCATCCAAACAGAACTGATACTGGTTTCTTGGGGGAAGGCTTTAGATACTTATCTTCCACTCCCACTTTCAGAGCTATGACATGATGGATTCATTCAGCTCATTCTGCTGCTTTAATATAGAACTGTTCAATAAAGAGAAAAATGTATAAAAGAAACCTAATGAATGAATTACAGAGGATATAGTTCTTTATTGTAGAAATGAGATGAATACAAAATAGATCGTAGCAGTTAATCTGCACCCTTCTTTCTGTGTTCCTTTACAAGAATCATGTGCATGGAAGGGAAGATGACTGATCTCTGCCTTATTGTGACACCTAGCACTGCTCTGCACAACCTTATTTCCTGTCCCTAAAGCTGCCAAGGACATTTTAGGTACTATGGATGCCGATGAGCTCAATCATAGCATCCTAATCTTGGAATCTGTTTTATTTGGTAAAGCTGTTCAGTTGTTCATATAGGGGGAAAAATTAAATATGTAGTTGCCTTTGGTACTGGCACCTTCTTACCTAGGTAGAGTCACTGTAATGAGATGAACAATTTATGAGGGATAATTTTTTTCATGTGCCTGTATTTATTTGATGTGGCAGCGGTGCTTTCTGAATGCTATAATGCTGTTTTTTATCAATGCAGAGATGAAAAAAGGAAGTCTTCTGGGAGGAAAGGGGAAAAGAAAAAAGCTTCTACTGTTAAAATTAATATTAATAAAAGTAACAAGTAAAACATCTGGATACTATTTAGTGTGTTTAAATTAACTTGGATTTATATTTATATATATACACACACATATATATGTCTCTAAGCCAAATTGTTTTATATGACACTGGCTTCCTAATTTGAAGACTGTTCTGCCTGAAAATATGAACAAGATATTACTTGTTTGGAATTCAGTTTTCCATTCCTTTTTTCATAGGGGCAATGTGTGCAACGAATCAACTTAGTTAGCCAAAGGTGCCAACATCCAGTTTGATCTATATCAAACTGTGACCCCCCTGATCCTCAACTTCATCTTCTTGCTGTAGTGATTATAAAATAGAAAAGCTCATATTAAAGACACATGCTTTGTTTTTGCAGAATCACAGAGTAGTTTGGGTTGCAAGGGACCTGAAAAACTATCTTGTTTCCCTGCCATGGGCAGGGACACCTTCCACTATCCCAGGTTGCTCCAAGCCCCATCCAGTCTGGCCTTGGAGACTTCCAGAGATGGTGCAGCCTCAGCTTCTCTTGGCAACCTGTGCCAGGGCCTCACCACTCTCCCAGGGAACAATTTCTTCATAATACTTAATCTAAACTTACTCTCTTTCAGTTTTCGCTTGACCTTGACCTTTTACTACACTAAGTTATTTAGCAAATGGTTCTTTCTCACCTAAGGTTTTTAGAAAAACTTCATGAGCTTATCTGTTCTTCTTCTTCAGGATTAATGTAACTTTTTAAAAATAATTACATTCTGGTATAGGAGGATTTGAAATTCCTTGCAGTGAAGTTCATCTCACATTTAACTGCATATGCTATTTAGAGGTGGTGGGGGGAGAACTAAACCTCCTGGATTTCTTAAGTAGAAACTTCCATCATTGTGATTATTATATTTTCCTAATGTTAAACAGAAGCCTAAAAGGGAAGAAAGATTCTTTGTTTACAGTTGAACAAAAGAGGGAGCCTTTTGGACCTGGATGCTCTGAAGTGGAGCTCCTGCACACCTACCAAAAATTCTCCATAGTTCCACTGGTTGAGTGGGGCTGTTCTCTGTATGTTTTAATGCTTTGCTAGATAAGGACATTCAGGGTGTTGCAGGACAGAGCTCTGTAACTGGTAAGTTTTGTCTGGGGATAGCACTGTGAAAGTGAGCAGGAAAGCTGAAAATGGACCTTCTGACAGAAGTCCTTTTAAAGCTGGAGTTTTGCTGTGAAGATGGGGGCTCTACCTAACTTAATACAGAAGTACACCAAGTAGCAAAGTGTCTGTGGCTCAAGAGTGTCTTTCAGACTGTCTGTTAGAACACATAAGGGACCTGTCTCAAGTCCTGGTCCCATGTTGTTATGTTAGTCTTCAGCTCTGTTGTGATTATGAATCCTTAATAAGGTGCTAAGATTTCCATCAAAGTGTAGAGACTGGTAAACAGAAGAGAATCAGGCTCTCCCTTAAGGGGCAGGACAGTATGAGTAATGAAGGTTTGGTGTGAGGTTTTTGCCTTGAGGTCAGAGATGGATGCATAGTGTGCAGTATTGTTTGTAAAGTGATGGATTATTTTTGTGACTCATTTGTACCTAGAGAATAATACAAAACTTTATTCTATTGTGCTGCCCCTTCAGCAGCAGCGAGTTGGTGTTCCCTCTTGCCCTGCTCCTATTCCCTCTTCTGCCCCTGCAGTTGTTGACAGCTGATAGATACAGCTGATCCATTGTGTCTTGTCTGCTTTGGCCAATTTCACTTGAAACCTTGATCATACAAAGCATGGAAAGTTAAAAAAGAAAACAAGCTGGCTCTGTATACATTTCCAAACAGTCAGTACCAACTTGTAGGCTTCCTGGTTTCCTTTTGACTGTGGATGTTGGTCGGTTTTTTTGAACCCTCTTTGGTGCTGAACCTTATCATCATAGTGATACAGTACAGGACTCCAGCCCTTTTTAAAGGAAAGCTTGGTACACCAGTGTCAAACAGCTGTTTCCAGACCTCTTTCAGCTCTTACCTAAGTGTTGAAACTGCATTGGTAGCATTCCTTTTTAATGTGCCTGTTGAAGGTGTAAAATACTCATTTTCCCAGACAAAAATCTAAAAATAAGGTAATTCCTTTATATGAAAGAGTTCTCAAGAGATTTCTGCAACTCCTTTCCTGGTCCAGCAGGCTGAGTAGTAGTTATCATACCTGTGGTAACTACTCCAACATGTATTAAGCTTGGTATTCACCAAAGGGTTTTGTGCTGTTGCTCTTTCCTTTCTTCATCTTGCTTTCAAATGATTCTGTAAGGCATGAGTTACTAAAATTCTAGTCACTTGAGAAATACTTAGAGGTGTTCAGAGATTTTTTGTTGTTACCTGTATCATACTCAGTTAAGTGAAGACCACCATATCAACTAAAAACATTTCTTGCTAGTTTACTAGGTGGTGAAGAACTGAATTTGTTTGGAGGACACAGTGTTAGAAAAACGTACTAAAATAACACCTTCTGATATGCTTAAGTTAATGGGTTTTTTTTAAAGAGGTTTAGAAGACCTAATGTACCCTGTATTGCAGGAAGAGGGTTATCTGTGGTTCCTGGGGTTTGCCAGTGGTATGGATTGCTGGAAGCAGGAACTCCATATGTGGAAGAACATCTGCCTTTCTGAATGCTCTTTCTCTGGCTCAGATCTAAGCTGTTAATCCAAATTCTTCTCACTTTTACTGGTATCAGATACAAGTGACATCTTCCAATACTACAACAAGAAGTGTCATCAGTTTTCTGTGTTGTTTTTCATTGTTCTAACCTCAAGATGAACTGAATTTCCCCATCTTCTCTGAACTGCCATCCTGCATATAATCTCTTCAGGATGTTTTGTTTATTGGGTTTTGGGGGTTTTTTAAAGCTGCACCAGACTTCACAATGGACTGATGTTATAATGCTGTGAGTGTTGAATGTGATCCTTTTTGCATATACAACTTTCTCTCTTTTCCACTCAAAAGAGGTTGTGCTTGCTATTTTAATTACCTTGAGAGGCACAGGAATCATTCATCTTTTCATCTGTTTCCTGAGAAGTTACTAAGTTTTGGTTACTGTGAGATATTAAAGTTTCTCAGCTTATACTTTTGTGACAATCCTGAAGTTTATAGGAACCATCAGGAAAAAAAAAAAAAAGAAAGATTATTTTCTTTTAAGTGTTGAGATCTGGCCATTGCTGCTTATAACGTAGCTCACTTCACATTTTGGAATAAAATAGTTTCATGGAGGAAATAATGAAGTATGACGTGAAAGACTACATTTTGTGGTGAATTTACTGCAGTAACTTGGTTTTAGTGGCACACTGTGCTGTATTCAGGGTGAGGAGAGCACCAAGGAGACTTTGTGTGTATGGGGGTAGTGGAAGAGCCCTTCCCAGTGATCAGCAAGCTGGATGTTAAGCACATGCCACTGAATCCTGATACTAACTTTCCCACCAAAATCAGAGAAGCACTGAGCTGGACAGAAGCTCACAATGTGCTACCAGTTTCAGTTTCACCGCGGTGGGGTTCAGATATTGACTCTCCCCTGTGTCAGCTCTTTCAGGTTCAGTAGAGGTGTGATGCCATGCGGGCTTCAGCCCAACTTTGCCTTGCCAACAAGCAGCTGTCAGCCTTCAGTTCTCTCTGCCTGTGTGCCTCTGAACCAGTCTGAATTCTCTTACCAGTCCTGGAAATTAGAATCATAGAATGGACTCTCCTGAGCTGGGAGGGATCCACCAGGATCATCCAGTCCAGCTCCTGCCCTGCACAGACACCCCAACAGTCCCACCCTGTCCATCCCTGAGAGCCTTGTCCAAACGCTCCCGGAGCTCTGGCAGCCTTGGGGCCGTGACCATTCCCTGGGGAGCCTGGGCAGTGCCCGACACCCTCTGGGGGAAAAATATTTTCCTAATAGCCAACCTAAACCTCCTCTGACACAGCTCCAGCTGTTAATTGTTTTCTAAAACTCCTATTGAAGGATGTGAGGCCTTATCAGAGCACTTAGTCTTCAGACAGAGACCAAGAATTTGATTTTATTACGGTTTTTTTCCATTTCTCCTGTTTTCCTTCATGTCTTTCAGATGAGCCAGAGAGTGGGGTGACAGTCATATGCAGATATGAATTTCTGCCATTGGGTGATGCTGTTTGTTCTGAATTGTAGCCCTGTAGGATTCTGCTTCTTGCTCTTCAGCATGGCAATACTTGAGCCAAATTTATTCATGCCTCTGCCCAAAGAAATCAAAGGACTGGTCTCATTTTTAAAGAGGTGGGAGATGAGATTACACAAATCCATGTAAGCAGAGGTTCTGCCCATTCAGCTGTTATTTGCAGAACTCCGTTCAGTTATCTTTTCTGCTTGAAATGTGGGCTCTTCAAAGAGCCCTGATTTTATAAGAGGATTGCAATAATATGAAAATAATTGGTGGTCACTTCTGCATGCTTTTATCAACTAACTGAATCTGCCTGCTGTCCTCAGCCAATGATAGGAGGAAACCTACTTAGCTTTTTATGTAAGCAGTAGTAGAACAGGTGATAAGAGAAGAACTTGGAGTCTTTAAGGAGATTTTAGAAAAATATCTTCAGTTCTTGCATTGTTCTTAAGGCTTCATAAATATTCAGGATCTTCTACCTGTGTTGTGAGAGAGAACAGACTTAATATTCCTTTTACAGTCAATTGATATCTTTGGCATGCTAATTCACATTATCTGTGCTGTTTGAAAGCCTTCTATTCTTTAACCAAAAAAGCTCAGTATTTCGATCAAGAAGTGACAAAGAATTGCCTCATTCATGAGTGTTTAAATGCTTAGAACTGTGAGTCTCCAAGTTTGCCTCATAATTGCAGTCAGTCAGATATGTTTAGATTGTTATGGCAGAAGTGGTTTGCTGGAAGGGTTTCAAAGGGACATTAACCAAATATCTCATAAAGAAACTGGAAATACAATTGGGTTTAAATTCCTTGAATGGAGCATGGCCTGTATTTAGATACTGTAGCAGTGGGAACAAGATCAAAGTATGTCAAGTCATCTCTATGCTGAAAGTCAAGAGCACCAAGAAGATATTTAATTAATCCTGCTGTTTGTGAAATGCAGAATGAGCTAGACTTGAAAAAGCCAAGATGATGGCTTGATTGTCTGTATTCAGATTTAGTTAATTAAAGACTGCTAGCAAGATTCCTTCCATCTTACCCTGAAGGATTTCCAGTGGGTAACACCACAAGACTGATTGCTTCCATCACACCTGTGCCACCACTGTCATTTTCCTTCTTGCTTGTAAGGATGTCACTCAGTGGAGCAAGAGGAAGCACTTACTGATAGTTACTGTCTATTCAGGTCCCCATAAGCTTAGCCTGAGGGAAACTAAGGGAGCAGACAACAGGTTGGTGCATCTTTTTATACACCTTCCAGGACCTTCCAGGACTAATCGAGGCTCCCATGGACTCTGCTTGGAAAAAGAAAGTGATAATACATAGTATGCCCAAACAATCCCTGTCTATAAGACTGACTCCCTAAATTTCAGATACATCCTCAGAGTCTGGAATTCCAAAATGCCGTTTGTCACCACTGGTAGAGGACGGAGTGAAAACAGATGTCAGTGTGTATGACTAAGGTGAGTTCTCAGCCCTTCCAGTGCTGTGCTTTGCATTAGTAGCTGGACAGGTGTTGACACACCAGTGTTTTGGCTACTGCCCAGCAGCAGTGTCCTCTGACATTCCTTCCCCTACCGGAGGGGATGGGAGTGGGCAAGGGCCTGGGAGGGGACACAACCAGGCCAGTTGACCCAAATTATCCAAAGGGATATTCCACACCATATGACACCAGCTCAGACATATGAGCTAAGGGAGAGAGGAGGAAGCGGGGGGCATTTGTGATTCCTCAGTTTGCCTCCCAGAGGAGTCCTGACGTGTACTGAAGCCCTGCTTCCCAGAAAGTCTGAACATCACTGCTAATGAGAAGGTTGGCTTTTTTTTTCTTTAGCTTATCTGTACACAGCATCTTGCTTCTTTTACTGTAAGAAAACTGCCTTATCTCACCCTGCTGGTTGTTCTCCATCTTATTCTCTCCTGTGTCCCATTGGGAAAGGGAGTGATAGACTCAGTGGGCACTTGGCACCATGCCAAGGCCAACCCACTCCTGTGTGCTAGTTCCAAATGGATGAAATAGGTGTAGGAAGTCTTGGCAGTTGTGATACACAGATAACAAATGGTTTTGACCAAAGTCATACTTCGGAAGATAAAGCAGGATTGAAGTTCAGTGTAATAATTATTGTGGAGTCCTTCTGGCTGGTTATCACAAATGTCCTCTGAGGTGAAAAAGCAGTAATCTGAGGAGGGACAGAAGAAAACTCTGTCTGATTTTATTTGCACTTGCCTTTCTGTCAAAATTGTGTTTTGTCTTACTGTTCTCATTTATGAAATGGAGTATTTCCCCTAACTTAAAAATGAGGAAATTGACAATTAATAGAAGTTAGATATTTTGGGGTTTACTTGCTGTATAATTATATATATAAATATACACACATATATTGGCATGTGTGTATGATTTCTTTATATAGATATGTGTATCTGTGTAGATATATAATATGGAAATATATACATGAATACAAACATATTATATACTTGAAAGAGAAGTGTAGCCAGCAGGTTAAGAGAGTTGATTCTTCCCCTTGACTCTGCTCTGTTGAGACCCCAGCTATAGCACGGCCTTCCAGGACCTGAAGGGAGCTGACAAGAAGAATGGAGAGAGGCTATTTACCAGGGCCTGGAGTGACAGGACAAGGGGGAATGGCTTCACACTGACAGAGAGCAGGGTTAGATGGGATATTGGGAAGAAATTCTTCCCTGTCTGGATGGTGAGACCCTGGCACAGTTTGCTCAGAGAAGCTGTGTCTGTTGTATCCCTGGAAGTGTTCCAGTCCACGTTAGATGGGGCTTGGAGCAACCTGTGATAGTGGAAGGTGTCAGGGGGTGTGGACAAGATGATCTTTTAAGGTCACTTCCACCCCAAACCAGTCTGTGATTCAGTATACATATATGAAAACATACACACACACACAAACTCCTCGGTTGCCTCAATGTACTACTCCAGGAAGGCTTCTCTGGATAAAATTTGTATTACTTTTGGTTAAAACTAATTGCATTATACATCCTTGACTTACTTCCCTTTGATAATCTTCCCACAAGCAGAGTTAAAATTGTATTACACAAACACACTGTGAAAGAGATTCTCAAATATGAGCCTAATTACTCTATTGATTAAGAATCATAACTCTTGTTCAATTCCTGGGAGAAAATTTGCACAGTTAAATTTAAAAAAAAATACCATAAATATTTTCTATGTACCTTGGTGGATCATTTTTCCATTACTGGCAAGATGATGTCTTTTGGCATCTCTTAATGAACTTTGTTTAAAAATGAGCTCTGACACAGTCTTACTGATGTGAAAAGGACAAAAGGAAAATGACTCTGATACTGGCAAATGTGACAAAATGGTATGACTATACATGGTATGAATTTACAGAAGTTGAAAAGTCTTCCTTTGCAAACCAGCAGTACTTTGAAAAGTACAAGTACAAGAAGACACAAGTCTTGAATGGTGTGTGTGCCCCAAGATGAAATTTAGGTCGTGATACGAACCCTGGGAATGACAATCCCCTGATGATGGTTTCCTGTGGATCAGAACCTCCAGCCCAGAGGATCTGTGTGCAGTATGAATGGGTTTAACCAAGGCTGGTACAGTATACTGATTTCAGTTTTGTGATGCATTCTGCTTGTCTAACTTTAAAATACATAATTTTGTTGCTTTTAACAAAAAATTTAGATAGTTTACTGCCTCTAAAGTAAAAATAGCCAGTGTACTTTATTTCAGTCTGATAATTTTTGAGGTTATATGTGCAATATTTCAGTTTGCTTTAATATTTTTACATTATTACAATTTGACTGATATTTGAAGTGAAATACTGAATCTGGCCAGTTTGGACAGGGCTTGGAGCAATGTGGTCTAGTGAAAGATGTCCCTGCCCATGGCAGGGCATGGACTGAGATAAGCTTTCAAGTCCCTTCCAACCCAAATCATTCCACAATTCTATGATGAGGATTAGCTTCATTTTGTAAAGATAGAATTTTTTTTTTTTGCTTCATAAACTAGAATAAGTATTGAATATAAGTGTCTCTCTTCTCTGTTTTTCTGCATGTTTTAGCATTACAGTCAGCTTTGGTTTGACATTAATCTTACCTATAACAAAATAAGGATTTAGATTTTGGTCTAGCAATTACTGTTCTAAAGCACAATTATGAAGCTCAGCGGATTCATATTGAAGCTGGCAACACATGTTGAATTTTAATAAGGGGGAGTTACAACATTTACCTTCAATTTTGTCTTGTCTTTTTAGAAAATGAGGAGTGCTACCCATGCAGCTGTTCAGGGCTTGAAATTTTTCATAGGAGAGTTTCCAACTTCTCTAAAAATCTCTTCATCCTTGAGTTCAGCAAATGTGTGATTGTGGATTTGGCTTTGGAAATACTGAAGGGCTTTATTTCAGGCAATTATTCACTATTGTAGCTAAAAATAATAATAATAATAAAGAAGGCAGCGTTTTGCCTGCAAACAAAAATGCAAACAGTTCAGTGTAATTAGTCATAAATTGGTAAGTTCCCTTTAACCTGCATCTAACTTTTGTTCCCTGCTACTTGAATGTCACTCCCTCAGTATTTTCCAGCCAGGTCTGTTCAGTGGTCTCAGTTCTGCCTGTTCCCCACAGCTCCAGGCATAAGAAGCAGAGGCAGTTTGGGAGGACACTGACTCCTACCAGTTCTTCGGGAACCTACGATCCAGATGGAGTATTTGGTGGTTGGGAGTGTCACCTCTTAGTTCCAGCTCCTGAATTATACAGATTCATGAGCACCTTACCATTCAGTGCACTTTTTAAAAAGTGCTTTTAGAATTTGTAGCTGCTGAGGAAAAAAGAAAGCTTATACTTCCCCTAAAATAGATCCCTGGTGGCAGCTGATTGAGGTTCTGATTCAAGGCTTTTTCTCTTCTCACCTTCTAACCCACCATTACTGTCAACCTGTTCCTGCAGGCATTTCTATAAAAGTGTTGACCTGCTCATTTGAAAATCAACTTCAAATGAAAGTGTTTATTATTAAACTCCTATAGAAATTTTCTTTCTTTTTAAAAATAGTAAAAAATATTGACTTACAGAATTCCAAGTTTTTTGGAAAAGTTTCTAATTTTTATGATTGTATTAATTATGGTACAAGTTTCATCTGTGGAAATGTACCCTCAAGCTGTGTTCAAATAAGATTTTTTTTTTCTTGTTAATGGACTTGCTAGGAAGAATTGGCTGTGCTTGTGTAGGTTTCCTTTAAATAATTTTTAGTAACATGGTGTATATATACTTAATGTAGAGTAATGAAAAGGTCTTGAAACTAAAACTCTTTCTATTTTTCAGTTAAAATATGCAGTCTTGTCTTTATAGCCTGTCATCAAATTAATGATCTGTTGCAAGAAAATAAATAACAATATAAATAAAGCAAAGCAGAACATTCAAAATTGTATAAACAGTTGGCTTAGTGCTTGAGTATTTATATACATGCCTTGTTTAGTGCAATATTTTCAGGTAAATTAACCCTATGAAAGGATACATTCATTACGGAGTTTTTAAAACCATTTGGACCACACATTTGCAAATACAAAAACCTAGAATTCTGTGTTTCATATATGTAGGAGTTCAGCTAGAAATGGGGAATCTGACTTTCATAGTACCTGTGGTTGTTTATACCAGACTACAAGACATTTAGAGACACAAATAGTCAGAAAACCCTCTCGTAGTTGTAATTTAGAGGTAAATTAAGAAACGACTATGCAATCTCCTTGTGTACAGCTTCATGTATCATCTCGCTCAGCAGCCTGAGGCATTAGCAAGCTTTCAGCATGAAATTTAGTGCTAGAGCATGCATTCCTGAGTTATTGTATATCATACATACCATATAAATGGCTTTTACAGACATATAAATCACAACATCAGGAGTCTTGTTTTCTGAATGTAAAGTTGATCTTAATCTCGACAAGGTGGCTAAATTTATCTTAATAAGAGAATCTGATGCTGTGCAAAGGTTATGCTTGGTGAATCATTAGAAGGAAATGCGTATTCTTAGATTTTCAGGTAAAGGCAGAGAATAATTGCTCAGCTTTCTGTAAGTCTGGATTGTCAGCAAAGAAACAGTGTCAGTGTCCCACGAGGGCTGGGCCAGTCCGTGGTGGGTACAGCAAGTAAGTGTTGGAGGGATTGTTTCTAGCCTTGAGGACAAGTTACAGAGTTTGGCATGGCTCACATGCACATCCCAGCATTCTCCTCTTCCTCCCCTCTATCTTTCCCCAACAAAATCAAATCACAGAACTGCCTTTCCTTTCCTTGGGAAGAGCCTGTGGCCTGCACTGTGTACTCAGCAGTTCCTGAGTGTTGCCCAGAGAGTGGAGGTTGTCAGGAGCCAGGAGCCCCAGGGATCATCTGAAAAATGCAGCAAGCAGCGTCAAATCCCAGCATCCCAGCTCTGTGTCTGCTTGTGCACTCAGAAGCTCTGCTGAAATCAGCTGTATCAACCCAAGTTTATTGCAGCTCTCAGTCTTCACTAGTTTCAGGTTAGGTTGATTAATCTTAGCCTTCCTTCCACCCTACATTCTACAACTCCTGTAATGGTTGTTGTAATTTTTTTGACCACACTGGCAGGGATTAGACCTTGGGTCCCATTGGCTTGGGCAATGGAGACCTGCACCTCAAAACTTTCTATGTGGGTAAACCTTTGGCAGATCATTGCTAGTTCATTTGCTCACCTCTTGAATCACCACATGTGGTTTTGAAGCTGCAGTGTGCCCTGCTCCTGTATTAACCTCATGGAATTCTCTGGTTCCTAACCTATTCAGCAGTTTGTTTTCCTTGAAAACCGTTTTCAAAATACAAACAGCTCCCAACCCGCACGAGGGGTTTGTTAAGTACTGCATTGACCTGCTTCTCTGGGGTGGGGGCAGCATTTGGAGAGAGCAATTTTAGAATGCAGTTGGGCATTCTGTAAATCCTATGAGGAGCTGCTGAGGGAGCTGGGGGGACTCAGCCTGAAAAAAAGGAGGCTCAGGGGGGATCTTCTTGCTCTCCATAACTCCCTGACAGGAGGGGGCAGCCAGGTGGGGGTCAGGCTCTGCTCCCAGGGACAGGGGGCAGAACAAGGGACAGGATGAGAGGAAATGGCCTCAAGGGGAAGTTCAGGTTGGACATTAGGAGTAATTTCTTCATTGAAAGGGTGGGCAGGCATTGGAAGGGGCTGCCCAGGGAGGTGGTGGAGTCCCCATCCCGGGAAGTGTTCAGTGACATGGCACTCAGTGCTCTGGTGTGGCTGACAAGGGGGAAATCAGTAGCAGGTTGGATTTGGTAACCTTGGAAGTCTTTTTCAACGTTAGTGATTCTGTGGATCTGAGCTGTTCTATGGTGCAAGTGGACCATGTCATTTGATGACTGATGTCTTCAGTGGTCATGGGGGTGCAGTGTAAGGTGCAAGGTTGCACCATATTGCTGTGGTTGTAGATAACTGCTGAAAGGGGGCAAATACTAAACTGTTACACTGCTGTAACCTAGAGTATCATTCGGCTTGTTTTCTGAATTCTTTTGTGGTTTGGCAGTTTGGGACTTTCCAAAACTATAATAAAAAATACTCAAAAACTTTATGCTGCCAGAATCACACTTTGTAAAAATTGTCAGTGGAAAAACTCTGTCAGTTCCTTTTAACTGCAGTTACATCAGCAAAACGGGTTGCAAATGTCAAAAATGATGAGCCATCATAGAAAGATCATAATTCAGATTTCTTTTGCTGTTGAAAATTAAACACTGTTACTGACACAATCCTGGAATCATCAAGGAATTAATCCTGAATGTATAAAAGGTGTGAAAAAGACCCCAAACCAAAGTAAACCCCTTTCTGCTCTGCAGTGTGAGAAACATGAAATGTTTCAATAATGTGCATACACAGAGATTTCCCCCACTTCTTTTGTTAAGCTGATCAGAGTAATAGAATCCCAGAATGGTTTGGGTTGGAAGGGACCTTAAAGCTTCTCTCATCCCACCCCCTGCCATAGGCAGGGACACCTTCCACTAGACCAGGGTTCTCCAGGCCCTGTCCAGCCTGGCCATGTTAAAGAATAACACTTGCGTTCAACTATACCAGTTTACAAACCTTAGGTTAATACTTTTCTCTTTAAAAACAGAGAAGACTTCTTTGTCATGCTCATATACAGTGATATTTTCCAGATTATATATTTGCATACAGTGCTGCTAGCCACTCTGTAACAGGCCAGCAATCCAGAGCACCTTTTTTAGTATATCTCTACTTCTCATAAAAGAAGGAGATTATAAAACACACAGCTGATGAGAAATCGAGTAAAATTTTCTTTTAGAAGAATAAATCAAATGTGGAAAATCACATTTGTGGAAATAGTCACCCTTTTTTCCCAGAGTACCATCAAGTGAGAATGGATGCACCATATTAATGAATGTTAACTTGAATAAAGCTTTTCAATGTATTGAAACATTTTTTCTATTGAAAAGTACTTCTCTCATGCCACAGCTTCCTTAGTTTTAATACTACTATATCCTTTAAATGAATCACTGAAAATCTACTGTTTTCTTCATTTTGTTTCAGCGTATGAGAAATCATTTAGTCTGTCTGGGATACTCTGATTTCAAGAGCGTATCTTCTTTAGGCAAAGTTCTTAATCATGAGAGAGTTCTATTTGTAAAATGTGTGACTGTTGTCTCAGTAAAATTGTGCTGAAGTAGTTTGTGACATTAGTTCAATTATGCAGAAATAAATTCCATCTGAATCATAGAATCATCCTGAGTTGGAAGGGAGCCACAAGGGTCATCAAATTCATCTTCTGGATCTGGCTTGTAAACAATTAAAACTGAACCAAAAATTAACTCTCTTCAGTTTATAATCACTTAATTCACAGTAATTTCTTGGTTTTCACAGTGTTTACAATTTGTTTTACTTTGCAGTAGATAATTTGTACCAAAGCACAATACCAAAAAGAGGCATAAGAAATCCCAGCACCCTCAGCAGGTCTGGTGTTGGTACCTATAAAGTTAACATGGTAGGTTGGAGTAACTCTTCCAGGTAATATGGGCAGGAACTGATCGCTGAGTGTGCAGAGCTTGAGAGGGAGGAACTAAAGGATCTTGCTGTTGGGTCATATTTAAAAGAGGACCTGTTCCTTAGCAGGGAGTTGAGCTGAATACTTCAACCTTCTCATACCATTCCTAAATGTCCCAATGAAGTTGTTGGGATTTATTAGTGCATTGAACAAATAAAAATTGTACTGAATTTCCTTATAAAATGACACGGAGGAAGAATTGAAAGGGCTTTACAGGATGTATTTACACCAGGATTGATGTTTCATATGGTTTTATAAAATAAAAGGATAGCTAATTAATTACTTTTGAAAAGTTAAAGAAAGTGTAGTTGCTTTGCTTTTGTATTTGAGAAGATATACCATCAGTTCTATTTTGGATGAAGAATACTTTGTGACTTGAAGGTATCATAAAATACTAGGAAAAAGACATTAATCAGTCTCAGCAGAATAGTGTACATCTAAAGCTTCTTTCAGCTCTAGAATCAGTTTGCACTTGCGTTGGCCTCCTTTGAAACCACCCCCAGTAGGCTCTCCAGCAAAGTGAGACAACATCTGTTAGTCCTGACAGAAAACAGCTTTTGTAATTGTGAGATTTGGGGTGGCGGGTTTTTGCTGTTTGTTTTCTTTTTTTCCTTTCAAAAGGACCATACTTCCATTATTTACATGTTTCTCAGAAAACATCACATGTCATATAAAATAGAGTGTGAGGTTGGCATTGCTCAGTGTGATGTATTATTTACTGTAGTGTTCCATGATGGGGTTGTATGGCTGGCTCCTTGACTGGTCTGATGTAAAACACAAGCAGCAAACACCATTAAACTGTCTGCTCACTGTAGTAGCTGGCTGGGTCCTGCAGTCTCCCATTTACCATTTCTGCAGCATTCTAAAAAGGCTTTTTACCGTCCTTTCCAGAAACACTTTGTTTTACTATGCTTTAACCTAGTGAAAAATTTAAAGAACAGTTTTGTTACACATAATGTGTAACAGTGTGCACGTCCTTAACACATGTACTAGAAAATTAATGGTTTGTTCTTTGACCTGTCAGTAAAATCTTGGAGGCTCTGCATACAAGGGAATGTGGAAGCAGAGAATTGTGAATGGCTTTGATAAATCTCTGTGTGATTTCCAATCTTCTAACCTACCAGCTTTCTCCTTTTCTTCTTTTCTCACTCCCCTGCCTTGGCTGTGAAGTTTGGGGTGATATACCCAATAACTTATTCTTTACAGCTCCTTAAAAAAATTTAGCAGTACTAAAGTCACTTCACAATTACAGTTACTCTGAGGAATTATGGGAAACTTCCACCACTTTGCTTTTAGTTTTGAGTCTGTCAGTGTACTCTGAAATGCTGTGATTCAGTGTGCTGAATTTAACCATGAAACGTAGAAATCACTGGCATAAAGAATTGTGTGTTTTGAAATCATCCTACATTTTTTCACGTGTTATTTTCATCATTTGAGCATTTGCTGCAGATGGAATTGTATGTCTGACATTGATTTTTAAAATTTTTTTAAAAACCTTTGTTTCAAAGTGAAACTAAGTGAGAATATTAAGAGAGAATGAGAATGCTGGATGCAACAAAAGTCATCCAGCATGGTTCTGATTGGTATTTATTTTTGCTTGCTGAATTCAGAAATTTCCAAGTAAGAGTTGTAATCCTGGGTGTTGGGAGTGGAAGCAATTTCAGCATATAGTTGTGATGTCTGACAGTGAGGACATATGTTGCCTCTGTAAGGGTGGTGCATTCATCAAAAGAGGGTGTGATTTTTGGATTGGTTTTCCTCCTTTTCCATTCTACCCACTTTAAGTTGAAAGTAGCTGGCAGTTCTCAAGGATTTCAGCTGGACTGTGTGTCAGGCAGCAGCTGAAATGTTGTGAGAAGGAAGCAGCAAGGCTTGTCAGCAAGGTGTGCCAGCTACTGGGGAGAAATGAAGTAAGTACCAAAGCTGGCCTGAGTAGTAGAGCAAAGCAACAGGCTGCAGTGTCCATTTTTGCCTGGAAGACTGTGTGATGACTAGTGTAGAACACTAATGAGGAAATCTTCAACAGGAGCATTCAGCAGTAATCTGTTTTTCTGTCAGTGTCAATGATTTTCAAAATCAGGATTTTTTAATGGATTGTCTGGAATTCTGTTCCAAAAGTTATTCCGATGTAATATAAAATGTGAAACAGGAGAGAACAAAACTTTAAACAAACAAGCAAAAGATATCCCCCAAAAATAACAAGCCTGTACACACAACCGTGTACAACAATAACAAGCCTGTACAACAAAATGAGAGAAGTCTCTAATTTTAATTGAGATACTCATAAAATGCTTTCTAAAGTTTGACATGGAAGACAGAAATACTGCAGCCACCAAAACAGTGGCAGCTTGCCAGAATGACTATGAACTTCTGTTACAATGGTGATTAAAATGCTGAAAGGAATCATGTGATTTGTTGTTCAACCTTTATACCTGTATTTTTTCAGAACTTCAAAGTGTGACGTCTTCAGTTTTCACTTTGCTTTAGAACGAACTAAATTTTTGAAGTTCTGACAGTCTTGTAGAAGTCTCTAGTCACATAACTAATTCTTATACTTAATTTCCTTCTAGTTTCTTTTTGTTCTGATGAAAGAAGGCAAGAGAATTAAGAATCACTTTTATAGCAGTGATTGGAAATCAGCAAACTAAGATAATCTAATTACTGGGCTTTGTGGACTGAGAATAGGAGAGTGTGTGACTAGAAGTACATAAATGTATACTGTGGTGTTGATGCAAATCTACAAATCCAACTGATTTGAAGGGCACTGTGGAATACTGGATGATGTTTAGCACCATTATTCTCTTCTGCTGCTGCTGCCAAGATAGGCAAAGGCTACACTAGCGAGTATTGTGTGTTTCAAGCAAAATGAGACTGTTGGACCTCGCTTTATCCACATCAAGTCGCAGATCTAAACCATTCCAGAGCCAACAGCCTGCTTGTCATGGCAGCATCTGTTTGTTGTGGCTTCTGGTTCAGGAACTGTATATGAATGAGGAAAGCTGCATTGTTTAAAAAGCAAGTGTTCTAGTTGTGTTACTGTTTCTTGTGGGAACCTATTCTGAATTCTCAAGTGTTTGTATTATCATCTCAATGGCTGGAAACTCCTGAGTTTTGCTCTTGGAAAGACTAGTTGAAAAAATTTTTCAGAAGCTGAGTTAACTTGTTACCCTCTCCTCATAGCTGGACACTCTGCATCTGCTTATTTTGGCTCAGGCCTGATGGTGTGCTTGGAACCTTCATCTTCCCTTCCTCTTCCAGGGGAAGAAGATAAGACCAATAAGACCAAAACCCCCTTTTTCTAAACTAGTTCTCTGAGGAAAGGTTTAGGACATCACAAAGGTACCCCACATTTAGATTTTAAGATTTTTTTTTATTAGAATTTTTTATACCTCCAAGAAAGAGGCAAGATCTCCACTTTTGGGAGAGTTGAAATAAACCTCATGTCTCTCTGGGAAATAATGCTGACAGAGAGCGAATATCTTTGAAATTAATGAAGCAGGGCAACAGTTTTTATTGCCATGATTTCTGAGTTTCAGACATTAAAATGTTAAATACATGCTTACTTAGGTGGTGTAGAAGTGGAAGAGTGTTCTGGGGACATTGCCTTGGTTGAAGTGGACGCGAGCAGTCATTGATATTGGTGCAAGGGGCTCTCAGACCAGCTAAGCAAGGCTGCTGTGATGTCCTGGAGAAGGGAGCCTCTGTCCACAAGTATTTCAATGGATCTGCAGAATGTGGTGTACTCCTATAATAGACTTGATGGCAGCAAGCCACAGCTGCCTGTATTCTAATCCAAAGTGCCTGTAGTCTGCCCTAGGCCTTGGAATCCAGGAGCACTGAAGGCCTAAAGGATTCTTTTGTCTTTTGCAGTAGAATATCCTGTGTATATCTCCTGTCACTTCTGCTTCTTGGAAAAAACAAACTAAAAGCTCAAAACCAAGACTCGAAGATGAAAAAAAAAAAAGTACTAACATTTTTCAGTATCATCATAGGTGCAGAGGAGCCTGTTTGGGAACCTAACAGCTGCTAATGTTACCCACATTGAATGCTGGATTCTTCCCAGATGTCTAATCACTCATTAGCTACTTGATGAGGAGGTCTTGGAGGAAAACTGACTCTTGTTAGTCAGCCTGTTTGGTGTCAGGGTCTGAAGGATGTATTTCTCACTACATAAGTCATTATGTAGTCTCATGAGGTACATTCAGAAGGAGTAAAGCTTAAAAGTATCTTTAATGGTGGCCAAAGACTGGCAACAAATCCCCAGTGTATATTTCATTGGATTCCTTTTCTTTGCCATAGTTTAGTATTCTAGTGTAATTTTCTGTCCAGGGAGGCCGTGCAGACTTAGATGCTCTTTTTTTAAAATTTTATCAGTTGTGGGGTTTAAGCCTCACTTGTATTACTTTTTTTTTCCTTCACAGCCAGTTCAGGTATTTCTTCAGTGTATTGAACGGTACAAAATTCTTACTTTTTACTCTAGAAAACATGAAGTTGTTTCCATTTGTACAGTTGGGGAATCCTTTTTATTTGCTCTAAGGCATTAATTCAAAGTTATGAATTTATAAGAAGATACTCATATGAATGGTCTGGCATCCACAATACAGATCATTTTAAGATTTCTCTGTCACGTGAAGTCAGTGAATATGCAGGATTATTCCACTAATGGTTAAGAATCATATTTTTTCTAGAACTGCGTCTGATTTTTACATACTTTAGTAAATTTCTGACAACTGTTTACAACTTTATAACCAAAAAACGATCATACTAGAGTAGAAAGAAGCTGATCTTAACTAAATGTAAGGAAAAGAATTGACCTGTGCTTCTTTCCATGGTTTTGGCCTTTTCATTTTTGCTGGAGTGAGATGAAAATGTCTTAGACTCACACAGCTGTTCAGAAAGGGATCTCCTGCCTAAAGTTGAATTCAGAATAGATTACTGAGGGATTTTCTAGAAGTCTTGAAGTCCTCCAAGATGGAGAGTCCAAAGTGGCTGCTCCATTTCCTCATAGTAAATTTTTTTTCCTTGTATCCAGCCAGAACCTTCTCAGTTGCACTTTTATATCCATATGTTCTCTATATAAACTGCTTTGAACCTGAGTCAGGAGAGCAGCTCTGTCTTGGTGACCGGTTTGTAGGGGCATGGAAAGGCTGCCAGCAGGTTCTCCTGGAGCCTCCTCCTCTCCAGGCTCAACCCCCCAGTTCTCTCAGCCTTTCTGTGAGGCCCCTCAAGCAGGTTGGCTGGTGAGTGTCAGGGGGTGAAATTGGTCCATTCTATTGGATCTATTGGCTCCACTCCCACAGATGCAGCTTGGTGCACGTGCAATGGATGTTAATATCTTGATGATTCAGCTCTTGAGGAGTAAGTTACAATTTAATCATTTCAGTAATCTAGGGCACTAAGAGAAGTCATAAAATACAGTCATGAAGTGTGTTCTGCTACCTTGGATACCTGATACATTCGTTAGGATTAACTTTGTGCTGCCAGCCCAGCTGTGTTAATCTTCCCTTTCTCTCTGTCTTCACCTCCTCCAGGTTTAATTATATTAGCCAGTCTAATTTGTCAGAGCAATATGGGGATCAGATTTACTGTCATGCTCTTACTTTTAGCCATCAGCAAATAGGGTAGATGAGAAGCCCAAAGAAGTGCTCCAGAGTGGGGAAGTCAGGTTGTGGCTGCTGAAGCCCTGATGCAGTGCAGACCAGGGCTGGTGTTTGGCAGCCAACCAGCACAACCATACCCAAGCACCAGGTGCTGCTGCCTGAGTGGGTGTGGGCACTTACAGCTGTGTGACGCAACTGGAAGCATTACAAAGAGTGAGGGGAAGCAGCCAAGTTCATAAAAGTGTGAAGTTTGCCAGTTTGATTGCTCCCAGAAATCTTTTAAGTTTCACAATGGGAGTTAAAATTTAATACTGTGGAGCTAAACATGATTGAAGACAGACTTTTTGTCCGGTAGGAAACCGGTGATCTGTAATGAATGTTGTCTCTAGAGGTTTTCCTTATAAATGGTTCCTGCTTGTTCCTGTCTTTTGACTCATTTCTAGGATATGTTTCCCACCCCCAACCACTTTTTAACCTAGAAATTTGTCTTTCTAATTTTAAGTGTGATTATAAATAATGTGTAAAAAGAAGAATAAGTGTCAGCATTACTCAGACTGTTAACTAGTCCACCTCTCTTTGAGAGAACATGCTCTTTTTGCTTACCTATAGTTTGGCGAAACACACCTTCTAAGAAACAGAAGTTTTTCTGTGGCTGAAACAAACACCTTTCTCATTCTGCATTGATTGAAGGCTGAAAATTGGTCTCATTCTGATGGAAGAGTAGTTTATGTTCAGTTGTTGTTATGTAAAGGTATGACTGTCCTTTTCTGCATAATAGTACTCATAGTTGATTAGGTGATGTTTCTAATATCCAAAATGTTAATGATTCTTTGAAGAGATTATTTTTGCTGGACTATTTTTTATTTTGTCCATTTTTGTACAGTTGCTGGACCTGGAAATTCTGGAAATTGTAGTTATATTTTACTAGATGCAGGCAGATTTAGCAACAAGCACCGTCATGCTCAGAGAATTTGCATTCTTACCCCTGAGCTTAGCTCCACTGCTGCTAGAGGGAAAGATTCAATAAGTAGTCTCAACTAATTTATACTTTTCCTGGGCTATGCTGTAAATGATTGTATTAATGGTAATTATTTCTGTGTACATGGTAAGAAAGTACTGGGAGACTGTCAGGAGCAGTTCTGTTGTTTAGGTCCGTATCCTTCACTATGCTACTGACATTGTTTATATATTGGTCAGTAAATGTGATTTCTGTAAGATAACATAAAGATGTCAATTTTTGTCTCAAGTTTTTTCATTGTTTATCAAGAGAAAAAGTATAGCTTTTTCCTAGGGGCTGACATGTCCCAGATTGTCTGAATTAAAGACTGTATCTTTCCTTGGCCATCGAAGCAGTAGGTAAATACAGCCTTGGGCTGGTTCCTCCCATAAACTCTGTTTTATATTTGTATAGCACCTTTGCTTACATGAACTTCTTTTTAGAGCCTGGTTTAAATAATTAAGATAGGTTATTACATTTCAGATACAGAGAAAGAGAAAAAAACTAGCAGTCACTGTCAGTAGGAAAGGCATTTTCTCTTCAGTGTAATACATTGAAATTTCTCTTACTGGTATGACACACATCTTCATTATGTTTAGAAGCAAGTGCAGTAAACAAATGACAGCAATATAAAGCTGTGTTGTGAAAGTAGGCTTTTTAACTGGCAGGGATGGATACCTGCCTTGGAATGCTGGATATTCTATGTTTGTGTTATTTTAGAATGCTCTTTCAGAAACTGACATCATAACATTAGGGCAAGATACTCATTACTGACTTAACTGAAGCACTGGAGATCATTAGCACAGAGCTGGATTGTTTAAATTCTAAACTTAAGTAACCTTGCAGCTCCATTTTCTGTTTCAGTGTAGTTCACAATACAGTATTGTTCCAAACTACACTGTTCTTGATAATAAAATAACCTTGTGGCTTTGGTACAGTCCAGTTCCCTGTTATTGGCCAACTTGGTTGTTAGTAATGTAAATGGAGAATAGATTTAGTGATGTTTCGTAACACAGGCCAACGTGAGCAGTTTTGTTCACCAGTTACCACAACTGTCCTATTCTTCAGTTTCTGTCTATAATTTCTTCCAAAATCTGAACAGATTACAGCCAGTTTCATACCAGCCACAAATGTTCTCTTTGCAAGGTACTTCCATATTGGCAATGGGGAGATTGAATGGTCCTCAGAGTCCGAATCCGAATCCCTATCAGAATCCGATTT
>VWZP01000544.1:0-18248 GCA_013396995.1 Dicaeum eximium
AAATACCTACTTTATTCTTTAGCCCCGTCTAATCTCTGTTCTGGGTCCGCCTTCACAAGACATCAGTTAAATAAATAGTTTTTTTCACTTTTCTCCAAGGAAATTTTTTCCCAAACCAGTTGGGGGAGGGGCCGCTTGAATTTGCTTTTTGGGTGGACCCCATTTGGAGGTTTTTTCCCAAATTTGCCCTAAACCAGGACAATAGCAGCTGAGATCATGTTGGAATTCAAGCGGTGAATATTAATATCTGTCTATCTCTCTCTTCTCTTAATTTCCTCTTCTTAAAATCTGGGTAACTTAAAGTTGGATGGGTTAGAGTTTCCAAGTCAATGCTTTGTGAAATACTTTATTTCGACTGAATGTTGCTTTAAATTTGCCAAGTACACTTATTTTCTAAAGTTTGCCAGTTAAAGTTTGTTGTTTTATCTTTGAGAATGTTGTTGCATTTCTCCCATTCACCTACCTCAAGGTATTGAAAAAACCCCTAAGCTCCTTTAAGAAACTCATTGAGTGAAAGCAGGGCTTTAGAAGCTGGAACTGATGGCCTCAAAGGTGGAAACACAGCCCTACCATCTGCCATGGACTGATCCAGACTGCACTGGAACAGGGTCAAGCTCAAGAATATCTGCAATACATTGTATGGGGGAACACAGCAGAAGGAGCTTCTGAGAAAGGGAAAAAAATAGTCCAAACCCTTCTGAAAGCAGGTTTTACCATAAAACAAATTCAAGGGACCTGCACAGGACATCCAGTTTTTAGGAATAAAATGGCAAGGTGGACATCCATCAGATTCCAATGGATGTGATTAACAAGATAACAGCAATGTCTCTACCAACTAACAAAAAAAACCCAAAACCTTTTTCAGGTGTTGTGGGATTTTGGAGAATGCACATTCCAAATTACAATCTGATTGTCAGCTCTCTCTGTCCAGTGACCTTGAAGAAGAAGGATTTCAGATGGGGCCCTGAGCAACAACAAGCCTTCAAACAAATCAAGCAGGAGATAGTTCATGCAGTAGCTCTTGAGCCAGTCTGAACAGGGCAAGATGCAAAAGTACTCTACAATGCAACCCAGGAAAATGGCCTTACCTGGAGCCTCTGGCAAAAAGCACCAGGGAAGACTTGAGGTTGACCTCCAGGTTTTTTGAGGTGGAGATGCAGACAATCTGAAGCCTGCTACACCCCAGCTGGAAGAAGAGATACTAGCAGCTTACAAAGGGGTTTGAGCTACTTCAGAAGGGATTGGTACTGAAGCACAGGTCCTCCTGACACCCTAGTTACCCATGTTGGGTTGAATGTTCAGAGGGAGGGTTCTCCTCTGCACATCATGCAACAGATGCTACATGGAGTAAACGAGTCACACTGATCACACAATGAGCTCAAATAAGAAATCCCAGGTGTCCAGGAATCTTAGAAGTGATCATGGACTGGCCAGAAGGCAAAGATTTTGGAATGTCACCAGAGGAGGTGACATGCTGAAGAGGTCTCACTATATAATAAATTACCAGAAAGTGAGAAGCAATATGCCTTTTTTACCAATGGAACTTGCAATCTTGTGGGAAAGCATAGGAGATACTAAGCAGCTGTATAGAGTCCCTTATGACAAGTCACAGAAACTGCTGAAGAAGATAAATCGAGTCAGTTTGCAAGGGTGAGACATCCAGTTGGCTTTAGACATTGCTGAACAAGAAAGATGACCAATACTTTATAATGATTCATAGATGGTTGTCACAGTTGTAGCTAGCTTGTAGCTGCCAAATAACAGGTCCTCAGATGAGGCAGGGATAGGTTGGATTCAAATCTACACAAAGACTTCACCAAGCACGTTCCATCCTAAGCTGCAGACATCTCACTGATCAGGAAGCTGGGCTGTGTGGGAATCAGACCAATCAGCAGTTTAGACCGGTGTTGTGTTTTTTTGGTCACAACAAAGATGGGAGCTTAACTTCTTGGGCTCTTTGGAGGGAGCTTTTCTGTTGAGTTCTTTTTTAGGGGTGAAGAACGAGCTGGACACTTTCTTTTGGTCTTTAGGGGTTTGTTTATTTTTATCTTATTTTAAGTTTAGCACACTGTTTGCACTAGACTTAGTATGTGAAAAGTGAGGTACAAAATGGACCCTGAGCACCCAAAACTAAGGCTTTTTAAAGATATTTTACTCAATTATTTTTTAATATGTACTTTGTTTTTATTTTTCTACTAATAATTTTTATTAACTTATACACATAACTTCTACATTATTACTCACACTAATAGTCTTCTACAATAAGTACTACAAGAAATGGAGGTGAAAGGGGACAAGAAGGAAGAAGGGGTGACACCCCAAATCTTCTATCTTGTGTCTTCTTCACTCTCATATTAAAATTCTAAAACCTTAATTTCTACACTCTATGATACACTCTGTGAAAAACTACTACTGTTACATATTAAAATCTTGTGTGCTCTAACTCATCCTAAAGTTTTGGCAATTTTTCCCAGGGACGAAGGTTAAAAGCAGTGTTCTGCTGAGGGTCAGAATTTCTTAAAACAGGCAGAGAGATATTCTCTGTACGCTGGATCCCAACAGACCGGGGTATTTCAAACCCCCTATATAAACTAGATTTAAACAATAAAGTTTGCTTCTGTCACATGAAACTCTGAGGTGTGTGTGTGTCGTCCCTGTCTCTGACCACCGACCCCACAAAACCCATGGCACCCCACGTAACAGATGGTGGCAAATGCCCTGTGGGGGTGGTTGCAGCAATGGAAGCAGAATAACTGGCAGCATAGGGGTAAACCCATCTGGGCTGCTGGATTGTAGCAAGATATTTCTGCCCAGGCGAAGAACCTGGTTGTAAAGGCGCATCACGTAGATGCTCATGTACCCAAGAGTTGGGCCACTGAAGGACACCACAACAACCAGCAGGTGGATCAGGCTGCTAAGACTCGAGTGGCTCGGGTGGATTTGGATTGGCAACACAAAGGTGAATTTCTTCTACCTTCGTGGGCCCATGACATCTCAGGACATCAAAGAAGAGTTACAACATATATACATGGGCTCGTGATCGAGGGGTGGATGTAACCATGGACACTATCATATAATATCCTGTGTTGAAAGAGACACACAAGGATCATCAAAGTCCATCTCCTGGCCCTGCACAGGACAAACCTAAAAATCACAGCATGTGCCTGACAGCATTGTCCAAACATTTCTTGAACACTGGCAGGCTTGGAACTGTGACCTTCCCTAGGGACCCTGTTCCAGTTCCCAACCACCCTCTTGGTGAAGAGCCTCTGCCTAATATTCGACCTGAACCTCACCTGACACAGCTTCATGTCATTCCCTCAGGTCCTGTCACTGGTCACCAAAGTGAAGAGATCAGTGTCTGCCCCTCCTCTTCCACTCATAAGGAAGTTGTAGACTGCAATGAGGTCTCCCCCCAGTCTCCTCCAGGCTGAAGAAATCAAGTGATTTCAACTGCTCCTCATATGCCTTCTCCTCTAGGCCCTTCATCTTCATAGCCCTCCTTTGGATGCTCTCTAATAGCTTTATATCTTTCTTATATTGTGGTGCCCAAAACTGCACAAAGTACTCAAGGTGAGGCCCAAAACTCCACACAGTACTCAAGGTGAGGCCGCACCAGTACAGAGTAGAGCAGGACAGTCACCTTCTTTGACCAGCTGGCGATGCTGTGCCTGATATACCTCAGGATATGGTTGGCTCTTCTGGCTGCCAGGGCACACTGCTGACTCATATTCAACTTAACATCGACCAGGACCCCTATACCTCTTTCTGTGGGGCTGCTGTGCAGTGTCTTGTTCCCCAGTCTATACATGCAGGGTTACCCCATCCCAGGTGCAGAATCTAGCACTTCCCCTTGTTAAAGTTCATACAGTTGGTGAGTGCCCAGCCCTCTATCACACAGGTTATCCACAAATGTGAAACGTGCTGCAATTAAGCAGGCCAAGCAATTAAAGTCTCTCTGGTATGGAGGACAATGGCTGAAATATAAATATGGGGAGCCCTAGCAGACTGACTATATCACACTCCCCCAGACCCACAACAGCAAGCACCATGTGTTTACTAATGGACCCAAATTATCCTTTGTTTTCCTTTTTTTAATGTATTTGAAAAAGCCTTTTTTGTTATACTTGACATCCTTGGCCAGATTTAATTCTACATGGGCCTTGGCCTTTCTAGTCTCATTTCTACTTACTCTGGCCACCGCTCTACATTCACTCCAAGTAATCTGACCCTGCTTCCATCTCCTGTATATTTCTTCCTTGTACTTAAGTAATGACAGGAGTTCTTTATTCATCCACAGAAGTTTCTTGCACCCTTGGCCTGATTTCTTCCTCATTGAGATGCATCATTCTTGAGCCTGGAGAAAGCAAGCCCTGAATACGGACAAACTCTCTTGAAGCCCTCTTCCCTGCAGGGCCTGCTCCCATGGGATTCTTCTAAGATCCTTAACGAGGCTGAAGTTAGCTCACCTGAAGTCCATGGTTGTAATCATCCTTGCTGTCCTGCTACCTCTTCATTCAATACTGAACTCTACAACCTCATGGTCCCTACAGCCAAGGCTGCCCCCAACCCTCACATCAAGGCCTTCCTTGTTGGTTAGTATAAGATCAAGCAACACACCATTCCTTGTGGGAACCTCCACTAATTGTGACAAGAAGTTATCATCAATGCTTTCCAGGAACCTCCTGGACTGTTTGTGCTTTGCTGTGTAGCTTCTCCAGCAGATGTCCAGGTGGTTAAATTCTCCACAAGAACCAGGGTCTGTGACTCTGAGACTGCTTCTAGTTGCCTGTAGAAAGCCTCATCCACTTCCTCATTTTGATCAGATGGCCTGTAGCAAACACCCACAATGTCACCCTGGCTAGTCTGCCCTTTTATCCTAACCCATAAGCTCTCGACTCGCTTGTCATCCTCACCAAGACAGAGCTCAATACATTCCAAGTGTTGCCTCATAGAGGGCAACTCCACCACTGCACCTTCCTGGTCTGTCTCTCCTAAACAATGTGTAACCCTTTAAGACAACATTCCAATCATGCATGTTATCCCACCACATCTCTGTAATCACAATGACATCAAAGGCCTGCCACACAGATCTCTAGTTCCTCCTGTTTGTTCCACATACTTCATGCATTGGTGTACAGGCATTTAATAGAAGTATTTCATGGTGACAATATGCCAGTGGGGGTGCAAAGGGATAGTCAATAGACCTGTCTTGTGGTTGTTTTCAGTTGCTTGTGCTTGAATGAGGTATTCCCACTTAATTATTCTTTTGTTACTATGGTGTTTCTCTAATGTTTCCCTGTCGGCTTCTATTACCTCAGCAATCCTTGGTTTGTTTCTGTAAGACTGCAGGTGTGCTCCAGTGTGGCTGGTATATCTCAGAGTCACCTCCAGAGGGCACTCAAAAGTACCCTGTCCCACTTTTTCATACTACCCCAGTTTGCCAGGGACAAGCCTGATATTGTCCCCCTCCCCCTTCCTTTAGAGATCTCTTCCTTCCCCAAAGTTGGAGTACATGCAGCAAAATCCTGCTTCTGCTTAAGAACAATCCTTGTTCCTTATTCTTTCATACAATTACATTAATTACAAGCTATATCTATGATGATTCTGTAGATTATGGTGGGTGTACCCTAGCTGGCTACCAGATCCCCGGCCATCTGCTCTCTCATGCCCCCTCCTCAACTGTATGGGGAAAAAAAGTTGAAAAGCTGTGGGTCAAGATAAAGACAGGGAGATCATTTACCCATTGCCATCATGGGCAAACCAGACCCAAGTTGGTGAATATTCTTTTATTAACTGCCAATTAAAATAGAGTTAGATTGTGGGAAACAATGAAAAAAACTAAAAGCACAAGTGTAGGGGGATGGGGGAGTTGCAGTCATACCATTGGGTTGGAAGGGACCTTAAAGATAATCTAGTTCCAACTCCCCTACCATGGGTGGGGATGCCACCTACTAGACCAAGTTGTTCAGAGCCCTATCCAACCTGGCCTTGAACACTTCCAGGGATGGGACAGTCAGTTCATAAACAACTCCACTACTCATTTCTCACTTTTTTCCTCTGTTCCAGCATGGTTCCTCTCCATCGCTGCAGTCTTTCAGAATAAATCTGCTCCAGCATTGCCTCTCCACAGACTGCAGCCTTCTTCACTGCATATCCAGCTGCTGCAGTGTGTGGTCCTCTACAGGCCACAGTGTGGATATTTGTTCTGGTGTGGTCCTCTCCACAGGCTGCAGGAAAATACCTGCTGCCCAGTGGTCTCCTCCAGGGGTCGCGGATCTCTGCTTGGCACATGAAGCACCTCTTCCTGCTCTAACCGCAAGGCTGTTTCTTACACTTTTTTACTCACTCCTATCTCTCTCCCACTGTTGCACAGTGATTTTGCCCTTTCTTAACTGTTTATCTTGAGGCACCACCACAGTGGCTAAGGGGCTCAGCTGTGCCCTGCAGTGGGTCCACTAGAGCCATCTGGAACTCTCTGTCCAGTGCATGGCAGCCCTAGTATCTCCTCACAGAGGCTGGCCTGCAGTCCCCACTGTCATGGTTTGAAATGGGAAGTGTTTCAGAGAAGTGATGCAAACTGCACACGCCACTGTGAAACACACATATAAAAGATGAAAAAGAACACGGGAGCTTCCTCTTTCCCTCCTGGGTGGCAAGAAGGTAACATCCAGCCAGCCCGGCCCCCTCTAGGCTGGGCTGCTCTGCCCTGCCAGGGGGAGGGGGCTGGGCCCCTTCCCCTGGGGTGCCTGCCAGCAANGAGCTGCCCTGCGGCTGGAGTGGATTACAGAGGAAACCAAAGACCAGCCATGTAACCACCGCTCCTAACCGCAGCCACCAGCGGGTCACATGACCATCTACAGGGCCCGGGTGAGTTGTTAACCCTTTCAGTGCTTCACTCCTCCCTCGAAAGAGAAACAAAAACCAGATGAAAGCATGTGAAGCAGCAACATGAAGACATCAAGGTCAGTGAAAAAAAAAGTCAAACCCCAGATGGGAGGGATGAGAAAATGCCTTAATCTTAGAGCTGAAAACCTCTTGTGAACTATAGAAAAAAGACTCTTTTTCCCCATAACGCATGAAACTATGGGAAGATTAAGAGTTCAAATTTAAGCAGAAGTCTCCATACTGAAGTAAGCAGATGTTGAAGTAGCTGTAATCCCATGAGAAGCTTAAACAAAAAAAGAAAGAAGAGGAGATTCTGTGCCCCCAGGAGAGAAGAAGATCTCTATTGCCTGAGATGAAAATTATTTTTTGAAATAGATAATGAGAATTTTTGCTTTTTAAACAGCTCATCTTTAAAACAAGACCCCATAAGTCAACATAGCCCATAAACAAGCTCAGGGAAGGCTTGTAGAAATGGGAGGAGATTCATGATTGCAAGTTTTCCCTGGGGAGCTGCTATTTTGTGAAAACATTAAGAGCCACGAGAAAACTCTTTTTTTCCTCTTGTAGAGAAGTCTACATAACGTTAACAAGAGAGACTTCTCTCCCTAAGTGAACTGAAGAAAGACTATTTTAGAGGTAGTAAACTGACTAAAAATTTTTTGTTTCTTTACATTGTCAATGAAAAAAAAAAAGTTGTGAAGGGAAGAAGAGCATTCTGAAGAGTTTGTTTTGATTCTTAAAACTTTTTTTCTTTTAGTTACTATTAATAAAACTTTTCTTTAAACCCTCTTTACATTTTGAGTCTACTTTGGCTTTCTCCTAATTCTACCATCCTATATCAAAAAAAAAAAAAAAAAGGTGCACTGGTACTTAACTAGAACTGAAACCACCACACTCAGTGGTGCATTAATTTAAAAAATTTCAAAATTAAAAAATTCTAAAATTAGCAAACCAAAACCACTACACCCACCCTTGCTACATAAACCTAATACAATTGTAGAAGTACATAAAGATTATTTTTTCTTTACAAATTAATGCTTGAACTTCTAAACCAAAAAGTAAAGTTACTAAATAAAGTAATTGCTTAAATTTTGCAAGGCTGTTTTTTGGTGGTTTTTTTTAATATCATTAACTCTGCTAGATCTTACTGCTAGGATGTAACAACTTAGAGAAAGTATATTTCATTGTTTACTGTACATTTTATTGAAAATATGCCAAAAACCCAAGAGATGTGGCAATTTCTAATTCACTTTATTTGCGAAACTTTATTTTTTACCTCCTGAAACAAAATGCAAGTTGATCCACCAACCCAGGGAATATGGTTTAAACAAAAATTCACAGTTTCCCTTTCTGAATCCCAAAATCCAGACAAAACCTAGTAGAACCATTAGACAGATGTCTTTCCTTGCTGTTATTCTTAAGCAAAAAGAATCCACTCTTTATTTACATCAGCTAGTTGTATTTTTTACAGAATATAGGAAAGTATTGTAAACAAGGAGACCACTATGTCTACTAAAACAATTATGATCCTGTTAGGTGGCAAAACATGGGACATCTAATAATTCTATTATTTGTTCATTAATACGTAAAAAGAAAAACTTTCTCATAATGGCAGATTTACATGTATAGAAGAATCTTATCAACAAAATAGACTTAAAAATATAAAAGCATGTTAAGTATGCTTACATTCTTTGCTACAACCCAAATATTTCACTTCATATCTTGTTAGGATATTTACCTTTCAAACTGTAAAGAATGCTGCTTTTTCTTTTAAACAATAATTATCTTGTCTTTTCAAACCTTAACTGAAGTGAGACCCACTGCACCCATGAAAGCAGAAGCAGACTAAGCAGAACTTAATATTACCTTGCTAGCACACTAGGCAAACTTTAACTTGGTCTAATCCATTGCAAAAAAATCCTTTCATCTGAAAATTACCTTAGATCTGCATGATACATATATTGTATGTTACATTTGCAGTTAAACCACATTTTGAACTTGAAACCTGCAATTCTCAAGAATGAACCTGGTTAATCTGCACACTTGGCAGAGATGTTTAGAGGCAGGAGTGATCATATAAAAACAATAAATAATTTGTAATTTTGGTGTGGAATTAACTATCCTATAGTTTTCCAATACCCAATTTGTTAATGGATACTTTATCCAGTTATTTTCCTGTTAATAGTGTGAAATTACTATATAGTATAAAGTCACATTTTATCAATTTATATGCAAACACACCTGTGATGCACACTATTCCCAACTGCCCACAGAAAAAATCAATGATTTGCAATAGCAAAATCTAGACTATAACAAATGTGCACTTGAAATATCAGCTAAACTTGGATCAATGACATGGAATGGCACTGTGTTATTAGACGAAATGAGGTCAGGATTGAAGTAGTTATAAAACAGCATTTACACACACACAGCCAGTGCTTTAAGTGACCTACCACTGATTGTCAAAACACTATGTAAAAGCTCCATGGCTTAGTGAAGGGCTGTTGCCAGATTTAAATACGTGTGGGAAGAGATGGGATGGAGTTGAGCTGCAGGCTGTGGGACCCACCTGCAGAAGCACATGGCAGTGCAGAGAGGCTTGTCTCTGCTGATTCTGGGGGGAGGAGGTGGCATGTGGCAGACCCCTGCGGGAGAGGAGCCCGCCAGAAGCTGACAGATGGGTGAACAGCATGTGATCACCCCACAGAAGGACATTTAGAAAGTGTGTTGCTGATGTGGCAACATGGAATAGGTCACATAGTGAGAATTACCATGTAAGGAAATACTGTGCACTGAAAAAGTGCACAGTAAAACCAGCTCATTTCTTTGAATAAACGATTCAGATTCCCTGCCGGTCTGAGTCCGTGCCATGGTCACTCACAAATGGCACCTGAAGAGGGACTGAAAGGCAAGTAGCAGTTGCTCTGGTGAGGACGACTCGGCTGAACTTTACAGAGGGGCTGAAAGGAAGCCTGGGAGCTGAAACAAAGCTTGGGAGCTGAAACGAAGCTCGTGGCACCAATCGACCTTTCCACAGTACGGAGGCTAGAAGCCAAGAATCATGGGAAGTGGTGTTTCCCAGGAGCAAAAAAACGTTGCAGAGACGTTGGAACAGATTTTGCAGAAACACAGCAGGAAAGTTGAGACTACAGATTTGAACAGACTCTTGTTCTGGGCAAAAGACTGTGATCCATCTTTAGATACTGCTAATATATTTGAGCCTCAGACATGGGACACTTTAGGGGACACTTTGTGGGACCACGTTGGGCAAGGCGGCAGAGCACTGGCAGAGCTTTTGTGTTCATGGCGGACTGTGTGCGCCTCGCCCATGGCACACGTAACACCCAGAGACCGGAAAAAGAAGGACGCCCATGGCACCGCAACAGCCATGTCGGCTCTTAAGGTGCCCGCTCCCTTGGAGCCCACTCCTTCGGCACCCACTCCTGCCCCACCTGCTCCTTCTGCACCGCCACTGCAGGAGACACAAGACTTTGACTGTAAGTCTCTTGGGACTGTGGAAGGAGAACCGGAGGGTGACTCCTGGTCCCCTGATCCGTTTGCATCAGGAAGGGAGCCCAATATTTTCTCCCCCAATCGGTGGGCAGTGGTGAGAAAACAGGCTGCCGCGGAAGGAGATGGGGATATATTACATGCTTTTCCAGTTATCTACCAGCCCCACCAACTACCTAGATGGGAAAGCTTGCCTTATGGTGTCGTAAAAGAGCTGCGTTGCTCAGCCATGGACACTGGCATCAGTGCCCCATTCACTACTAGCCTTTTGGAAACTGTGGTGAACTCGTATGACTTGGCAGACTTTAAGCAAATAGCATGGCTTATGCTGACAAGTATACAATCCACTTTCTGGATGTCAGAGTGGAGAGAGCTCTGCACTGTTCAAGCTATGGATAATTTATGGCAACTCCTGGGGCACGTTTTGTGACCTATCGGTGTCAAAGCTCTTATGGGGGAGGACCAATATGCGCCGACCACGGAACAGGCTCAACTGCCTGCGGAAGCCCTTCGTCAGTCAAAGGAGTTCACTCTGTCGGCTTCTCATAAAGTGCCGGAGAGTGGTCTTGCTACAGCCTCATTTGTTAACATAGGACAAGGAGCTGATGAACCTTTTATTAAGTTTCTAGATAAGTTAAAAGCCACCCTAGATAAGCAAATAGACACCACCGCATGAGAAATATTACTGAAGCAGTTAGCAGTGGAAAACACAAATCCTGACTGTCAAGAGGTTTTATGGCCCCTGCAAGTCCCCACTGTCATAGAAATGCTTCAGGCTTGTCAGGGACTTGGCACTGCTGGTCATAGCAACACTCTGCTTTCGGAGGCTCTCAGTATGATGAGCGTTCGTTCCAGATCAAGTATTTGTTTTTCGTGCAGGAAGCCAGGTCACATGAGACGTGAATGCTCCCGGAACAAAAGAGGTTCCAAGGACTCAGGTGTATGCGTGTGTTGCTGGAAGGGACAGCACCATGTAAAACAATGCCAATCTAGATTTAATAAAAAAGGGGAGCCACTCCCAGCTACATCTAAGGGCCCTCTGGGAAACCACCAGCAGAGCGTGGAGGGAGCCGTGTGTGGGTAGCAAATCAAGGCCTGCTGCACTCACCCCTGCAAACACCTTGCGAGCCCGGACAGCAGGTGACACCAACACGGACCTGGCCTCCACCATCACAGTAACTCTTCAGGCCAGCAATGTGCACTGTTTGCCTTCAGATGTCTGGGGACTGGTGGGTTGGGGGAGCAGTGGACTTGTGATTGGTCGAGCATTGATCACAAAGCAAGGTTTTTTTGTTCTGCCTAGACTTATAGACAGGGATTTTACTGGGGAGATTCAGATAATGGTTTGGACCCCTGTACCTCCGTGTCAGATTTCTGAAGGGGCACAAATTACTCAACTTGCTTATTTCCATGTTAACCCCCCTGGTAGTTTTCCACGAGTTAGAGGTAACAGCAGCTTTGATTTCACTGGGCAGTCACAGATCTTTTGGGCACAATCACTTTCCAATCATAGACTCACTCTCAAATGTGCTCTTTGGCATCGAAACAAGAAGCTACAAATTGCTGGTATACTTGATAGTGGTGCTGATTGTACTGTTATAGCTTTCTCAACATGGCCCAGTCACTGGCCCCTTACTCAAGCTGCTAAAGGTCTAGCTGGGGTTAGAGGCCTCTCTATTCCAAAGCAGTGTCAATTCTGTCACAATAGAAGGCCCTGAAGGTCACACTGCCACTGTGAAACCTTATGTACTATCACTCCCTGTTACTTTGTAGGGACGAGACTGCTTTAGCCAATGGGGTCTTGTGTTAAAAACAAATTTATCATAAGGACCACTGCTGATCAGCATGTCCCAGCCCTCACCTGGATGAGAGATCATTCTGTGTGGTTGGACCGGTGGCCCTTATCTCGGGAAGAGCTGCAACATCTGCACCAACTTGAACAAGAACAGCTGCAAGCTGGCCATATTGTTCCCACAACTAGCCCATGGAACTCTACTGGTTTTATTATTCATAAAAAGAGTGGAACATGGTGATTGCTGCATGATCTTAGAAAAATCAGTAATGTTATTGTACCTATGGGAACCCTACAGCCAGGGTTACTGTCTCCTGCAATGGTGCCACAATCCTGGACCCTCATAGTGATTGATTTAAAAGACTGGTTTTTTACTGCACCACTTTGTGAACACAATGCCCCCTGATTTGCATTTTCTGTGCCTTCCATTAATGTTGCTGAGCCCTATCAAACTGTTTGGCCTTTGCAGCTGCAATTGATATCTCAGTTGTCCACCCTCAATGATTTGCAAAAGCTCTTAGGAACAATTAACTGGGTACGCCCTTTATTGGGTTTTACAACTGAACAACTCTACCCCCTTTTCCAGTTATTGAAAGGGAGTCATGCACTTACTTCCCCTCGCACCCTGACACCCAGATCAACAGGAGCCTGTGAACAGATCACACAGGTGTTAAGTGCTCAATAGGCTCATAGAAAAGTTGACAGTATCCCTGTGAATTTTTATCTTAATTTTATTGAAAACGCTAACTGTTCCCCAATTTCAATTGCCAATGCCTGCACGGTGTTTACAGATGGCTCTGCAAAGACTGGGTGGTCTGTAATAGTGTTGCAAAGTAACGGGCAGTGGCTACAAGATATAAAAGTAGTTCGTGGTTCTTCTGAACTGGTAGAATTAGCAGCTGTGGTTAGGGCTTTTGAAAAATTTCAAGATGAGCTTAGCATTGTTACTGACTCTGCTTATGTTGCAGGTATTGTGACAAGAATAGAAGAAGCTTATATCAAAGAAGTAACTAACCCATTGTTCNCCCTTTATTGGGTTTTACAACTGAACAACTCTACCCCCTTTTCCAGTTATTGAAAGGGAGTCATGCACTTACTTCCCCTCGCACCCTGACACCCAGATCAACAGGAGCCTGTGAACAGATCACACAGGTGTTAAGTGCTCAATAGGCTCATAGAAAAGTTGACAGTATCCCTGTGAATTTTTATCTTAATTTTATTGAAAACGCTAACTGTTCCCCAATTTCAATTGCCAATGCCTGCACGGTGTTTACAGATGGCTCTGCAAAGACTGGGTGGTCTGTAATAGTGTTGCAAAGTAACGGGCAGTGGCTACAAGATATAAAAGTAGTTCGTGGTTCTTCTGAACTGGTAGAATTAGCAGCTGTGGTTAGGGCTTTTGAAAAATTTCAAGATGAGCTTAGCATTGTTACTGACTCTGCTTATGTTGCAGGTATTGTGACAAGAATAGAAGAAGCTTATATCAAAGAAGTAACTAACCCATTGTTCTTTCCTTAATTACTACGTTTGTGTTTTGCAGTGCAGTTGCGTACAAAAAGGTATTACATCCTAGACATATGGTCCCAAACTGGTCTTCCTGGCCCCATCTCTGAAGGTAACACCCATGCAGACCAGTTAGCTGGGGCTGTCATTGTGCCAGATGTTTTTTCTCAGTCACATCTGTAACATGGGTTTTTTTCACCAGAGTGCAGCAACTCTTTGAAAACAATTTCAGCTTACACAGGAGCAAGCACGGCAAATTGTGCAAGCCTGTGCCGACTATCAACAGGTAGCATCCTTGCCTGCCCTTGGAGTTAATCCCCGTGGACTTCAAGCTCTAGAAATCTGGCTGACTGATGTTACACATATCCCTGAGTTTGGTAAGTTGAAATATGTTCATGATATGATTGATACCTTTTCGACTAATAAAACTTTTAGGCAATTTTGTAGGTATTTTAGGGAAACCCTCTCAGTGAAGGCTTGAGGCTCTGGCCAAGCCCCAGCCCTGGCTGACTGGGGATTATATCATCAGACCCAGGTGTTTCTGCCATGAAAGTGTAATCAAGTCACTCTGACTTGCCAATCTGATCTTATAAAAGCTGGACCCTCTTTCAAGGTAAACTTTGATGTCTTTCCTGGGAAAGGCTCTCCAAGTCTTTACTGTGAAATGGGACTCCCCAGCAATTGCAGACTCTGGGCGATGGTAAAGGTTTTAGACAATTTAAAGTTGTTTCTCAAGGTTCTATCTGTTTAATCACTGTCTCCGTTCATGGGAAGGAGATGTGTGCGGTTACCAGTTACTGGATGTTACCATGTATCCCCCTGTTCATAGGGAAGATACTGCTTTTGTGAGGAATAGAGCTTGTTTGGTTTAGGCAGTGGGCCAAACGTTCTAATGTTAGAAGCATTTTGTTTCATGATTCTTGTTTGTATAAAACAAAAAAGAGGGAGTTGTGGGAAGAGATAGGATGGAGTTGAGCTGCAGGCTGTGGGACCCACCTGCAGAAGCACATGGCAGCGCAGAGAGGCTTGTCTCTGCTGATTCTGGGGGGAGGAGGTGGCATGTGGCAGCCCCCTGCGGGAGAGGAGCCCGCCAGAAGCTGACAGATGGGTGAACAGCGTGTGATCACCCCACAGAAGGACATTTAGAAAGTGTGTTGCTGATGTGGCAACATGGAATAGGTCACATAGTGAGAATTACCATGTAAGGAAATACTGTGCACTGAAAAAGTGCACAGTAAAACCAGCTCATTTCTTTGAATAAACGATTCAGATTCCCTGCCGGTCTGAGTCCGTGCCACGGTCGCTCACAAATACACACTACAAGAAATGAGGATATAACCCTCAGCTTCATTAAAGGCATAACTTTTGTTTAGTGATAACTATCGGTTAACAACTCCAGCAATGACTTGAGCAACCTGGTCTAGTGGAAGGTGTCCCTGTCTTTTGCAGGGGGGTTGGAATTTGATGATCTTTAAGGTCCCTTCCAACTTAAACCATTTTATGATATGAAATACTAAAAATGGAAGCATGCATGTTGTCACCTTGGAGGGAATTAAATCAGAGAACTGAGTCCCCTGCAGAAAAATACAAACTATGCTTCTCAGGTATGCATTAGGAACAAAATATTTAGAGTATCTACCAGCAGCATATATTAGCCATAGAGGAAAAAAAAATCTGAATTACACCACCCGGAGAAACAACAGCTAAGAATTGATGTGAAATTGCCAAGTTAAACGCATTAGCAATCCCATCATATACAGGAAGAAGTAGAGTTATTAATCAGGCAGGAAGCAAGATACAATCCAATATGGATTTCACAAGAAAACCACAAGGCAACACTCAGGGATACTCTACCATAAGAGCAAAGCCATGCTTTGTAGTTCTATGCTGAGCTGTCAGAAAGACTATAGTACTCTGGACTCAGACTCACAGTAATGGGAATGCAAAGTTCCCATTCTATGAAAGCAGGGGAGCTGCAGCTAGAACAGAGGCTAGTTGCACACAGCAGCATACTAAACAGACGAAGACTAGCTTGCTTTGAATACAAACATAAGCAACTTGATACACTACAACTGTATAAGCATTTCTATAAATGCAGTGCTACCATTACTGTTCCCATCCTGTTTGTGTCACATCCTCCCATCAGGTCATCTCGACCTCAACAACTAGGACCATCAGGAACATTATCAAGCTAGCTATATGGCATTTGCTCCATGATACTGCATATTGCAGCTAATTTAGGATAAAAGTGTTAAAGACTGACTGCTTTGAATATGTAATAATAATAGTTAGTGTATAAGAACTAATGTATAATGATAATTAACAACATGTAAGAGGTAATTATAAGCACAAGGTATACTACTAACATCAGCCTAAAAGCTTTTATCCAAGTTTAAAACTGACCTGATGTCAGTTTATATAGGCATACATATGTAATTGTGAAACAACTTTTCTCCTGCAATTTAAACTTTTAAGACGTTATTAGACTCTAGTCACAATGCAATCTGGGTTCTTAAGCATCTGGAGACATGGGGTAGCAAGTTCTGTTTAACTGGTCCTCTTAACTGGGGAACGGTAGACTTCAATTGAGTGGAAAGACATGGCAAACAGACTAAGTAGCTGAAGTATGCTAGAAGATTTGATCTAAACCACCTGGAGAAAAGGAGATTCAGGAGTGACCTTATCACTCTCTACAACTTCCTGAAAGGTAGTCGTAGTCAGGTGGGGGTTGGTCTCTTTCTCCAGGCAGCAACTGACAGAATGAGAGGACAGTCTCAAGCTGTGTCAAGGGAAATAGAGGTTGGACATTAGGAAGAAGTTTTTCACAGAACACATGATTAAGTTCTGGAATAGTCTGCCCGGGGAGGTGGTGGAGTCACCATCCCTGGATGTGTTTACAAAGAGACTGGACATAGCACTCAGTGCCATGACCTAGTTGAGGTGTTAGGGCACATGTTGGACTCGATGATCTTGAAGGTCTCTTCCAACCCAGACATTCTGTGATTCTGTGATTACAATTTCAGGAGGAACATGGCAAAAGCAGCAACTGAAGTTCATGTCTAAAGGAGTAGCTGAGGTCACTTGGTCTGTTCAGCCAGGAGGAGACTGAGGGGAAATCTCATTGCAGTCTACAACTTCCTTGTGAGGGGAGGAGGAGGGGCAGACACNAAACACTCTCGGGCACATGGCGTGACTCTTGGGATGTCCTGTGAAGGGCCAGAAATTGGACTTGATGATCCTGATGTGTTCCTTCCAACTCAGAATATTCTATGATTATATGATATGATTATATTCAAGTACTAAAACTGAATACTTTAGCAATATTACATAATGCAAAAATATTTTGTTATTTAATACTTTCATAAATTACTGATTTTTTCACCCATCCTGGTCATATTATGACAAAGAACTCCATAATGATTAAGTCTCATTTAAGCTGATCTGAATGTGTACTTTTCCACTTCTGACCTAATTTCTTCAATACATACTAAGAAATCTTCCAGATTTCCACCCAGCCATATATTTGCATTTTGCTTGCCAAGGATATTAGTACTTCATACAGTATTTTGATACATACAGGACAATATTCTGGCATTTTCACTCTGAACATCAACCCAGCCACTGCTAGTTCAGATAACTCAGACTCTAATTTTCATATACAAATTTGTACTATGTGAATGCTACAAATTATTGTCCAGGAGAATCCCATGTTCCAAACAATTTTTGCCTGTCTCACCAACGGCAGCCCCATCTCATCTCCTAGGCATCAACTCTTTCTCTCCCTCGCTCTTCTATTGCTCTTTGGCATTTTCCTCTCCAGAACACAATCACCTCAGGCCTTTCACATATGAATAAGCATTCCTGACCATATGTGCCTCTGTAATGTTTTTGGATGCACTGTCTACCATTGCCATTCAGATTTCTCTCCCATTTAACCAAGATTTTCCACCAGTCTGGATGTAACTAATTAATTATTTAAAGCTCACACCAAAGCTCCAAAGTATAATTGCCCTGTGTTCTAAATAAACCCCTGTCTGGTTAGGGCTTGTATTCTATATCTTCATTTACTCAAGTCATCATTTTAGCAGCAATTAAGGCTAAGAAAGTACTTAATCGCGTTAGAGAAAATCATTTATTTAATGAAGTGCTCTCATACGAAAACATAGTTTTCCAGCCTCAGACAATTGGAAGCAATACTTCCACACACAATTAGCAAGTATTACAAATGTATCGCTATGGTACTTCTGCCCAGGGCATGGATTTACAGCTTAGCTTTTTTAATAAAACCTTTCACCCAACTGCAGCAGTAATTTAGTGTGCCCAAGCTAGACTAATAGAACAAAACTTGAATCTGTGCATATATCAACTTTTTAATAATACCCATAATTCCTTCCCATCCCTTGATCACAGCAGAACTTTCAACTTGAGTTCAAGCCGCTTCTGTTAAAAACTGATTAAACATCTTTGAGGCTTTTAGCCAGATAATGTAAAACACAACACAGCATAATATATGGACTTTCATTGTCTTCTTTCATAAGTGTCCTGGATTGTTAAA